>JAALXK010000041.1:0-247331 GCA_012977745.1 Fusarium anguioides
TTATCTTGGTTTCCTCCACGTTTTGATCTCCGGATTTTCATATCCTTCTTTTCCTTTCCCCACCCAGCGCCCAATACATACATACCAATCCTAACTAATGCTGATGCCAGTGCATTCGGCCAGCCTCAGCTCCGACGATGGAATTTGTCAAGGTTCTGCGTAACAGCCCTTTAAATGTATGGCAAGGGCACGGGCGCAGCAGGTGCATCATGTGAAGCAGCACGCGACGTCTTTCGCCGGAGCATTCGCCGAAGAGGAACTGAGCTCGTTTGGGCTAAGGGCATTGGAGAACGAACGAATCATGATGGGCAGCCATGGAATCTGGTGATGAAACGCTTGTTGGTGTTATTGGGCTGTTCAGTCAGAAAGACTGTCAACTTGGTTGAATATGGCTGACAACATGACGCCTCTCTTCAGAATCAGCTTAATGCATCTGCATCAGTGACGATTGATTCTCTTATCACGGCATCTTCTCACCGATGTCGTGTCCCATGTTTCATGCTCTGCAGTCCATCATCTCAACCCAGGTTCTACTTCTGTCATCTCATTGGCCTCCAAGCCTTGAGCTAGTCGATCATTCTACCATCCCTCTGGTAATAATCTTGACAACGCATCAAGCAAGCAAGGTCAGCATCAGGCAAAGTCAGGTCAGGTACGTAACAGCTCGTTTGCAGCCGTGTCTCAGATCCTATCCTATGTGATGTGCACTGCATATGCGTCTGTGACATAACTGAAGGTTTGCTCCTGTGTTACATGTTCATTGGACTTGGTAACTGTTCCTGGATGCGCTATGTGTGCTGTGTTCATCATTCTTCTACCAAGTGGGAGAAGAATTTCGGGTGTCTAATTCTCTGTAGGGAAGTTACTTGATGATGGCATCATTGCTTATGGGATGAATGGGAATGTCGGGGGTCATACGCTACTCGACGCAGCCGCTTTGGATGTGTCAGGAGCTCAGACATGCAGGTGTAGATTCACGAGTTTCTTCTTCTGCAAGTACATTTGACAGTACTTGATGTATACCTCGTAGCGAAATATAGTTCGAACCCACGTATCCATCCCCTGGAAGTTGATTCCCGAAGTCGGTGTGATGAACTTTGTGTAAACGCAGCCCCGTGATTGTTCCAATATCTTAAGGTAGAAAACGGAAGCACGGCAAAAGGTTGTAAAATAATAAATTGACAATCATTAATGATACCCCTAGGACATGAGATAAGATAAAAACAGTTGTCACAGATACATTCATTCGCCAATATAAACAAGCGGTTATATAAAATTTTGGTAATTGAGAAAAAAACTCCCGCGAACACAGGCAAGTGTCGGCACCCCCCCATCATAATAAACAACACCTCTCTATACAATGCACAATATGACATGCTGATCCCATTTCGTACATCCATGAGCCTAGATCCCTTTTCATGTTCTCATTCTCGCTTGATCTAAGAAAGGACGGTCGGTCGCCCCTTCCAGATGATCAAAGGCATGTCATTTGAAGTATCTTTAGTCTATCGAGCCGACGACGCGTAGCTCTCGGCATATGCCATCGATAGTACAGAAAAGTGCATGGGTAGAAACGACCGCCCGGTGATTTGCTTTGCTTTGAAACAAATGGCAATCCAACTCCTGAGTAAAAACCTCCTATGTTTTGTATTCGTTACGCAGTAACCACGTAGGCATTCTCAAAACACCCACGCATAATCCATCTACTCCTTCGCCGCCGGTTACCTGCCCGCTGGCCTTGAGCTGGCCATCTCACCATATCGTCCACGATGCTTTGTAGTGTCGTATGCTTGTAGCACACGTGTTTGGCTCTCGTCCGCTTGCGAGAAGGCGTATCCACGTTGTTTGCGCATACGTTGCACTTGTCGTACCTTTCGAATTGCTTTTTGGAATTGCTCCATTCTGAGATACGTTAGTTTCTGTCATCCAGTAATGCGAGAAGGGATCAACTTACCTGGGTCGATAATCTTGAATGTTGTACTTCTGGATTTCTTGAATATGATGGTATGTTTGAGGTCGGTACATGCGCTTCGCATACTTCCAAACAAAGTCACGTAGAAGACACATGATGGCAAGGCAGACCGTCTGAAGCCAGAAGACAGGACTTTCATAGATCCTGGGAATGGTACCAAAGTACTCCATGGACACACCAGCCATTGGCGCAACAATACCGTAGACAGCCGTAAGCACGTACCAAATGGCCATGCTTCCGGGAATAGCGAGAACATGGTACTTTGTCCAGTTGTTCGTAACTAAGGCTGCTTTGCCCAGGACAGTGAGGAGAACGGCACCGTAGAGCGCTGTACCCCAGACCCAATGGCCGGCAATCTTACCATCTCCTTGAATAAGGTCACCAAACCAGAAAAGTTCTGCCCAGATGTAAAGCACGATAGAATGGTAGATGGCGTTTGCGATCCACTGCATAAAGACCTTGAATCTGAAGAAGTAGTTTTGCTGGCCCATCATGTAAAGCTGGGGATATCGATCCAGGAGGCGGGCCGAGATGAACTGGTCCAGAATACCGAGCGCTAGGGGGGGCAAGACGGTGTAGAAGACGTTGTAGAAAGATAGCGTCCAGGATTCGTAGATAACCTGACCGGAAAACACGTTTTGGAAAGTATACTACACTCAAAATTAGCCATGTTCAAACATATCCCTCACGATTCATGTTTGTACTTACCCAGAACTGTGTCATATACAGCGCGATGTTCTTGTAGAATGAGAACAAAATCGTCTTTGTGACACGTTGATAACTCCATGCGCCGTGAACCAATAGTAGCTTTCGAAGAAACCTGAACTGAGCAATGGCCACATCGGCGCTTCGTGCAGCCTGGAGACCTTCTTCACCACTGATACCGATACCAATATGGGCTGCCTGAATCATGGAAACGTCGTTGGCTCCATCGCCAATAGCGAGAAGAATTGACTCTTTCTGATACTTCTTGACCAGCTTGACAACGAGGGCCTTTTGAAGGGGAGACACACGGCAGCAAATGACAGCTTTGCACATAATCGCCAAGTCAAGGAACAGCTTTTCCAAATCCTTCTCAAGGGCATACGTCAAGGACTTTCCGTCAATGATCAGAGCCAAAGTTTCAGTCTCGATCGTGCCGTCTCCCTGTGTTCTGATGGCATCCATTTTCTTTTGAATGTTGTCCCGTGTGGCAGCAGCCGTTTCCTCGTTAACGATGAGTAGCATCATATCCTCGCTGAGCAACTTGCAGCTCATGCCGATGTTGATAGCGGTCTCTTGTCGATCTCCTGTAAGAACCCAAACCTTGATATTGGCCTGTTGCAAAGTATGAATAGTCTCTGGAACACCATCTTGAAGGCGATCTTCAATAGCGGTCGCGCCGAGCAAAAAGAAGTCCTTTTCAATGATTTCCGAAGCCTTGTCCACTTCATCGGCTCTGTTACCACCCACAGTCATCTGAGCAGTATCATAAATCTTGTACCATTCTTGAAACTCGTGTTCCGGGACTTCTCGCATAGCCAAGCATAGAGTTCGCAGACCTTCGGATGCGTATTCCTCGAGATGTCGGAGAGTGACTTCGACGTGGGGGTTGTGGTCATTGAGACGCTCGAGAATCACGGTATCGGCTCCCTTACAATAGCATCGAATCTTGCCATCAGGGCAGCGGTAAATAGTTGACATTCGCTTTCGAGTCGAGTTGAATTCGCAAACAGCAAGAAGTTCATACTCCAACTCGTGGCCGTTAGCCTCGATGATGACCGACTTGGGCTTTCGAGCAGTAAACTTGAAACCAAGATCCAGTGCACCAGCAACCAAAGCACCTTCATCAGGAGACGCAGCTTGGTACTTGATACCACCCTTTTCGTCCATTTCTGGGATAACAGTATGACAAGTAGCGAGCAGTGACAAGAAATGATCAATCGCGGGGGCGGTTTCGTGTCCATTGGCAAGGTTGGCCTTGAGCGCCTTGTAATCGAAAAGCCCAACCTCAACACCGTCAATCATAGTTGGGCGTCGATCCTCCGGTACATCTTCAGAGTATTGGATTCCGGCAATTGAACACTGCTTGAATTCCATCTGGTTGCAGGTGAGGGTTCCAGTCTTGTCCGAGAAAACATATTCGACCATTCCCAACTCCTCCACCAAGCTTGAGGTTCGGCAGGTAGCGGGCGTATCATTCTTATCGTAGTACATGTCAAGATCGTCGTTGATCAGGATTCCGTGCCAATATTTCACCAATTCTACGGTGACGAAGAGGGAGATAGGAACCAGGGCGGAAAACAGAACCCAATACGTGACCATATCCTTGAAGAATGTCTGAGTGATTTGACCGGCAGTGTTTGTGGGATCCAGGTAAAGATATGCGAGAGCATCTCCTTCGACTTTCCGCTGAATCAGGTCTCCAACTGTGCACACAATACTCAAAATCAGCAAGATACCTACCAGCAAGAGGACAAGCATGTTGAGTTTCCTCTCAACCTTGGTGCGTTTGATAGGAGCAGCAGTAGCATTTCGCATGAGTTTCGTTTCGTGGCCAGTAAACACTACAACACCGTGAACCCAAGGCGTGTTTCGCAAGGTAGCACCTCTGAGGAGAAGCTGCTCTGGGTTGAGCGCTAACTCCTTTTCTCCGCCTCCGGTTTGCATTGTCAGGGTAGCCTCGTATGTGTAAAGACTACTGTTGGGCTGTTCTGACTTGATACGTCCTCCTAGCCTGCTAAGCTCGTTTGGCGAAACCATAGAGGAGGTTTCCGGCAGTGCCTGTTTGATTTTGAGGTTCGTCTCACCATCGAGGTTTGCTGTTTCGATATAACAGAGACCTTCGGGTTCGGAGCTAGCCAAAAGAACCAAATCGGAGGGGAAAGGCTCCTCTGATTCTACTCGTATGATATCTCCAACGGCCACATTAATCCATTTCGTTTCCTCAAAAGTAGAGCCTCGAAGGACTCGCGCCTTCGAGGTGTTAAGAGCATTATCAGCCTGCTTTCTGCGGTAATCTTCGACCAATTCCTTGCCTGCAGAGATGATAAGCACCACGATGAGGGGTGCAATGGTTGTGTATGGGTTGGTAGGCGATAGATTAGGGATTTGCTGGAGCGCAGCAGTGAACAAGAAGAAAATATTGGCAAATTTCGAAAATTGTTCGTAGAGGAATTTGGGCAAAAAGGTTGCGATGTTGTATTTGGCAGTCGAGATATGGTTGTCAATATACTTGTTGGCAGCATTGGCAGGTGGGTTGTTGAGGTATATGAGTCGAGGACCAAGGGTCGATGGATCTGGCTTCGCTCGCCCAAATCCGAACTTGAAGTTGCCCATATCGAATCTGCCCTTCTGAGCCTGCTGCGGTGGTTGTTGAGAGTGCCCTCCGACAGAGTCTCCTCGATTATGGCCGGGTTCTGTCAAAGGCAGATCCATTTCTGAATATCCTTGACCCATGCCTAACTTATTCTTGAACTTCCCTAGAAACCCTCCACCAAGACTTAAAACGCTGTTTCGGTTCCGCGCATTGTTTCTACCAAGGCCCGGAGTGCTTTCGTCAACTCTTGAGCCTCCATCATGATGGTAATACGAATCGCCCTCGACGGGGTAATCATCGAAATCATCGGCGTAACGTTGGTAATTGCCGAGTTCGGAAGTTTGACTGTATTGCCTGGTGAGATAGGGATTCGAACCTGGACCTGATCTGGGTGGTACGCCTAACCCGCTAGAAGGTTGTGCTGCCGAAGCATGATTCGCGTCTCGAGCGCCAACAAAGTCATCGTAGGATACAGAAGTCCGTCCCGGCGGGGGATCTTGGTTTTGTTCATGGAAGCGCATCAAGTCGTCGTCATTAAGGTTGGAGCGCTGACCACCACCATAGATAGGTTGGTCATTGTCGAGGTCGAGTAGGAGATCGTCGCGATTATTCGAGTGTCCCGTATTGAAACCTCCTCCAGGCGGTTGCCCAGCCATGGCGGCGGACAGTTCAGGGTCAGGCTATCGACTGGCGAAGGCGACTGCCAGCATGCGGATTGAATAAAGCGATGTTACGCGATGAAAGAAAGAATCGATTGAGCTGGTAAAAATAGAGATTGGTGGTGATGTCGGTGCGATGAGGTCGGGCGATGCGGGATGATGCCAAGCAAGAAGCTGACGGCAGAGGTAAACGGTACAGATGGCGCGTTGTCGTGAAGTCGTTGTAGTAACTCTAAGTGGCCGGGATAGCGCAGGTCGTCAGGTAAAGTAAGCACTGTAAGCTTTGCTCGTTCTCCGTAAGTTGGTTTGAGTGTCTTTGAATCCTTCTGTGGCTGGGATTTGGGGTGGATGTGATGACCGGATTGTACATGCACAGCCTCCTTTTACCATGCGCAAGCTTTCGATTTAGACGAGTCGATTGGAGACCGTGCGGTGGGACGTTGGACGAGGCTCAAAGACTGTGGCCAGCTTGCAGTCATTGATTGGCTAAATTGGCTTGGGCAGCTTTTTGATACTCGGTACTGTACCCAGCTGAGGCAGATGCGAGGAGTTATCACAGCCAGTGAGTTTTTGCCTTATTCAGAGCAGACATCCAGAAAAGATGTTGAGTAGAGATCAGGGGAAGGGGAAGACTTTGGAATTAAAGAAAACGGGTTGTCATTCATTGGGAGCTCCAGCTCGGGGGGCTGGCGCTGTCAGATCCATTTCCATGGGATCAAGTGGAGGAGGTGGTTCACAGTGCTACAGCATGGACAAGCTTCAGGGGAGGGTATGATAGGAGTCTTCATTATGAAGCACCCTGTCAATTGTAAAGAGGATCAACGGTCACTCTCCATAATGCATACTTAACTTGAATGTTTTCATACCTTGTCTCTATCCAGGTCAGCCCGTGGCAACTTTGTACAAAGTATTACTGTCGACATCCATCTAAGGGTCCTTCGGCTAACTACCTGCCTAACTAACTAACGAACGCCTTCTCAGAAGCAATGCTGCTCCACGTCCGCTTAGCTCTAGTCTTCGTATTGTTTCTATTCATGGTCCAAATTGTCAGCATCAAATGGATCTTGTAGACAAGAGCCACAATTAACCAAACAATTGCCGCCCACAAGCCGGGGGATGCCATTGCGGAGGGCAGGGCACAGGTACCTTGAGATTGATAGACTTTTCATCCGATGTATCTTTTATTAGACTTCATGCGGGACAATACTTTTATCGGCTGTCAGTTGCACCTCAAGGTACCTTACCTTACACTTGTAAGGGAAACGTCTTCATCCAAGCCCCCTTTCACGTCGTCACCTCGACGGATTCAGTAAGAGTGTCCCCCCCACCCACTCAAACACACGGATCTTGGTTCGTTTCAATGTGAGGCTGGATGCTATCGTCTTCGCTTCTCCTTGTGTCTTATTTGTCCTTTTCATATCCACATCCAATTTCCATTTTTGCTATCCACGTTGTAACATCGCGCACACCTCCTGGTGTTGGAAGGGTAGGGTAGCCATTCTGTCTATCTGTCTATTGTAATTGAGTCAAGATCCTTGGCCAGAGAGTATTAGGCGAGCTAGTCTTAGGCACAGTTTAGCTCTCTTTATGATAAGTCGATCAAGGCTTTCCCTCTCTCTAACTACCTACTGCAATTGACTGCCTTTGGTAGAGGCCATGGTTGCTCGTTGAATTTGATTTCTCATTTGATCGAATGAAGACTGTTGGTTCTTGAAACACGATGGCACTCCAATGCCACGAGAATTAGTGCTTTGAGGTGATGACTTAGGCAGGCATATAAGGAAATTGTAACCTAGATCTATCTCCATGAGATATGCGTAAGGTTTTGTCAATCAATTAAATCCCAAGTCGTTATAGAACAGTTCTAGAAACTGAGCGCCTCACACCACCAAAAACGCAAGTGGGTCCGTTGTCCCGTCAACTAGTGTTTGTTCAAGATAACTCCTTTATATCGTCGTGATAGGCTCCTGGTTGAAGCCTTCAACTTTAAGAAATCAATACTCTGATGATAAGATTTATCGAGAGTCAAAATGTCACGAACCACAGCAGTTAAAAAATATGGCAAACAGGCAAAACGTTCAAAAGCCGAGCGCTTATTCGCCGAATTGCCCCAGAGTCCAATACGACCAAAACGAGAACCAAATACCAAGCAAGATTCAATCTCTTTTATCACAGAGCAAGTATCATCGATAAATATCGCTGAGAAACCATGTATCAAACCAAAGTCACAAACAGCAAACAAGAACACAGAATCTACTCATGAGAAAACGATTGAAATCATCAATCTCAAAGAAGACACAAGCCTCAAAGTACCTGAAGAAGACGACGTCCTCGAGGCCGAGGAGCCAGTCTCACACGAAACATCAGATGAAGACGATTCAGCAGAGTTTGAGAGATTACTGGAGGCCCAGATAGCCTCAGAGGATGCCGCGCAAGAAACACAGCTCAGAACTCTCACATGGGATGAAGTTTGTCCACCAGGAGATAAGATCGACAAGATTGCTGAAGCATCTTATGCAGAGGTTTATCGCGTTAATAACGATCGAGGAACAAGCATCATCAAGGTAATTCGGCTTCCATCACCAATTAAGCCACAAACCAAAGCGCAGATTCGTTCTGGCTTAGTGGACGAAGAGCCACATCCTGAGGAGGATATTAAGGGCGAGCTGCAGATTTCGGAATGGTTGGCCGATATCCCTGGATTCGTTGTGTACAAAGAACGATATGTTGTCCAGGGTAAAACAACAAAACAGCTTCTCGAGACACATCAATCATTCCAGAAGAAGATGAAACGGCAGGATCCGGACCGAGCCCAGTTTTATCCCTCACCAAGCCGATATTTGGACGGGACCCGATTCTTAGTTGTTGAGTTGGGCGATGCTGGGACATCGCTGGAAGACTGGAAGTTGACTGGTGAGAGCCAATTATGGGACATCTTTTTCTTACAAGCTGTCGCTTTGGCGAGAGCCGAGGATCTCGTCATGTTTGAGGTAAGCAAGTCTGCAAGCCACTTGAATATATTCATCTCACTAAGTCACGCAGCATCGTGACCTTCATGAGGGTAACTTATGTATTCGGCAAGTTAAATCACCCCGAGAGATGGGTCCTCCCTCAGGTGAATTCTTTGGCTTCTCAGGCCTTGATATCACGATCTTGGACTACGGTCTATCTCGTGGCGAAGACCTCTCTATCGATGACGCAAAACCTGTGGCCTTTGACCTTGAGAGAGACCTTAGCCTTTTCACCAGCACTCACGCAGCACAATGCAAAGTCTACCGCCAAATGAGATCGTTTCTTCTCCGTGCAGATCGTACATGTCTTCCGCCAGAGGCTCATGATACACCTTATGCTAAGGGTGTTGACGGGCCACTCTCATGGGATGCGTTTGCTCCATATACAAATGTACTTTGGCTGGCATACCTGTATGAATATCTGGTAGGCCACTTCAAGGGCGAGAAGAAGGAGCTTGCACGATTCAAGAAAGAAACAAGAGAGATGTGGAAGTATCTGGACCCTGACGCTGGAGAGGATGTTCCCTGCTTCAGTTGCGCCGCAGACGTGGTATGCTTTGCAGTTGAGGCTGGATGGATTCGCCAAGATCAATTGAATGGAGCTGAGGAGTCACTGATCGAGCGAGAAGACAGTATCATTGGGATACGAGAAGAGCTCAACGACATAACTCAAGAGAAAACACCAATCAGAAGGTCAACCCGAAAGCGATAGGGCATTTGTAGGACGGGCCGTACAATAGAATGGGTGGTGTTTTGCATGGTTAATTTAGGGGTAGCGTTTATGATACCAAGGATTTTATGGAAACAAGATACATTTTATGGCTAGCTTGGTATTTTGTACTGGATATTACAATTGATATTTTTCATGTCAGGCTTACTCTCCAACTGGGTATACTACTATCTGCATTCTAATGCCTTGGTTGGGAAGTCTATTGTTTAACAGAGATAAGATGCCTAGAGGTATGCAACTTCAGTTCTCTAATGATAGAACACAATCACACCACTCTCACGAGTTCTTCTTCTCCAAGCATCATTTTTATTTACTTTCTATTGCCTTATTTCAACTGTTGAAGATTTGAAACTGTCTTAGACATTTTGATATCTGTAGGCACCTCAGGGTTAGCGCGTGGGCATGGGCATGGCAGATGGCCTGTGCCTGTTGTCAATAGATTAACAAGTCCGATCACGTGTGTGGGAATCACACTGAATGAAACAAGTGGATTGCACGCTATTGTTGTAGATATTTGTAAATAATCAATGGGAATGATCGTCTGGTATTTAATTGATGATACACCGAACTTTATTATATAACGGTGTCTCGCATTTTTGGTATTGATTGGTCTGTTCAGGACAAGCTCACAATGGAGCGTACCCTATGCTTGTGACTGATGGGGATATCCTGCCGAGCCTACCCAGGTCATTGGATCAACGGGAAATGAAGACACCCAGTTTTGGACAACAACACGTAGGAAGCGGAGTAGATGCCGAAGTTGAATGTCTTTGGGACTGTGAAAACACCTGTTACTCTTTAAGTGATACTGAAGATCAAGGCTCTCTTAAGTACTGAAATTGATGTTTCTTACAAGAAGATAGTTAGGTACCTACCCAGGTAGCAACTGTTGTTCCATTGTAGAAAGGTCAACGTAGAGATCCAATATTAATAACTGGCACAGTTCCTATACCTCGGCGAGCTTCCGCCCCCCGTTGTCGGCTTCTGGGGGATGCGCTGGAAATGGAGCCCGGCCCCCACTTGGAGGTAGGTACCGAGGCTAAAAGTCCGGGCAGTGCCTGGATTGTTTTTTCTATCGCTGACTTGGTTGGCTCACTCAGCTTTCTCAGCTTCCCAATTGTTGTGTTGCTCCTACAAACCACAAACCACATGTCACGGCCTTCTTGACTGAAATCGGCCCTGACGCGTGAGTCCCGAAATTGTCCTTTTGTTTGGCTTGCCTGTTCCCCGTATTTCTCTTATTATTCCGACAATGCTCAATTGAATTGGATCATGAATCTGGGGTGATTCGATCTGCTCTGCGCACCCTGCCTGTTCATCTCCATCATCCCCAGATACCGCTTGTCCTTTCCACGATCCGACTTCGCTTTTCGAGCTATTAGCCACCTCAAAAAGACTTGGTCACCGCTTATGTGTAGACGGTTTTTGTCTTGCGAGCTTTTGTGCTAGCTCTTCTGATCTAATTGCTCATATACAACCGTTGCGATGTCTTTTAACGGGCATCACGCCGCCTACACTCCGACCGCGATGTCATCATCAACTGCACCTTCTGGCCTGCCCAGCAACCTCCTCTCAACATCTATATCCTCTCTAGCTTCTTCTACATCATCGCGACATCCTTCCCAAATCTCCAAGACATATCGCCAAGCTTCTACTTTATTCCTCACGCGTCGGCTGCCTGAAGCTCTTACAACGTTACTGCCGCTAATTACTCCCCCCGAACATGTTGACGATGGCGAGCCTGCACCAATTGCCCGAGCTTCAAGAACAACTCGTATTAAAGTTTGGAGTCTATATCTTACGATTCTCAATGGCATTATTGAACTAGAACCTGAGGAGGGCAAGGAGGCTTTCGGGAACCAAGAATGGAGAGCCTTGTGTACCAAGATTCGGGAGGGAGAAATCTGGGACGAGGTGGTCACAAATGGTTACCACGGGGTTGAGGGTGATGTCGATTCGGATGTGGTCATTAACCTGTAAGTCTTGTTTGGAATGTGTCGATTTGAGACATGGACTGACTCGAGCAGCGCGACGATATTACTGGCACATGCGCGTGACCAAAAACTTAACCAACACAAACTCGAGGCCTATTTAGCCGCCTCCAATACGCCCAATCTTGATGTTGCTGGGCGTTTGGCTGAATCAACAAGCTCACCTATGTCAAATCGTTATCGGTCTCCAGCCAAAGGAGCTAGTGGCGCCAACACGCCCAGAGATTTAAATGCTCGGGTCAAGATTCTTGAGCTGTACACTCTGCATGTACTCTTGCGCAATAACGAATGGGACTATGCTCGCGAATTTATCAGTGTTAGTTCAGTCCTAGATGAGGAACGCCGGGAGGCTTTCCTGCAAGCATTACAAAGCCTCCATGTTGAGCAACAGGAGCAGGAAAGACTGGAGAACGAGGAGCGCCAACGACAGGAGGATGAGCTGCGGAGAGAAATCAAGGAGGCGAAGAGACTTCGCGCGGAGAATGAAGAGAAGGAAAGAAGGAGGATAGAAGAGGAGCGCGCAAAGCGTGAAGGAAGCGAAGTTGATTACGGAATTGATGATACTGCCAGCTACAATGGATCAACTCGACCTCGAAAGGCTCGGGCTCCATCATCTTCATCTTCGAGGCAGTCTAGGCCACGAGCTTCAACCCCATCGGGGCCTAGAGCAAATGGCAAAGCAGTCTCTCAAGCTCCCACTCTTACATCGCGCGCGTCTATGGTTATTACGCACCTACGCACTATAATCGAGAATCTGGGATCCTCCCTCAACTCGAATCCCATGCTCTTGTTCAAGTTTCTGGCGTTTGTTATGGGTTTAATTCTTATGTTGGGTAATACTCATATTCGGGAGAGGGTAAAGCGGATGCTTTCAGTCTTTTGGACTAAGGTCAAGGGTACAGCTGGAATGGGAGTGAAGGTCAGTTACATATGATCGATATTTTCAACTGTATTATTTAGGTAGTATTTCATGCGTCACGAGGAGTCTAAGGGTAGAACTTTTCTTTTCAGCCGCGGTGTATTGCCCAGAGGCAAGTTCTGGCAAAGTTGATTTAAGAACAAGCTGGTCGACATTGTAATTACTAGATAGCTGTCGCTCAATCCAAAAACCCATGTTTTCACATTCCATTTTACGCCTAAAACTCCTGTGATGCTAGGTCTAACGGTTGACCTTGAATCCACCAAACACCACTATGCACGGCCCAGCCCAGGCCACAGCTCTGCTAGTATTGCGTTGTCCGGTTCGTTTTCTTTTGGTAGAATAACTAGGGGAGAGAAATGTCAGTATTATGGGACCAAGGGGCGTTGCAATCATCCAGGGGTTACTCACATCTGTCCTTGAACTGCCAAGATTTATAATCTTGGGGCACCCGTCGCGGTCCTTCTCGAGACGCGTGCATTCGAAGCAGTAGAAGGCGTCCGAGATGCCCTCACCACCACACACAACACACTTGTTCTGGTAGTTACCGAAGCTGCACTCGTCACAAATGCGCACGAGCGTCGTAGGTCGCACGTAAGAGTCGCATACTGGGCATTTGCCATCGCATTTGTCGCAGAGACGGCCGATGGCGATACCAGCCTGCTTGCGACACATAACAAGATCGCTGAGCAAACGTTAGCTAAGCTGCTAATCATGAAAACTAGGAGACAGCAGAACTTACGGATGATGGCGAGACATGATTATTACAAGCGCGAGAATCAACCAAGAACAATTTTTTTGGTGTAGAATGCGTGGTGAGAAAAAGGGATTATGTTAAGGAAGAAGAAAGTTGGTTCCTGAAGTAAAAGTTGTAGAGTTTGGTAATTGGAGTTTTGTCAGCCTTGCCGCGGCTTCTAACACCTTCGAGCAAATTAGTGGGGCGCAATAGCTGTCGTTGCTTTCCGCGATATCACAGTCCCACTTTCCTCAGCCTTGACAAGGGACATCCTCAAGCTTCAACTGACGACCGTATTTGATCTGTTATAACGCAGCTTTCAAAGCTGATCCTACACATAACCATGTTCGAGTAATGCGAACAACTACGATAATCATCCAAGATGGAAGCCCAAAATGAGTGCGTTGAATCGCATATTTGCCTATTTGCATTTACTAATTGTTGTAGACCTAATCCACAGGATGACATCGAAGAAAACCCCGAGATTCATAGCAATATTTCGTCTCAAGATTTACCAAACAAGGAAGCTCCAAAGCGAAAGGCTTCGATAAATGTCGACGGAATCCCTGCGAAACGCACAAAGCACGACGATCATTTCCGCGAAGCTCCGAGCAAGCCACCACAGAGGCGCTCGTCGCAGAACCGCCGCGATTCGTACGAAGACTCTACCAGTATTGATGCTGATCGCCGGCGGCATGCGACTCAAGAAGAGAAGAAGCGCGGCAAACGCTTGTTTGGTGGGCTGCTCAGCACATTGAGCCAAACAACCGGCGGTACACAACAAAAGCGACGTATGGAGATAGAGCGTAGGCAACAGGAACGTATGCGCAAGCAGGGCATTGAGGATGACAAGCTGCGAGAGAAGAAGAGAGTGCGAGTCACGGAAATTCGAAAGAGCGAGCAAATAGTCTTCGACGATGAAGTTGTAAGTGTGCCTAACCTAATCGATGCGGTCTCGATCAGAGCTGATGGTATTGCATAGATGCGAAATAAGCATGCTAAGATGCTCGCAATGGCTCGGTACTTGCGAACAAAGTCGCAACCACATATCGTAAGTTGACCCAAGATGTGTATCTGCTCCGCGTTTCCTGTTAACAAGATCCAGTATTATCTCCCTTGGAAGCTCACAACAGAACAAGAGGATATAATAGACGATCAGATACGGCGGGCGAAGGCCTCAATAGAGCGCGAAGTCGAGGCGTTTGATACAAGGAAGGAGCGACAAACAAACCGAGGCAGACGATCTTTCGATCTGGTAGAGGCAACAGCGCCTTCAAGTGAGGAACTGGCTCAGGACTCTAAAGCTCCGAATGGTTCCGATCATCCTTTGCGAACTCAAGAGAAGGAGCCCCAAGCATCTCATCATCACGACCACCACGATGAAACGGCTGATGTATTAGAGGAAGCTGATGAGGATATGGTGATCTATTAAGGACGGTGTTCGAGTTTGTCCTTTGACTGTATGACTACAGAGCACGGACGAACTGCTGTTTTGTCTTTGTTCAACTGATAAAGAAATACGTGGTATACGCAAGGCAGATAATCATGTATCATGTCCATGCAGGCGCTTTATACGGGAGTTTTATTCTTACCTCAAATTCTCGAGCAATATTTCAATTTGATACCCCATGACCATTACGTACTTCAACATGTATGAATTGTCAACCTCGGACTCGGACTCGGACAGACCGCCACAACGCCTCCACACAAAATCCACCATGAACGTTATGTAAAAGGCCGAGAGCGAACGTATGTTTTGGTGACTGGTGTAACACGGCAGCAATCGTGGAAGGCCGGATAGCTAGAGTAGTTAGGTAGGGTATCTAGCCGCGATTGACGTTTTCATTATCCTAAAATAGGAAGTTTTCCCGTTTATGCCTCGGTTTGCGCGGGCTCCACCCTACACCTACAGCAGGTTTGAAGCTGGCAGATCAAAGAATATAGACTAACTCTGCGCCGCTCAGACTGTCTTAAGCTATTTGTGCTCTCAGCTCAAGCATACAGCCTAAAATCCTGCAAGTCATTGGCGTGAGAAAGTGAGTGCTCCAGCGACGTAACTTGTTCACATGCCTCATCGTCATGGGCTAGAAACTTTATTTACAGCCTTGATTTTGCACCATCACATAACTAACAATCTCATCAGACCTCACACAGAGACCACAGGCGTCGATTCTTCAACATGGCTCCCGATAAGCTTGTGCCAAATGACTCTCGGGTCAAGCACGAGACGGCCCAAATCCGGGGCAAAACCTACAAGTACATTGTGGGAGAACCCGAAGGCATACCCTTGGAGACCATGGTTCTTGTCCACGGCTTCCCTGATCTTGGCTTTGGCTGGCGCTACCAAGTCCCTTATCTCATGTCCCTAGGATTTCGAGTCGTTGTTCCTGACATGCTGGGATATGGCGGCACTGATGCTCCAGAGTCGCTAGAAGAGTACACATATAAGAGCCTTTCGGCGGACATCAACGAGTTGGCTCGAAAGTTTGTTGGTGAGGATGGCCAGATTATTCTTGGTGGGCACGACTGGGGTGGTGCAATTGTGTGGAAGGTCTCTTGCTGGTATCCCGATTTAATCAAGGGTGTGTTCAGCGTCTGCACACCTTATATACAGCCCAGAGAGACTTTCATCCCTCTTGAAGCACTTATTCAAAGCGGCCATCTGGTCAACTTTAGCTACCAGTTGCAGTTCAAGGGCCCTGAAGTTCAATCTCGCCTGCAAGGAGAGGAGAAACTTCGAGAGTTCTTGAATGCGATGTACGGCGGCCGTGGACCCAACAGAGAGCTCGGTTTCTCCTCTAAGGACGGTGTTTATTTCGACAAACTGTCAGAGCTTGGCCCCTCTCCTCTCGCTAGCAAGGAAGAGCTCGATTACTACGCTAAAGAATACGCTTCCCAGAAAGCCCCGGAGCTTCGCGGTCCTCTAAACTACTACCGCATGCAGGAGCTCAACTTCCGCGACGACTTGGAATTCGCGAAGAAAGCTGACCACAAGTTAGAGATGCCTGCTTTGTTCATTACAGCGACTGATGATACGGCTCTGCCCCCATCTATGTCCAAGGGAATGGACCCAAGCTTCACAAAGTTGACTCGGGAAGAGGTTAAGGCGACGCACTGGGCGTTGTGGCAGGCCTCTGAGGCTGTGAATCAGCATATTACGAAATGGCTCGATGGGCTGTTGGATGGCGTCTTGAAGGCCAAGTCATCTCTGTGAGACGGCATTGACATAGCTACATTGTGTGTAGACTTTTATGAACTCGATGTTGAATGAAGGAGTGCCCGAACCCTACCTTCAAGGTGGAAGAAAGCCAAAATATATATCCAGTAGTGAATAAAGCATAATAAATTTTATAAAAGGTTTACCCCAAACAAATGTCATCCAATGTGACTATTCCAATGACGGCACATCCCTCACAAACATGAAAACATTCAGTCAACTTACATTTACTCAAGCAAAACCATGATGTCTAATAAGGGGTCGACCAGTCTTTCTAAGCTAAAGAAGAAGCCTTTACTGAAAGGCAAACCAACTGTTGGCGACAATAGCTCCATCCTCCCGAAAGCAACCAAGACTCATCCCAAAGGCAGTAAGGGCCATGAAGATGCAAGTATATACTTTATCGGAACGGCTATAACCATAATTGAATGGAAAGAATTTTGCCTTCTCACAGACCTCAGTTTTCTCCATGCTGGCAATCATGTGCATTTGGGCCCCGGAGCTACTGTTCAGCGACAGACGAACCCGGCAGTTGATCTAGAGCAGCTACCATCCCTGGGTGGAATTCTTCTGTCTAGTTACCATGAAGATCACTTCGATCGTTTAGTTGAAGATTCCCTTAATCGGGACTTCCTGATTGTTACCACGCCGCAAGCGCATAAATGCTTGACTTCAAAAGACGAGTTGTTTCGCAACATGAAAGCACTTGACGTTTTGGATTATGTGGGACTCAATTCTGAAGAACATGAACTGGAGAAAATCGACCAATCATCAAAGTCACAGGAATGCCTGGCAAATATGTTCACCCCGGTCCACTGGCCGCAGTGAACGAGCTTTTTGGTGTCGTTCCGCCGACCAATGGCTGGATGCCTGAGTTGGGTTACCATAACGATGGAAACGGGAACCTTATCACTGGTTATCCTACTTACATATCTAGAGATACACTTCTTGTGGACGAGTTTAAGGAGATTCCCAGGTGGCTCCAACAAGAACGCATCGATCTAATGCTTATACACGTGGGAGGCACAACTATCTCAGGACCTTCTGCAACTCTCATCATGGCTACAATGGATTAAGAACAAGGAATTGAGATGATCAGAATGATGGACCCAGAGGTCACAATTCCCATTCATTACGATGATTATGACGTATTCTTATCTCCTCGAGATGACTTCGAAAAGGTCGTCAAGGAAGCTGGAATGGAGGACAGAGTCGTGATTCTCCATCGAGGTGATAAGTACAGTTTCACATTCAGGAAGAGCTAAGAGCCCACGTCGCCTCGGATATAGACGTTTGAATTAGAGAAATCCAACATACTCATTTTCTAAATTTAGGAGCATTCAACCATAGGTAAGATATAGCACTGGTGTGAAATCTTGCTTGGGTAAGAACCGTAATGCTCTTGGAAAACCTCATCATAGGCCTGGCGTTGATAACATTTTGGCCCATGTTGATGGCCCTGTTCATTTACGATGTGCATTATACACATGTCGTTGCCAAGTCCCTTCCATTCGAGTTTCTCATTGGAAATAAGGTTATTGCTGAACGAATGACGGGCCACAGCAACGCGGCCCCACTTGGCACGTCAGGGCGGGACCCACCAGCTTAAAATAGAGTGGGACTATGGACATCAATTGCCAGGTGGAGAAACTTTGCATTGATGAGGGATTTTCTCGCGGTTCCTTTCAATAATTCATGATCGGTCCAATGGTCTAGTGGTATGACGTGGCCTTCACACGGCCCAGGTCCTGGGTTCGAACCCCGGTTGGACCTATCCCTACATTTTTGTATCTTTCTTACCAACCTGCAACGTGATGCGCTTCTGGCTTGCTCCATAACAAGCTGTCAGCTGTGACTACGGAGTACACGAAAGCTAACTAGGTTACGATATGCATACATCGGCTCTTATATAACTTCGGGCTTGTCTTTTGAACCCCAAAGATCTTGAATATGCTCGTTGCCATCCAAACCTTTAGGTGCTGGAGCTGGACGAGTGCACTGCGATGCTTTTGCCAGTTATTTCTTTTTCACCATAGACTGGAAACTGCCAGACGTCTTGGGATTCTCCCTCTATGCGGCTAGGAATAATCATTGTTATATATTCAGACAAGCGCAATGACTGAACACAGTCAGACTCAGAGTACAGCCTTGGCCACAAAGGTTGCCCTTGCTGTAAAGTTGAGCTGGCAACACGTGTGGTTGGCTTCGTTTCATAATCAGGGTTGCGAGTCGAATTTAGCAGTCATTGCAATGCTGGTAAATATGATAGGGATCAACAAGTTGAACTTGCTATAAGCTTCATAAATATGTCGATTAAGTCGTTTTTCCTTCTGTTAGCTATAAAGCTTAGAGTTTATACCTTTTTAAACAATATTTTGAAGAGGTATTACTTCAAAGGGGTAAGTTACCAAGCAACACGCTTTTACAGAGCCCAAAGCAATGCTATCATCAAATATTCTGAAGTCCGTTCAGTGAGTTCTCAACTTTGCCCCACCTTTCTGCCATTTTTCATCCAGTAGTTGAACATAGAGAACATCGACTACGTTGTTTATTCAATCTTCGTCTCAAGTTGATCAGTCCAGACCATATTCAATATGACACGATTCCGGCCATGCATTGATCTTCACGCAGGTCAAGTCAAGCAAATTGTTGGCGGTACTCTTGACAGCACCTCATCGGCTCTGCAAACCAATTATGTCTCTCAGCATCCCCCGGCTCATTTCGCTCAGCTCTACCGAGACAATGAGCTTACCGGAGCACATGTCATTATGTTAGGTCCAGGAAATGATGGACCTGCTAAGGAGGCTCTTCAGGCCTGGCCCGGCGGTCTCCAGGTTGGAGGTGGCATCAATGACAAGAACGCAAAAGAATGGATGGATGCGGGGGCAGAGAAGGTATACCGCAAAAGGAGCATCACTTGAATGTAGAACTAATTATCTTCTAGGTCATTATTACATCTTACCTTTTCCCGGAGGGCCGTTTCAGTCAAGAGAGACTCGATGCAGTGTTGCAAGCGCTCGGCGGGGACAAGAACAAGCTTGTTATTGACCTAAGCTGCCGTCGTCGTGGAGAGGATTCTTGGTTTGTTGCCATGAACAAATGGCAAACGATCACGGATATGGAAGTTAACCAAGGTAAGTGCCGGTGAATCCGATTGAGTCAATGACTCACCGGTTACAGAGTCTATCAAATTATTGGAGCCCTACTGCTCTGAGTTCTTGATTCATGCTGCAGATAACGAAGGTCTACAAAAGGGAGTTGATGAGAAGCTTGTGAAGCGACTTTCTGAGTGGTGTTCAATTCCAGTGACTTATGCTGGGGGTGGTAGACACCTCGAAGACCTGGAAAATGTCCAGAAGCTGAGCAACGGCAAGGTGGATCTCACAATTGGAAGCGCCTTGGACTGTTTCGGAGGCTCAGGCGTCAAGTTTGACGATTGCGTCGCTTGGAACAAGAAGCAAGGCAACTAGAAAGAAAATTGAACCACGCATTAAATCAGTTTATCATAAGGAGGCCAATGTGCTGCATGCAGCTGCATGATGCGTGAACTGTTCACTAGTCAACAGACAAGAGCCGCTATTGTATTTGAATAGTTGTAAGTGCTTGTTTACTATGAAGCAATATGCTTCAAGTAATGGCATTGAAACCAAACGGCCAACTACTACCAGAACCCTCAAGTTTGGTGACGTTAAGAAACCTGTTTAGTGCCTGTCTCGAAGTTTCCAGCATAAAGAAACGATGGTATTAATTGGCACTAGTTATAAGAGGCCTTTATCTCTCAATGTCCACTAAAGTGGATGAGTCGAGATCTAGATCTAGATCTAGAGAGTCGCTTTTGCGTTGGGCAACAAGCTGCGACCAGCCAGGGACCACAGGCTGGTTGCGTCGCATTAAATCGATCATATTAATGCAGGCCCATCGTATTATTGATATCAAATCACAAGGGAATGATCGGACGACAAGTACAAAGATCTAGTCTTGGCCCGTGATTAGAGAGGGGCCAATGCGGGTAAGAAAACAAAGCAATGTCGTTCTCCAATGTAAACAATGAGAGGTTCAAGAAACAAACATAGGTGCGCACAGAGAATAAGGTGTGGATATGTTTTCTGATGGAACAGGACTACCCGGTGCCAGGTTTAGTGCCAGAATAGCATCAAGTGGTGCTCGGGAAGATCGAGATGCAAGACATGGCAAAGTTATCGTCTTAGACCTAGACTAGGTAGCGGAGACCAAACTTGACGGGGGATCTTACGGGAAGGTTGTGTGATAAGTTTGTTCGTTACGAGGAGCGAAAAAAGATTGAGATGGTGATCACCAACTTTAGTCCGAGAACTCCATATTGAACGGACGGGAACTTGCTGGTACAGTACAATAAACTTGCAGTAACTTGCAGTCAAGAGCAGCAGACCCATCGACTCTTTTTGCTCCATCGCCAGGGGTGAAACGAAATCGGAAGAAAAAAACGTCATGACAAGGTAAGCTCAGTTGGGGAAAAAACAACAAGAACTAAACATTGAACTCAATGTAAACATTGCGTCGCAGAAGTGGTCAAGGATCATGGCTGGATTAGGAAGCGAATTATTTGCTTTTAAGGTGCGGCTGGCTGCGCTGCTGCCATGGCGACTGTGAGCTGTGTAGCGCGCAGTCCACCTGCTGCAACGCTGTAAGGGATATTGGGCTGGCTTGACCTTGTACTGCCTTGTAGTGGAGGGCAGCTCTAGGCCGTCCTTGGAGGGGAGCCGCTATAGCAGGGGCGGGGTAAGTTTCTAGCACCCTGCTGCATTGTAGCAAGATTATTAGCGTCTCCAACGTCCGACTGTAGTCCGCTTCTGGTCAATGTCTCCTGGGCAACGGCTTCCATGTTTGTTTTCCTATCGTCCAATCAGGTACATCTCTTGGCTTGCCTTATGTGCTTCCCTTAAACACATCAACTCCCATAGACGCACTTCTATCCTACGCCTTTCATAACATAACATCAACCTCGTGAAAGTTGTGTTAAGTCGAGTCGAGTCGTTTAGCCTTTGATAGAGCTGTCGTCTCAAGGCGTATTTCTTTCTTCCACCAGCAGACATTGGTCACATTTCTTACTCACTTGCCTGATTTGCTTGCTTGCTTTCTCGCCTGCTTGCTTCCGTTCACGCTTTGTGCTTCACACTGAATCGCAACATTCCTCTGCTTCATTTTCCTTGTGTATACTTGACTCGCATACCAATGCGTTGATAGTCGCTTGCTTCGACCTGCGACAGATTTGACCATATTACTGTAGCATGGCTACTGAATCGGTATGTAGAGACCGCGCCACTCGCCCTGATTTTCGGTCAAAATGTCTCTGACTGACTCTCAGGTGCATCCCTTACGAATCAACAAAACCACTACACCATCCAAAAGTCCATCCAGCATGGCGAGTGGAATCCCTCGCCCGCTGTCGGAGCTCTCACCGACAGAGATGAGAAGAAACTCACCTAGCTTCCACAGACAATCCACTGGTTCCCCCAAGGTATGTTGACTGACCGCCAACTCGTGTTTGGCCTTGTTTTTATTGACACCATGCAGAAATCTCCAGGAAACCCCGACTCGTCACCATTTCAGTCTTCGCCTTTAGAACAGGTGACATCTCCACGTTTATTTTGGCAAAACCGCAACACAGAGAACCTATACGGATCAGGATCACCATCACCAAACCGCCGCTCGTCGATTGAGCGTCTCCAGAAAGCGTCTCGAGTGAGGAACAGCAACATCCTTGCACTCGAGCAGAAGCAGGAATATGATCCTACTCGCATCCCTCAGATCGAAAGACCCCTCGCTAAGGTCCAAGGGAACTCGTTTGGGTCGACTGGATCCTTCCGCTCTTCCACCATTGAGCGCCCAATCTTCGGACATTCTCGAAGTGATAGCGCAATGACTGTTCCTGCAATAAGTCCCAAGTCGTCTACTCAATCAGCCGGCTCACCAAATCGTCCTCTGACACCTAGCCGAGATCAAGTGTCGCCCACCAAGTCTTCCCTTTCCCACTCAAGGTTCAAGAACAGCTTTGACATGGAAACTAACACTTGGACATTTGGCTCGCCTGAAGAGGATGATGACCTTCCCATGGGACGCCGTCATGCAAAGAGCGTGACTTTTGATGCCGCGCCTCCTCAGATCAACGAATACGAGATGGCAACTCCTGATCTCTCTTCAATCGGCACCAACTCCCGTGAGGGAAGCTATGAGTCGATCGAATACGATGAGGATGACGACGATATTCTCTATGATCCTGCCCGAGTTGATCTAGAGGGTGACAGCTTCGATGCTTCCCTGGAAGACACAGACAAGACCCCCGTTGTCGGTCCGGATGACTGGAGAGGAGATAGCCCAATGGTTGCCCGCAATGGGCAGCGCGAGTACAGTGGCAGCCCCATGCCTGAGAACACACCTTCTGATGCAACTGCTGGTCGACGTGATTCCACAACTTCGAATGGGGAGCATCGACCTCTCCCACCTCTTCCTGGTTTCATGAGTCATTCGCGCAATAACTCTGCGCCCTCCTCGCCCGCATCACCAAGCCTGTCAGCTACCGCAGAAAGGATGCTTGGATCCAACAGAAACCTGCCATCTCCTCCTCAAGCCTCTGCCACAAGCAAGTCAGATATTCACAGCATTGGCAACGCCAAGATGTCACTTGAGGAGAGACTAAGACTGATGATGCTGTCTGACGATAGCGATGGCAAGAGCGCAGCTGAGCAGCAACGGGAGCGACGCCTTCGTAGAGCCAACGGCCGCGAGCGACTGAGCAGCCCAATTTCTGAGCCCGAGTCAATGGCGAGCTTCAACGATGCTCTCCAAGAACAAGACGATGTCGTCGGTGATATTTCTGCTCTTGATGATTACCAACTACCTCCTCGTATTTCGCGTGATTCTATCATGCGAAAGGTCAATGGCAACAACACTGCTGTTGACCACGACAAAGACTACATCTTTTCTTCTCCCCCCGCTTCACGAAGTCCAAGCAGGAGCCCCGAAAGGCAGGTTCCTGCGGATCCCGATGTACCTATTCCTTCCACTGAAGACTCTTTGCACGACATGTCGGACGATGAGGATGAGGATGAAGATGAAGGCAGTGTCATCATCCGAAGAATGCCAGAGAATGAGATTGAGTTTTACGAAGACTCAGATGTGGACTTCGATGAAGATGAATCCAAGCTGGAGCTTCCAGTTGACACTGACAGCGAATCTCATTATTCCGATCCAGAGCCCACACCATTACAGGTCAACCCTCAGGCGACCCAGGAAGAGGCCAGAGCGGAGACTCCTGAACTTGATGATCTCAGAGAGGAGGTCATGACTCCCAGACCTATCCACGCACAGAACCCAAGCGTATCCTCATTGCCAGATTTCGCCTCGGGAGACAAGGATGCTTCATTCTCGCGAGACTTTGAATCTTACATGCTTCCTGAGCCTGAAGAGCCCAAGGTGGTCGAAGAGCCTGTAAAGGAGGCCAAGGAACCACCAGTTGAGGCGCCCAAGATGGCCGATGCTCATGCTTTCCTTCAACGTCCTTTCACCCCGGATCAGCCTCTCTCTAAACCTGAATACGATGGTACTGGATGGGGTGATCCTGAAGATGAGTATGATGACGATTGCCCCAGTACACCAGACTCCGTCATCCATCATCCTGTCCCCGTTCGTATGGAGGAACCTGAGCAGCCTGCCATTCCCGAGCGATCTGCCACCATCAAGGCGCCAGGTTCGAAGCTCAAGACTCGTCTATCAAACACTCCCTCGGACATCAGTGCCATGCGAGAAGCCCGTCGACAAGTCAGTATGGAAGTGCCCGATGTCCCACCAATTCCCGACAAGCATAGCAAGCGACTCTCTAAGGACAACAACGGCCTCCTACTTACTGGTGACGAATTCATTAACCGACATCCTAGCTTCAAGAACCGCAGCCTGACATTGGATCTTGACTTAGGTCTCAGCCTTGACCAAGACTTTGAGCGAGTCATCGAGGCACAAAAGGTGGCTTACAACGATCCCATTCTTACTCAATCCCCAGCCTCCAACACCAGCCCCAGTAGACAAGTGTCTACAGCAAAAGCCCAACAACACATTGCTGAAGGACTCAATGCTAACGTAACATCTCGTCATCAGCGCGGCTATCTTATGCGACAAAACACGAAAGTTGTCACCGCCAGTGACAAAGACACCGAAGAATTTCGAGTCGCCCGATCGGTCGGCAACTCTCCTATCAAGGAAGATAGGCCGATGTCATGCATTGTCGAGCCATGGAATGGTAAACCACGGCAGAGAAGCGTGCGAAAACGTGCTGGTGGTAGCATTGGACCTGTTCCTCCTCTACCTGGCCAAGAGAGCAACGCAACCGCCGTCAACCAAGCCCCCGTCGATGAAGACTTCACCCTTGAGATGGCTACCCCAGAGAGCGGAGAGAGAGGCCGCCTATTTGTAAAGGTTATGGGTGTCAAGGATCTCGACCTGCCTCTCCCAAGAAGTGAGTTTTTATTTTCCAATCGAAGCTAGACGTCACTAACAGCCTTAGATGAACGGACCTGGTTCAGCCTCACACTTGATAACGGTGTTCACTGCGTGACAACCGCATGGCTTGAATTGGCGCGTAATGCGCCAATCGGTCAGGAGTTTGAGCTGGTTGTTCCCAACGACCTTGAGTTCCAGCTTACCCTCAACGTTAAGCTTGAGAAACCCGTGGAGCGTGCCAAGCCTCCTCCACCTGCAGTCAAGACTCACAAGCACAAGACGTCGACCTTCAGCAGAGTATTCGCGTCACCCAAGAAACGTAAGGAACTGGAACTCCGCCAGCGGGAAGAAGAGGAACGAGTTGTGCAGCAACAAAAGGATGCTCAGGCCAAGCAACGCACCGGGCCCCCATCAGCTTACGAGCTTCTCTCTCCTCTGGCTGCTGAAGACGGTAGCTTTGGCCGCGCGTATGTCTGTCTCAGAGAGCACGAGAGCCGATGCTTCGGTCGACCTTACATGGCTGAGGTCGCTTGCTTCAACGAATGGGCAACAGAGGAGGCTGGATTTGCATCCAGCGTCAAGAGCAAGCGTGGTAACACAGTTGTTGTCCGACGCGCACCGTACAAGGTGGGTAAGTTGGAGCTTCAGCTCCTGTTTGTCCCTCGCCCTAAGAATGCTACGGACGACGATATGCCCAAGAGTATGAACTCGTGCATTCGAGAACTCAAGGCAGCAGAGGAGAGGATGTCTCGCAACTGGGAGGGTCATCTGAGCCAACAAGGTGGCGACTGCCCTGTAAGTCCATATCCTTCCATCCATCTTTGATCCCGTTTCAAACTAACATTGATCTAGTACTGGCGTCGTCGATATTTCAAGCTTGTGGGCACCAAACTCACAGCGTATCACGAGGCAACTCGTCAGCCTCGAGCTACCATCAACCTGGCCAACGCCAAGAGGCTGATTGATGATCGTCGTGCCTTGACAGAAAAGGAGACAACTGGCAAGGGTGGTAGACGACGTCGATCAGCTTTTGCAGAGGATGAAGAGGGTTACATGTTTGTTGAGGAAGGATTCCGCATCCGATTCAACAACGGTGAGCTTATCGACTTCTACGCAGACACCGCTGCGGATAAGGAAGGCTGGCTGAAGGTCCTCACCGACGTTGTTGGACGTGACAACCCAGATGAAGAATCTTCAAATCAGCGAGCAAAGTCTAAGTGGTGTCAGCTAGTTCTTCGACGAGAAGAGCAATTACGCCGCCGAGCATCGGGTCGCCGAGTGAACTCACGACCTAAGAGCATGTTCCTCTAAGACACGATGTCACTTGGTCAAGCTATTATGACGGGGACGAACACGAGACAGACAAGGTGCTGGGCGCCATAACACTACTACCTGGACCAGGCGTTCAGGACCAGCAGGGCATTCATGATAGATGCCTCTGTTCTCCATTCCTCTGGTATTGGTTTATATGGTTGATGGTTGATGGGATACCACGTTGATGTTGTAATATGATTGGAGTTGGGCGAGCTGTTGTATCCTTGGCTGAGGAAATCGGGAGCATTGGCCGTTTATGCACTTACAAGGCGTCGGCATGGACATGCATGGTTTCAATGCTTTATGGTTTTTTTTTACTTGTGTTTTTGGGGCGATCGGCGCCTGCGCGTCAAGGAATTTCTGTTTATAGCATGGGATTATAATGAATTGCCTAAAATGTCAATAAGAGAAAAGTGCTTCGTCAAATCTTTGATGGTGATGAAGATTGAGTTGAAAGTGGCACGTGATCACCTTCTAACAACACGTATCCACGTTTATGCGAGCAATACCTATGGATGATGAGTGGCACGATCCACTGCAGTATATTTTGGTGGGGAGCTTATGAGGCGCAGCGCAATTTACAGTGGCTCATACCTACCTAGGAGCTAGGTACAGAACCTCATCCCATATTAGTACATCTTACCTACCTAGATACCTACAACCCACGGCATCGTTGCCTTTGACGACTCAACTTGACCGGTTTTCAGATAACACCTCTCTCGCTTGATTCTCAGTTTCTTTCTTTAATCTACTCCTAATTACCCCTACCCACCATGGCCGGCCGTTTTGTACGGGCGTCCAAGTACCGTACGTGCTGCACTGGCTGGCGCAAAACCGACTGCGCCCAGATTCGATATGCTGACGTTGCTCGCCAGGACACGTCTTTGGAAAGTCCACGAGAAAGGAATTTTGCTACGATAACCTTCATATCAGTCGCAATGCTTGGGACACAAACTTGGTCAAGGTGCGTCGTACTGCGTCGCGGCGCGTGGTGCAATCAGTCCATCTTCTGGAGAGTTCGGCGCGCTGATTTAGGGGGTGGTTGGGTTCGTATAGGTCAACCCCGAGTATCTCTCAGTCAATTGGGACGCTTCCGGTGGCGGCGCATTCGCTGTTATTCCTCTGAACGAGCGTGGAAAGGTCCCTGACCAGATTCCATTGTTTCGCGGCCATACTGCTGCTGTACTTGACACTGACTGGTATGCATTCCCCTCGTTGGGGCCCCTGAGGTGCGTTGGTAGGTGCTGACCGAAATTCAAGGAACCCTTTCCACGACAACATTATCGCCTCTGCCTCTGATGACGGAAAGGTCTTTATTTGGGAGGTCCCTGAGGATTTTACACTGCATACCGACGCCGAGGAGATTACTGATGTCGCGCCTGTGAGCAAGCTTGCTGGCCACCCCAGGTTGGTCTCACATTATGCCACAACTCGCCAATCAAAATACTAATACCTTATCAGAAAGGTTGGACAGGTCCTCTTCAACCCCGCGGCCGAGAATATCCTCGCCTCAGCCTCAGGCGACTTCACCGTCAAGCTCTGGGACGTGGGCACCGGCCAGTCGCCCCTTACCCTCAAGCACAACGATATTGTCCAGAGTTTGTCATGGAACGCCAGTGGCAGCATGCTGGTCACCACCTCGCGAGATAAGAAGATTCGGGTGTGGGATGTCCGACAGGAGAAGGCCGTTCACGAGGCGCCCGGTCATGGTGGTGCTAAGAACAGTCGCGCTGTCTGGCTGGGAGAGCACAACCGTTTTGCGACGACTGGTTTCTCGCGTATGAGCGAGCGACAAATAGCTCTTTGGGAGCCTGGCAGGACGGAGCCCATCGGGGGCTTCACCATGCTGGATTCTATCTCTGGAGTCTGCATGCCTTTCTGGGGTACGTTTGGCTTGTATATTCTGGCTGCGCCAGTACTAATACTTAGTAGATGATGGCTCCAGCTGTCTGTACCTTGCTGGCAAGGGGTAAGTTCTCACTGTTTTCGATGTCATACAGCAAAGCTAATCCAGGGCAGTGATGGTAACATTCGATACTTTGAGTACGAGAATGACAAATTCGAGTTCCTTAGCGAGTACAAGTCCCCCGACCCTCAGCGTGGCATAGCCTTTATGCCCCGACGAGGCATCAACGTATGGTTTCCCAAGCCTGCGCCTGAGCCCGTGTGACATTGACTAACTGTTCTAGACTCACGAGAATGAGGTCATGAGGGCTTACAAGACAGTCAACGACCTTTACATTGAGCCTGTCTCATTCACTGTGCCACGACGTGCTGAGACCTTCCAGGCCGATATCTTCCCTCCTGCCACCGGCACCAAGCCTGCCGCGACTGCTCAGGAATGGCTCGATGGCAAGACTGCTGTCCCTAACAAGATTGACCTCGAGAGTATCTACGACGGCGCCGCACCCAAGGAGATCGCTTCTGACTACAAGGCTCCTGCGGCTCCCGCCCCCGTCGCTGAGAAGCCTGCTCCCAAGAAGGAGGAGCCCAAAAAGGAAGAGCCCAAAAAGGAAGAGCCCAAGCCAGCCCCCGCCCTTCGATCTCCTCCTCCCACTATGACTGAGCAGAAGGGTTCCATCTCTGCGATGGCCTCCAGGTACCAGGATAAGCAGGAGGATGAAGAGGAAGATGACGATGCTTCTAGCTTCGAGGAGGTTTCGCGACCTGCTCAACGCCAAGCTGTTCCTACCAAGTTTGCTCCTCCTGCTCAGTCGCAGACTACCCCTATCTCTTCCACTCCCGCCGCCGCGAAGCCTTCTTCACCTGTCAAGACCCCTACCGCCCCTGTATCCTCGGCTCCTGCGGCCTCATCTTCCGCTTCCAGTGCTACCCCCAGCAGTGGTGACTCTTCCCTCGCCGAGATCAAGCATCTCATTGAGGGTCAGACCAAGCTGATCAGCTCTCAGAGCCAGCAGATTACTCTCCTGACCGCAGAAGTCGAAGCCCTCAAGCGCAAGGTTAGCTCCGGCTCCCAAGACCAGAGCGAGCGCATCCGACAGCTTGAGCTCGAGCTGGAGGAGGCGAGATCCTAAGAGGTGCTCACCCTGTTTTTGGGAACGTGAGCAGCGACCTCTTCCCGGCGTTAGAAAACAGGGAGACGTGGGTGGACGGTTGTAGCGAATATGTGTAAATACTTAGATAGGTTTTTTTTCTTCAAAAAAAGATTGAGCTTTGACAGCCCGTTGAGACTCTACACTGGCTCTGTGATCTACTATACCAGCTAATATCAAATTTCGAAAGAGAAATCTACTAAACATTGCTTCGAATAAACAGTCAAGTTTCATCTAATCATGATTTTCTCGACTGAGTTTCTAGTCCAGTCTTGTTGTTAATGATTGTGATCTGCTGGGACAAGAAAACACCAGCATTAACCTTGTCAGTCCCCAGCCATGATTAGGTTCATAAGTATCATTCAGTGCAAGCATGGGAGACTGGGTATTACATAATAATCATAGCGCAATTTTAATGATGCCTTGGTGAAGCTATTGTCTTCATGTCTGTAAGATTATATGATCTTAGATCTTAGATACCTACCTTTACAGATGTGATGGTACCTTCCATTTTGGTATAGTGGCGACCTTCTATAATGTCTTTAACCTACCCTACACCATTCCAATCCACGGACGAACTTACCACGATGCTTCCCCGGGCCCCCATGCAGTATGTCTATACGTACCTACAGGTGTTACACCGCATCCATGGTCTTTGCGAGAATATACCATATGTTGCGGTGTGCTTGATGTCAGCGTTTCAATATGCACTTTCTTGTTGACATGCTTGCATATCAAACATCCGCCAACCGGAGATTTTGAGACACAGTGATGTGACGTTTCAGCAGCAAAACAAACACCGAAATAACACTCAACTACTATTAATATCGTATTTATTCGGCTTACATACGTCTACGCGCCTTTGGGCATGGTATCTGGTCTCACGGACGGCCACATCGAGAGAAGTTCAATGTAGGTGAGCTTCCACGACACACCCATCAAAGAGCTAACATCAGGAAGCGCACACTGTGACCGCTCGATCGACCTTTAGAAGACGAACTAATGCAACTGGAGGGGCTGAAGATTCTGCTCGACCATCGAGACTATCAATCCTCCTGCCTCGGACAGGGTCCTCGAGTGACAATCCGATGTAGCCTGACGAACCTTGGCGTATCGTTCGCTAGACAGCAACCACTCGGGAGAAAGCAGAGCTGTGGGCTTGTCACCAGCGACGTTATCTATCACAGCTGGACTCCTCATCTAGGAAAGCTTTGATAGTTGAGTTGTTTCACAATAAGGGGTCTTGACGGGGGGCGGGCGGTCCAGGCTCGGATACGCCTATTCACGGTAAGAGCATCCATAGAAACTTGATCGTAATTCGGTCTTGGCAGGCTGAATCACGATAGAGTGGCGCTGCGAAACGTCATGGTAGAAGAACCAGACTGAACGTTTCGAGGTGTTCTGCCGTAGTGTGGACCTCCGCTTACAAGGTCGTGAGAACCACCTCGCTTCGAGACTGACATTCGAATCTAGATCATGACAGAGAACGGCGACCAAACAGTTGCCGATCAAACAATTGAGCGGCATCGATAAGTTTTAGATACCCCGTTTGTTTGACTGATGTTGCATTCGAAGATACCTAGATGCCATATGAGGAAGTCAGTTGAGGTCAGGTTCACGAGAATAGCGTGCCAAGTATGCTGAAACTATCCAGACCCTGCCAGCTCTGCCAACAGAGGAACATCCACTCAGTCACTATTATCACATCAGGTCCACAAGCACCACGACTCAAGGGATTGCAACGTGCTTGGCGGTGCGTAGAAAAGCCGTATCTGCAGGAACAAGCGGGCATAGATCCATGATACCCCGGAAACGAGCCTGTGAAGTGACAGGTCTCATAACCGATGGTGCAAAGTGCCTGCCTCAAGATCTTCTGGAAAAGCTGGTGGCTGGATCTTCGGCGTTTCATGTACCTGAAGCAGAGAGTAGGGCTCGTTTCACGATCACGGAGGCCTCGAGCCAAAAAGAGCTTTGCCCTCTACGGATCAGGCTGCAGGGTCCGGATAACCAAACTCGTAGGTTGTTATAGCGTTCAGTTTGATGACCACACAGATCTCGGTTATAGCGAATAGTTCAACACGAGCCCCAGCTTTGTTTCCTACGCCTGACAAGCACAGTCCCCCCAAAAGTGCGATAATAGGGCAGTATATCTTAGGGTTGATCGCTGGTTGGAGGCTTATGCTGTTTCAGGTCATCAGTCCGCTCTATGATTGAGATAATGCAAGCCAGATCCGGTGCTAGATGTAAGAAACTTCTCTTTGAAGTAACAGGGTAGAGGCCTGTCAACCCATTTAGCTCTCAGCTGAACAGAACGTTCCGTTTGCGGTAGCGATAATCTCAACTGAGAAGGCGGGACACTTATAGGAACCGTATGTATTGACAGCGATGTAAGGAGAAATTGCCGAAATAATACGTGGGTTCTGTACAGCGTCTTGGCCTTGAGGACGAATCGGTCCCTTTCTGGACCCTTGATCAAAAAACCTCAGTTAGCGCTTGCATCTGGTTGACGAGGAAGTGACGGTTGTGCCTGGATGATAATGATCAGCTTGATTGATCCATGACATCCCGGTGAGCAAAAACCCTAAGAATTACATACCCCACCGGCGGGAGACAGCCCGATCGACGGCCACTCCCTGGTTTGATGACCATTGGATTGATGCTATTTATGGCTTGTAACGAAAACACAAGAGGCTGGAACGAAGATGAAGCATAAAGATGATGCTGGGGCGGAAACTTGATACAGCCAATTGAGCAGCCGAGACGCACCTCAAACTGGACCCCTTGTGGGCCTTTACAACTCAGATGTTGCATGATGCCAACAGGGAATCCTATCATATTTGTGATTGGCTGATGTAAGACGCTCAACCTAAATTCGGGCACACCAGCTTCTGAAACGCCAGCGTTGAAAGGTGTGTGGCGGCCCGTTCGGCGAAAGTTCTTGGCTACGATGCTGTCAAGGACTGAGGACACAACCAGGCCAAAGGTAACGAGGCCCAGTGAATGCAAGTCGCTATCAGTTTCCTTGTAGTCTGTAGTAGGATTGGTAGGCTAAACGCTCGACCTACAGATTGCGGCCAGGCAAAGTGAGATTGTGGTCCTGTGCTTCCCCCATCAAGCAAGTTGAGGGGACGGGGCCACCAACGGGCGACTCATGTCACTCAGAAGAATTAACAGACACATTCTGCAGACTGCAGAGACAGCTGAGGCCATGACATTCAAGACTGGTCGTAGCCCTCAACGGCGCGAATCGGATTTCTCTCACGTGCATTCGCGCATCCAACAGTAATTTTAAATTACTCAGGGGTAATGCAGACCACAACAGTCAATGCAACCATACTGCGTTCCAACCTACCGTTTGTTGCCGCTGAGCAAACGATACTCGATCGGAGACTCATTAATGCTGATAATCTGAGAACTTGACCAAGCAAAGGTCACTGACTGCAACTCGGGGAATAGGTTTGGTTCCTGCTCAGATATCTCTTTATGACTGGTCATGATGAGATACACTCTTATTAAACATGGTCTCGAATGTAATATTGAGCTGACGAGCCCGAGATTAAGTAGCGTAAAAAGTTTTGCTCGTATCCAAGCGGATCGTCGTCAGTTGCTTGGCTGCAAATGTGAGTGATCATGATGGCGCAGATATTGGGTTGTAGTATTATCCCCAATTAATGACATGGAAGCCACACAATACCACACTCGCTTCCACCGTGTCTCGGTGAAGCTGCGACTATCGGAGTCTTTCATAACAGAGAGAAATTCGAGCTAGCCAAACTCTTTCGAGAAGGTCAACAATGGGGGACATAGCTGCTAACGCATGGGAGCTAACAGAGAGTCACGGATTTGAGCAGTCTGGGCCACATCGAAATAACAGATGCCGGTACTGATCCATAAAACGGTGTTGTCTTGTCCAATGGATGCATGAAACACTCTCGACAAAGATACGTATCTGGCGGACAATGAAATTGATTTGATCATGTTGATAAAATAGAGCAACCCAACGGCCCAACCGCCTCTTTGGTTGTCAACCCAGGACGCCGAACAATCCAGTCATGATTGAAGGGGTGTGATGGTTTCAGATGTCCTGCATCATTGGCGCACAAGCATCGAGACGAGGATGTGGTCTCTGATGCAGTCCTGCGGGTACGTTTCATCTCGATGAAGACAGTGTATTGACACAGCCCTGGCAGGGATGTGTGGGCAAGTGATCCTGTTTTGTCGAAAGGATATCCTTGTCTTGCATTGGCACTCACAAACGACGAGCGGAAGACACCGGCATTGCTGGCTACTGTAAGTGAAAAGCTCGAGAATGGATTCAGAGGAAGATGGCGCGAAGTGGGAACGGAACCAGTGTCTAAGGGATCGTCAACAGCCGTGGGGATTGTTTATCGAACGCCCTGGCATCCATGGGCGCATCTCCCCGTTGTGGGATGCTTTCACTATGTTGATGCTAGCCTGGTCCAGTTCTGCAGCTGGTAAACTACTCCATAGTGGCTTGCGGATAGGTTGATTTCCGAGAATAAGAGCAAGAAGAAGAACAAGAAGCCCCATCAATATCGATGCTAGTATACGATATAGAGTGCGTTTGTCGAATGAAACTTTTCATTTCTCGATTTATGGGAACAGTTAAGTGTGGAAAAGTATGGTTTGGGAGAAAGGCGATAAAAGAGGACAGTTGAGACAATCTAACAATTGCCTTTTTGCACCGTGCGGCACATGTAGCACAACTTCTCCACACATAATGAATAAAGTTTGGTTGCTCGAACAAGCATGAATAATGAATGCTATGTCGTGCATATGCGACATTCAGCGATCTACCTTACCTCGAGTAATTTGTCCATCATTAACGAGAATATGACCATTTGCAACTGACTGCTCAACTATGTTCGTTTGGAAGAATCTAAAGGGAGAGCTGACCCATGCATCTCGCTTCAACCGATAGATTACTCGTGTTGTGCTAGGTTGTAATCAAACACCTGCATATGGCTTGACATTGCCAAAGACACCATCAAACCCCTTTTTCATGATGGACAAGGGATGGTCTTAAGTTGTCAGTTATTACTTTCATTGTGATCGTAGCTTAGACTGACCGCCCACGTTGTAATATCAGACTGTTTCTGCATGTTAGCAATGAGTTGCCTGGCAATAATCGGAGTTGTACTTTGTTAGGAGAAAGCTGGCCGAGGCATGTAACTGAATGATCCATGATTTTTAGTAGGAACACTATAACGCACGGTAGGAGAGTGATCTCCGAGATTGATTCTTAGTAATGCGATGAGATTGCGATTCTCGCCTCGGTAAAAGCCACATTCTGTCGCTGGCATCTGTGGGAAACCTTGACCTCAAAGCTGATGATAAACGAAAACTCAGCATGGTTGGCCGACAACGCTAAAGCATCCTATGGTTCGGCCTGCCTGACTAGCAATAATAATAATTATGCCAATCTCTGAAACTCCACTCCCCATTTTTATGATCAAATCGTCCAGTATTCGACACGGCATACTGCACAATGAGAGAAATGTAAAATGAGGCACACCTTGTCTATGTTGGTTACTGAAGTTGAGATGTCGATATTGATCGAATCTCACTAGCGTAGTGGCCGGATGTTGCAGCGTAGAGATTGGTTCTGAAACCTCCAAGCTAAGCTTCAGAGAGGGCTTTGAGATCCAATAATTAGGCTGAGACAAGCGGCACGACGCGGCCAGGCCATGAACCACCTGAGTTTATGTTTCAGTTTTTTTTTCGACTTGGTGCGAGTGTGTTTTCTTAACCATTGTCTCTGGGAATAATGGCTGAGAGACAGCGATCAAAGACAAGAATGATGACCGTTACCCACGTTGCTTAGCTGCAAAGGCAAGTTTGGATTTGTTTCCGCGACCCTTGTTGATATTTTCGGACTCAATCCTATTCAGTCAATCTCGTCCGACGCGGAAGGGAGCGTGGTTTGTTTTGAAGCAGGGGCGTGGAACCAACCTGTCGATATCGTAGTACCCGGTAGTCAAGGGAGCCAATAACGAAGACACTTGTTGGCGTTCTTGAGGACATCCACATCTCTTGGTTCAGTCATTCTTGTTTCTCTACACAATATCGTGGTTTGCGCTTGGTCGTGTGTTAGAGTCCGCCAAGATGAGCTTCTCGACGCCTTCCGCTCAACAACAAGCCGGTGATATTAAGAAAAAGGCGGGCGTGCACACACTAGTCCAAGCCCACATCTGAGATGAGAATTGTCCAGAGCACTCTGTGCAGAGAGCACCGTGTTGAACGCACAAGCTTCCTCTATCCGACTTTGGCTGTGATACTGTGCAGTAGAAACCAGAGTGAACCAGAATGCAATGCTGCTTCATGCCTCCCTTCCTGTTAGAGTGAGTGGCCCAGTTTTGGTCTTTCAGGGGTTCTCGAACGCGAAATAAACCAAAGACCAAAAAGTGATAAGCCGTTTGTTAAAGTGGCAGGGTAGAGGCGTGTAAGTCGGAGAAGAAAGAAGAACAAGAATATGATTAAGAAGAAGCATCGTATTAATGACATGGAATCGAGAGCTATTGCAGGTCCCGTCAAAAATGACCTAAAGATCCATCCATTCCATGACTCCCGTCGTCGCTTCGGTTTGTGGTGGATGTACAAAGTGGTATGAATGGCGAATAAAGAAAAAAAGTAGACCGCACTGTGCTTGACCTTAGCCAAAGCAAAATAATGCACCTCCTAAATACTTATTGCCTCTCATTGGTAGGCAAGATGGTGCTCTGACTATGGCCCCGCTACTCCCGCTGCTGACGAGCAAGCCCTCCACCCTCCATCCCACCTGGCTCCTCCCAAAGACACCGTGCGTGGTATGTGGCTGCTCTCCCGCCCTCGCAACGCCGTCGTTCGCTTTTTTCCTGGTTGGCGCGTGCTCTAGAAGTCCAATCCCAACCTAATTGGAACCCACCCCATCTGTCCGCACGTACCTGCCCTGCCATGCCATGCCAGCCCCAGAACCAGTGCCAGGTACTCGTCCTTGGGTTACTTTGTCCTCCTTTCCATGGGTCTCCCTCTCTTAACTCACTTGCCTTGCCTACCTTGTCTGCTCTCCATTGCTTTGCTTTACTGTCGGCGCGACGCTCTCCCACACAACATCTCATTAAACCCCCGTATATCCTCGCTCGCCTGCTCAGATTTCCCTTCTGAAATCTTTTGCTCTCGTCGTTTTGTTTTCCCTTCATTTTGCTCTCCTCCCTTCTCCCCCTCTCCCCCTCGCTCCACACTCCGCGGACCCATTCCGGAGTCAACCCTCAAACTCGTTTCTCTTCCCAACTCAATAGAAGCCGCCTCCCCCCCGACGTCTCAAGTTCAACTTCAACGCGCCGCTTCGCTTTCAGCCGTCCTTCATTTTTTCTTCACGAAGCAGCTGCTTGCTCTTGATGAACATTGCTCTTCGGCTCTGTTGATCTCTTTTTCGCTTCTTCATTTTCAACTGTTGCTTGCTTATAGCTTTAATCTGGCTCTCGATTCCGTGTTTCGCGCGAAACTTCGACTGCGACCCCCACTATCGCCAACGCCTTGACGGTTGCTACTCTAGACGCCTCTCAGTCACATTCGCTTGACGCGGTTGCTGAGTCTTGAATCGCATTGCGCAGCGATTCCATTATTCCGGGCTGGTCTCGAATTTTGGTCAACAAGCATCATTCCAATCATCTTATTTGCTCTCGGATCTAGGCTGTGCCTCGACCATTTTATTCTGTCATCGAACCTGGCTAAACGCACCTATCGCTCACAACAATTGTCCAATACAAGAAGTCTCGCTTGTTATACACCAGACTTTTCGGTTCGCTTCGCCACCATCTTCGGCCGTTGAGCGCCATCAACTCGACTGACCAACCACGGTCACGTCACCTCAGACAACACTTTCAGAGGACGACGAGATGTATCCGCAACACTCCACAATGGCGCCTCAGAAGCCCGAAACCTTCATGTTGAGTACTGAGGCTCAACAAGCTCTACCTCATGACGCACAAGTTGCTCTGCAACAAGTTGATAACTGTGAGTTCTTGACGTGAGAAATTGCCTCACTTGCCTTTGCTGATGCTCGTATCTAGTGAAGTACTTTCTCATCTCCGCTCCTGTCGACTGGCAGCCCGATCAGTACATTCGACGATTCTTGTTGCCAACTGGCGAATACGTCTCTTGCATTCTCTGGTAAGTTTGGAGCGATGGTAGCGGCAACGGTTCGGATCGCTAAACGTGCGCCTCTAGGAACAACCTTTTCCACATTTCAGGTACAGACATCGTGAGATGCTTGTCTTTCAGATTCCAGGCCTTCGGCCGACCTGTCAAGAACTCCAAGAAGTTCGAGGAGGGTATCTTCTCCGACTTGCGAAATCTCAAGTCCGGGACTGATGCTTCCCTGGAGGAGCCCAAGAGTGCTTTCCTTGACTTCCTGTACAAGAACAACTGCATCAGGACGCAGAAGAAGCAGAAGGTCTTCTACTGGTACAGCGTCCCTCACGACCGTCTGTTCCTTGACGCGCTGGAACGCGATCTCAAACGTGAGAAGATGGGCCAGGAAGCCACCACTGTTGCTGTCAGCGAACCAGCTCTGTCCTTCCAGTACGACTCATCTCAGTCGCTCTATGAGCAACTGACCAAGGCTCAACAAGCCAACTCGTCCTCATTCAGTGCCCAGCAGTCTGCTTTCTCCCAGAGCCAATCCACATCCCCAGTTATGCGAGCGATGGATTCCATGCCTCCTCCCCCGACAATGATGCCCCAGTCCATGCCCCCTTTGGCGGAGGGGATGGACGCAATGGTACCTTATGGAACGATGGCGGTGGCTCACCCAATGGCCCAAGCCATCCCCGTTAAGAGGGAACCTGATTTCACCCGTGTCCAGTACAACCAGAATGGTGTCCCAATCACTCAGGGACACCAGCGCCACGCTTCCATGCCCGCCTATGGTCTTGAGTACTCTCCAGCCCCTTCATTCGTCTCCTCCCAGTACGAGGATTACAGCAACCGAGGAATCTCCTTCGAACCCATCACGCCTCCCCAACAGGCCTTGGGTATTTCTGCTGAGCCTGCGTACATCGCCAATGAAGAGACCGGCTTGTACTCGGCCATTCCTGACCATATGGCTAGCATGAACGGTCTGAATGGAATGGTCCAACTACCACCTTCCAACTTGGCTGGTCCTCAGTTCTCTCGTCCTTACGGTACAAACAACGTCTACTCTGTGATCGAAGGTTCGCCGACATATAAGCAGAGAAGACGGCGTTCATCCATTCCCCCATCTATGTCGGCAATCGCAAATCCAGCTGCATCTGCCCAAACAGCTACCCACACTCACCGACCTTCTGAGCTTCGACGATCAATTTCTGCCTCCGTTGGCCCCGTTGCTGAAGGCGATGAGTCAGCAGACAACTCTCCTCCTGGACTCTCCTACAGCACCTCAGCAGTGTCTGTGAACAGCCAGCACCATCAAAACATGTCGAGGCACGGCACCCCCCTTTCTACAGTTGAAGGAAGCCCGGCTGCCAATTCTATGGGTATGCACCAGCAGGAATTCCCTCATCTCGCCTGCGAAGATTTCTCCGGTGATGTCAATGAGCAGCGACGCTCTGTCACTGCTCCTAACGGAGCTGTTCGACGTGCTCGTTCCGCCACCGTTATGGAAGTTGGCCCTTACCCTCAGAAGTCGCACTCTTGCCCCATTCCTACCTGTGGTCGCCTGTTCAAGCGTTTGGAACACCTCAAGCGGTAAGCTACCCAACCTCGCATTGGAGGATTTTGACTAACTCAAACATAGACATGTCCGAACACACACACAGGAGAGACCCTACATCTGCCCCCACTGCAGCAAGGCATTCTCTCGATCTGATAACTTGGCACAGTAAGTTGAGCATTGATTCAATACCAGTCACGCAAAGACTGACACCACGCCCTAGACACAAGCGTACCCACGGCCGTGACGACGGCGGAGATGGCTCACTCAACCTGTCTGGTGAAGAGGACGAGGACTTCTCTGGTGACGACCACCTCGGCTCACTGGAAGAAGCTTCACCACACTCTGATAGCGCCTATGTGACTGGCTCTCTTAATGCTGCTGCCCATGGCTCGACTCCTCCTTCAAATGGCGCTCCTACGCAGACATATAACAGCCTTGAGACTCTCAGCATGCCCATGACTATGAGTCAACCGGCTGCTATCAACGCCAGCGGTATGATGTAACGGTTGACCTTAGTACGACTTTGTCATTTTATTTGCGCTCAGATCATGACTTGAAGGGATTTATGGCTTCAATTTCGGTGGAAATCTGCAATGGTTATTTGCTCGCCCTGTCCTCGACTTTTCCTTTGTCCATACTTTACATTTTTCATTTGGTTGGAAGCGCTTATCTGTGCTTCAAAACATGGCTCTGATAGATCGATGCCCCTGTAGCTTGGGAGAAAGTCCCTCTAAACAGCCAAGGGCATCACGAAGATGTGTGTCGAAGTGGACTCAAGGATGCACCTGTATATATATGGCTGCTTTCTTTTGGAGGAGGCTAGGCGCCCCAGCGATGAGGTTGGGGAGCCTATGTTATTGACCAGACATGGTCAAATGTACGGTAGACTAAAAGAAGAAACTCAATGGTTTTTGTATGTGTGGTTTCAAATGTTACCCCTTGATGTGATGTCAAATCAACATGATGCAATTTTGTTTTGTATAAAACACAGCATGAGAAGAACTCGAGCCCATTGTTTCTATCGCCTACTTCTTCTTCCGAATGCATCCCTCCCACCTTCTATGCTCTTGATGTCCCTATCACTCAAGCGTAATTCTGCTCCCTTGAGTCTGCCGACTCCTGGCCGGTCAACGCCAAAGTCTCTTCCTCGATCCCTCCGTCCCTTCTTCTTGCTAGTCTCCCGTTCAAGTATTACTCCGTTCTCCTTGGCCTCTCTTCGACGTTTTGTCTCGCGTGCATCCGCAGCGGCCACGATGCCCTTGCGCATGTTCATAGGCATCTTTTCCTGCTTGTGAATCGATATCTTGGATCCTAGAGCCTGGACGCGCAAATCTGTGGCCTTTTGGCGAGTGCGGCCAGCTGCAAAAGCCTTTGGCGCAACGGTGGTACCTGAAGCTGAGAGAGTTGGGGCGAGGAGGTGCGACTCGGCAAGAAGCCTTCGGAGTTCAAGGTCTTGGGCAAGGAGAGAGGGCGCATCTTCGGGGAGTGTTGCAGAGGAGGATGGTGTTGTTGATTGAGTCGTTTCGGATTTGCGCAATGTTTGGTCGGGAGGCCGTGATGACTACAAATACCAATTAGTTTCATATTACCGAGCCCCTGATAAGACGTAATCCGTACCATGAAAGCCTTCAGTTCCCGTTTTGACATCGTCGCTGACGTGGATGATTGTTTGCTTGAGTGGTCCACAACCTCTATCGTAGAAACCTCCTCTTCCTCCTCTTCGCTAGAATTCTCGTCTGAGAGGCCAGCCCATTCGTCGTTGTCTTTATTCTCTCTACTTTCGCTGTTAAGTTCTTCGCTTTCTTCACCCTCAGACTCTTCGTCGTCGTGTTTTGTCTTTTTGGATTTGGATTTGGGTTCTTTTGCGTCTGGCAAAGGTGCGAATTGCGCCTCAAAATGTCGACGGAAAATGGCGGCGGCATCTTCTCCAGAAATGGTAGCTTCCGCATCTGCCTTGCGCTTACCCAAGACAGCCATAGCGGGCGAATTAATTTTTATTTATGGTGTTGATGATACGAGAGCTTGTATTGTGTTGAATGGAAAATTTTTGGCCATCGTTTTCAGCCTCGCATATCCTTGCGAGGCTGCCCCACCATGTGATTAATATTCGATGGTTTAGCAAGACAAATAAAAGTTGATCAGAACTAAGTAATGCAACAGTTGGCCTTACTGAAAAGGATGCAGAAAAAGAACCCGCGGAATTGTGTAGAGCCTTAAGTCTTGATTGAGCTTAAATGATAATCTGATGTGATTAATTCATGCCTTCTGAGCTATTCCATGATGCGCCTCAAGTCCATCATCTTGATCTTTCGCCCATGGTATCATACCCCAACGCCAACAATGCAAAATAAATCAAACTTTCCCAGCAAGTCTTGCTCTTCTTGAATCTTCTTCTCTGAGAGCTTCGATTTTCGCCAAAAAGTCTTCTCTGGCCATGTAGGAATCCTTGGACTTGCCTGCCAGCTCCAGCTCATCCTTGATGCCCTCTTTGTCCACATAACCAGCCCAGTCCATGCGGCTCTTCTCGACAACGTTGAGTTTCTTGGCTTGTGCCTCTTTACTAGCTTTAACCCTCGCCGCCATTCCAAGATTCAGATCTGCTCGTTGAGGCAAGAGTTCTATCTGGGGCTCGAAAGCGGACCGGAATGCTTTCCTAGTGATGCGCTTTTCAGGACTATTTGCGGATGCATCATGGCCTTGTGAGGCAAGGTAAAGTTTGGCTTCGGCTGAATCGCGCGGTACAAGCTTCTCTTCTGTGTGCACTCTACCAGCAAAGTTATACGTCCGCTTAATACGTATCATTGCCGGGTGATCATCAGATGTGGAGGGCCCTGTTTCCTGATGAGCTGAATCGCCTTTTTTGTCCGTAGAGCTGGCGCTGGTATCAATGTCGTCGGATTGATTGTCCTTGCTCCCCGGGCCTGGCGTTTTTGAGGTCATTTGCGCCCATAGCGCATCAACATTGATAGTGACCGGCTCATTGTTTGTTGCATATTTGCGTTCCTCCTTCCTGCAGTTCCTTGTTAGTGAGAAGTATCGATGACCTGGACAATAACATACTCGGCGGCGCGCTGTCTACGGGTCCTGACTAAACCACCTTCACCTCCCTCGTCATCCTCGCGTCCTACTTTTGCTTGCGTTTTCTTACGACGTTTCTCGCCCCTTTTTATAATAGCCTCATCACCCGAGTTGTCATAACATGCATCGGCATCATCTTTATCGCCTTCTGGACGCCTTCGTTTGTTGGTTGCTTTGTCACTATCGTCCTCCAAATCAGACTGATCGGAAACCTGGTTAGGGGCATCGTCTGGGGCAAAGTCTGAGTCCTCCGAGGATACGTATTGTTCGTCTTCGTCCAAAAGGGGATCATGCGACATTCTGGCGGCTGCGGTGAATGATGTTGAAGGTTGGCGTTGGTCGCGCGTAAGGTTAATTATGTATAGGTCGTGTCCCGACGATCCGGGATCGGTCTCTGTCTCCGGTGAGAAAACGGGCCAAGGTGAGTGGCCAATCAACCCACTGCCATCTCCATTAATGCACTGTCGATATTGGCACCTATCATTTCGTGTAGAATGATTGTTAACCGGGTTTATCATTTATTAATATCTTCATTGATCCTTTCAAGCTGCGACTTCAGCTTGCATCAATTGTGATTGCTGTCTGGAACGGTGGATATTGACAATATCGGATCAATCTTGGATGGTGTCAGATAAACGAAGGGAGGGACAGATGGTCATACGAGAGAACAACCTAGTACACAAGACACAGAATAAAATATTTCCCCATTGCGTAAGAATGTGTTTGAGCTACCTATCTTAAACTCCACCTGGCGGTGTGAAGGACATCTCAATTTGCAACCACACTTCACGATACGTGACACTTAAGACAATAATGCACCAGCCCACGTCGATAAGGGTGTATTGGCTCAACCGTTCATATATCATTGGGATGCTAGTGATGCGTGAGGAAAGATTAACTGGTCATCTCTATCGAGCACGTGAGATTTGGAAACAGCAGTTGGTAAGACGATATTTCAATCCATGCCGACATACTTCAGGTGAGCTAATAATAAAAGAACCGGGGCGGTGGACAAACCCAACCAACGCCGCCCAAGCCAAGTTATTCAAGCAGACCGCCCGCCTGCCTGCTGCCAGTTCATTCATAAATCTCTCTCCCACCATTTCTCGCCCCCCCACGTAACCTACTCATTTCCCCCTCTCCTCTCAGACGGCCGACAATCGAGGAATTCACCATGAGCTCCGACGATGATCTTGAAATCGAGGTGCCCGAGCTGGCAGTTGACGATCCGATGAGGGCTTTCTTGCCCATGTCGTTTGGCAAGAAATCGAAAGAAGCCGATATCGCCGCCCAAATCGAGAGGAGTCGCAGGGCAGTGACCAGCAAAGCCGCAGAAGCCAGTGGTGAAAAAGGGAAACAGATCCAGGAACCCAAGAAGAAGCAGGATTCGAGCGATGACTCCGATAGCGACGATTACGATGACGAAGACGAAGACGAATTTCCTGTGTCACACGAGCTTGTTCTCAAAACCCATGACCGTGCTGTAACTACCGTTTCGCTGGATCCCGCAGGAGGACGTTTAGCAACCGCTTCTACAGACTGCACTGTTAAGCTACACGACTTCGCCTCTATAACCCCCAGCACTTTGAGAGCTTTCCGCTCCATTGACCCTTACGAAACGAAGGCATCCGCCGCAAGCTCCGAATCGCATCCTATCCACCATATCGAATTCAACCCCCTAGCGGGCGGGGTTTTCCTCTGCGTCTCTGCACACCCCCAAGCGAAGATCATGTCGCGGGATGGCGATATTGTTACAGAATTCGTAAAGGGAGATATGTATCTTCGTGATATGCACAACACCAAGGGCCACATATCTGAGATCACAACTGGAACCTGGCACCCCACTGATAAGAATTTGTGCGTTACTGCTGGTACAGATAGCACACTAAGAATTTGGGACATCAACAACAAACGTTCACAGAAAGACGTCGTCGTTTTCAAGTCCAAAGCCGCTGGCTCTGCTGGTCGAACCAAAATGACGGCTGTTGCATGGGGCTCTTCAGCACAGGGAGGTAGTAATGTGCTTGTCGCGGCAGCTCTTGATGGCTCACTGGTCATGTATAGTGGCAATAGTCCTTTCTCACGACCTGCAGGAGAGATTCGCGATGCCCACAAACCCCAAACATGGACCAGCGGTATCGATATCTCGTCAGATGGCCGCATGGTAGTCACCAGAGGAGGCGACGATTTGATCAAACTCTGGGACACACGCAAGTTCACGAAGCCTCTCGTTTCAGTCGCCCACACCTCAACCTCGGACCATTTCTCGACAAGCAACATCAAGTATGCGCCAAACTCGACAAGCATTGTCACGGGCTCTGTAACGGGCCATCTTCATATTCTGAACCCAGGCAACCTCCGCGCCGAACACGTTACTGAAATCACGCCTGGGTCACCACTGATTACAGTGGATTGGCACCCGAAAATTAATCAAATCATTACAGGTTCAGCTAACGCCGAGACCCATGTCTTGTACAATCCGCAGATGTCTACTAGAGGCGCTGTAGATGTCATGTCACGAGCACCGAAGAAGCGCCACATTGATGACAACCCCGAATTGACTACGGATCAGTCTGTTGGCATATCCGGCGATGCGATCGTGGCACCGGGCGCAACAGGAGGCTCAAGGAAAGCGGGAGTCACGGGAACTGGCCGCTCCAAGGATCCTCGACGCCCGCACATCCCTCAGCAGACACCATTTCAGAAGAATCAACCGGACGAGAAGCTTATTGCAGAGAATATTCCGCTGGCACGCATGCTGCATGAAGATCCCCGTGAAGCTCTGCTGAAATATGCAGATAAGGCTCAGAGCGATCCCATGTTCACCAAAGCCTGGAGTAAGACGCAGCCACAAACCCAGTACGCGGAACTGAGCGACGAGGAAGATGGCCCTGACAAGAAGAGGCTCAAGAGGTGAGAGCACTAACGCATGCTGGAAGATACCCTGGGGTGTGAAAAAGGTTTCTGGAACACAACAGAGTCCAGACTAAAAGTCCATTTGAGCGTTACTAGCTCGTGTAACATTGCCATGTCTTTCTCATTCCGTAACAGCACCGGGCCGCAGCCACTATAGCAACAAAGTCCGGGGCAACTCGGCCCCTTCAACGCCTATCTGCAGAGCCGAGAGCCACCCTTTGAGCTTATGCTGTCAACGTCATTATAACGAAGATGTTTCTGCGCTTTTGCTGCCTCACATTATCATAGTTCGATGACACCTTATCCTTACAGCAGCTCATATGGCGCCCAAGGGTATCACGTGCATGTAATTTTAATCAACCAATACGGAGTCAGAACTCTGATTACTTAATAAATATTCCTGGCTGCCTCAGGCGCCATCGTAGCCTGTTTGGTCGAGGTTGCCTCTTGCAGGGGGCCGTGCTGAAAAATACTGTGGCCGGCCGACTCAAGACCGCACCAACCATCACGCCGCATCTTGTCCAGCTGTGCCTTCACCACTCCCCATCATCAACCGGCGAGCGCGCGCATCCAAAAAATCGCCAGGGCCCTTCAAAACCATCGGCTCTCATCTAGAGAAACCACCAAATCCGTGTTGCACGCGATTTGCACTCCGCCCCGATCTCCGGTACCGGTTCAATACGCGCCTTGTCGCCACATCGCATACTTTTCCTTCAGCACTCGATCTTTCTTGGGAACTTCGAGTGTCCATCTCGTGCCTCCAGTAACCCACCCATATACACCCTCCGCGTTTTCAACTTAAAGGTTGCGGTCCACGCCGAGGCCATCCCACGCGCCATCTTGGACGTGTCGCCAAATTCTTGACGAGATATACCAAGATTTTTCTAACCATTATCTTTTTACTTCGACTTCGACGCGTTCATTCCCGGTCCTAATTTATTTTGCACCCGAATTTCGTTTTCGCGACACCACACACACGTCCTATCTTTCGCGACGACAGCACCTCCAACGATATGCAATATAGGTAGCTGTATCTACACAACTAATCATCCGACCCAACTGTCAAAAGGTCCCATTGCCGTAGGCCACATTCATCATGGCGTCGGTGCATGCACCTCCTGCTGTTCAGCACCCAGGCGCGCCAATGCCTGCTGGCGCGACCAAGCAACAAGCAGAAGAAGTTTTCAGGGTATGAGTTCATCAATTGCTCATCGATGCTATTGCAGCTGTGATTTTAAATGCTGATGCCTCATATAGAAACTTAAGCAGATGAAAGAGCAAGGTGTACCACCAACGGATCCTGAATACATTAAGGCTTCCCAGTTCTTGATGAGCTTTCAACAGCAGCATACCATGCGACGCAACCAACAACAGTTCATCCAGCAACAACAACAAAAGCAGCAGATGCAGAATGCGACTAATGGCGCGTCTGCTAACGGTGTTATGCCTGGTCGCCCTATGCAGCAAGGCTCACCTCAGTCAACTCAACCCCCATCTAATCCGCTTGGTGCATCCGCGATGCCAAACCAGACTTCCTCCACTCCCGCATCCGCCGGCACTTCTCCGTCGACAGCTTCTTCTTCGAACCACTTTACTCAACAACAGCTGGGCCTGCTCAGGCAACAAATTCACGCTTTCAAGCTGCTCGGCAAGAACGCGGGAGTTTCACTGCAATTGCAACAAGCCATATTCAACCAACGCCAACGTAGGCAGGCGGCTATCGCAGATGCTACTCATGGAGCTCAAGCTACAAAACCCAACCAAACCGATTCTGAACCAAGCAAAGAATCACAGAATAGACCCGAAGCCGTAGCAGAAGACGAGGGCTCCGAAATTCCTAAGGCGCATACGTTCAAGACGGTGAAATCTCCCTACGGCACAAGCATGATTCGCCCTGACATCAAGTACTTTGATCACTCTCAACGAAAGAACCGTTGGTTTATTCCTGGAGTGTTCCCTACTGGAATTGATTTTGATCACTTGCGATATGAGCGTGAAGTTGTTGTCTCAAACAAAATGAGACAACGATACGCTGAGTTGAAGAATCTGCCTGGTGATCTGGCCCACTGGGATTCTTCCAAGGACACCCTGGAGGCGGATGATTCTCTCAAGCGAAAAGCAATCATTGAGATGAAGAGCATAGCTCTGTACGCCAAGCAGAGGGCGCTTCGTGACAAGATTGGACGTCAGATGATGCATTACGATAATCTCGCAATGACCACCAATAGGTCGGGATTCCGCCGAATGAAGAAGCAGAATGTTCGCGAGGCTCGCATTACCGAGAAACTAGAGAAGCAGCAGCGAGATGCTCGTGAGAACCGCGAGAAGAAGAAGCATACCGATTTCCTCCGTGCTATCTACAACCACCGACAAGAGATCCAAGACTCTGCAACGTCACAGCGCAACAAGTCGCATAAGCTCTCTCGCCTCATGTACCAGCAGCACTTCAACATCGAGAAGGAGGAGCAGAAGCGTATCGAGAGAACAGCCAAGCAACGTCTGCAGGCTCTCAAGGCCAACGATGAAGAGGCATACCTCAAGCTTCTTGACCAGGCCAAGGATACCCGTATCACGCACTTGCTTAAGCAAACTGATGGCTTCTTGCACCAGCTTGCCTCGTCAGTCAAGGCTCAACAACGCCAGGCCGCCGAACGCTATGGTGAAGGAGATGAGCCACTCATGGACGAGGCTAGCGATTACGACGAGGATGACGAGAGCAACAAGAAGATCGACTACTATGCTGTGGCACATCGTATTCGTGAGGAGGTTACCGAGCAAGCCAACATGCTTGTGGGTGGTAAGCTCAAGGAGTATCAAGTCAAGGGTCTGCAGTGGATGATCTCGCTGTACAACAATAACCTCAACGGTATCTTGGCTGACGAAATGGGTCTCGGAAAGACTATTCAAACAATCAGTCTGATTACCTACCTGATTGAGCGCAAGCAACAAGCTGGGCCTTATCTCGTCATCGTGCCTCTGAGTACACTTACGAATTGGAACTTGGAGTTCGAGCGATGGGCGCCTTCCGTGAGCCGCATTGTCTACAAGGGACCCCCCAATGCTCGTAAGCAGCAACAAGACAAGATCCGACAAGGAGGATTCCAGGTGTTGCTCACGACCTACGAATACATCATCAAGGATCGACCCATCCTTAGCAAGATCAAGTGGTTCCACATGATTATCGACGAAGGTCACCGAATGAAGAACTCCAATTCCAAGCTTAGCTACACCATCCAGCAGTACTACCATACCCGTTTCCGACTCATTCTCACCGGTACGCCCCTGCAAAATAACCTGTCAGAATTGTGGGCTATGCTCAACTTTGTGCTACCAAACATCTTCAAGTCTGCAACGACTTTTGATGAATGGTTCAACACCCCCTTCGCGAACACAGGTGGGCAGGATAAGATGGAACTCACAGAAGAAGAGCAGATCCTTGTTATTAGGCGTCTTCACAAGGTCTTGCGCCCCTTCCTCCTCCGTCGTCTGAAGAAGGATGTCGAAAAGGATCTTCCCGACAAGACAGAGAAGGTCATCAAGTGCAAGTTCTCTGCCCTCCAGTCCAAGCTGTATAAACAGATGGTCACTCACAACAAGCTTGTTGTCAGCGATGGCAAGGGCGGCAAGACTGGCGCCCGTGGACTCAGCAACATGATCATGCAACTTCGAAAACTTTGCAACCATCCGTTTGTGTTCGATATTGTGGAAAATGTCATGAACCCCCTCAGCATTAGCAACGATCTTCTGTGGAGAACAGCGGGCAAGTTTGAGCTGCTAGACAGAATTTTGCCCAAGTATCAAGCAACTGGGCATCGTGTGCTCATGTTCTTCCAGATGACTGCAATCATGGATATCATGGAGGATTATTTGCGATACAAGCGCGTCGAGTATCTTCGATTGGATGGTACGACCAAATCCGACGAGCGCTCCGATCTGCTTCGAGAGTTCAATGCTCCAGACTCCAAATACTTCATGTTCTTGCTTTCTACTCGAGCCGGTGGTCTTGGTCTCAATTTGCAAACTGCTGATACCGTCATTATCTACGATTCTGATTGGAACCCTCATCAGGATTTGCAGGCTCAAGATCGTGCTCACCGTATTGGTCAGAAGAATGAGGTCCGAATCCTCCGACTAATCAGCTCGAATTCGGTCGAAGAGAAGATTCTCGAGCGAGCACGATTCAAGCTTGACATGGATGGCAAAGTTATCCAGGCTGGTCGTTTCGATAACAAGTCATCTGAGACGGATCGTGATGCCATGCTCCGAACACTGCTAGAGACTGCTGACATGGCAGAATCTGGTGAGCAGGATGAGATGGAAGATGAGGAGCTCAACATGCTGCTGGCACGAAGCGATGATGAAATAACAATATTCCAGAAGATCGACGAAGAACGACAAAGAAATTCACCTTACGGCAATGGACCGGGCAGCAAACCTCGACTTATGGGTGAGGACGAATTGCCCGACATCTACTTGAACGAGGGCAACCCCATCTCTGATGAGGCCGAAGAAGTGGTATTGGGTCGTGGTGCACGTGAACGAACCAAGGTCAAATACGACGATGGTCTTACTGAAGAGCAATGGCTCATGGCTGTAGATGACGATGACGATTCTCCAGAAGCTGCTGCAGCTCGCAAGCAAGCTCGCAAGGACAGGCGCGAGACAAATAGGTTGAAGAAGTCTGCTATATTCAACTCCATGGATGAGTCACCATCAGGAAGTAGAGCAAGCACTGAGGAGATTGAGACTCCGAAGAAACGAGGGCGTAAGCCAGGCAGCAAGAACGAGAAGCGCAAGGCCGAAGATGGTAATGACGAGCCACCTCCCAAGAAACGGCGCGGACCTCAAGGTCGACCTAGTAAAGTCAGTCTGGAGTCAAGACTGCCACCCCACCAGCGGGACGTCTTGCAAAAGAGTCTTCGCAATCTCTACGATGCTCTGATGACTATGGAAGTCGATGATATCGAGCCTCCCGAGGATGACGAGTCGGATCCCGGCAAGCGCCTCATCATCGGACCTTTCGTCAAGCTGCCTCCCAAGCGCGACTATGCAGACTACTATCTCATCATCCAGAACCCGATCTGCATGAACCAGATTCAGACCCGAATCAAGAAAGAGGAGTACACTTCATTAAGTGGACTGCGAAAGGACATCGAATTGATGATTCGCAACTGTCAAACTTATAACGAAGATGGAAGTATTCTGTATCAGGATGCTAATGTCATGAACGTAAGTGATTCATTGTTTTTGATTGTATTGTGAGCTGTTCTAACATGATGCAGGAATTCTTCAACTCCAAGTACCAAGAGCAACTGGCAGCACACCCCGAGCTTCAAGAACTTGAAGAGGGAGGCAAAGATAGTTCAGTGGCGCCCTCTGGTAGTGGCGGCACACCACAACCCAGTGGTACTCGTATCAAATTGATTTCCAGTGGCTCGAAAGAAGCAAACGGCGGTAGCACTGCCGCTCAAAGCGACGAGGAGTAGCACCCTTGGACCTGAGGAAGCAAGGTCTCAAATGGCCTGTGAACTTGTATCGCCAAGGAGGCGATTGTTTCATGATATATGCAATGGCGTTCGGCAGGACAGGTGTCAATCAATAAACAACATGCGATGGAGGAAAGAAAGAGACAGCGAAGGAAGGAAATTGAGGATCAAATACCATACCATACAAGGACGCATCGTCCAAAGCTTTTAAATGGGTTTGCCAATAAATGGCTTTGGGGTGTGTTTACCTGCAAAGGGACGGCGAATTTGCATCACGTGTATAGATAAATCAGTAGGATGTACCTTATTTAATAGAAGTTTGACATGCCGTCACTTTCGATTCCACCTTTTTGTTATATTCTGCCCAAAAGTTGTGCCTAATCAAGTATTGGAAGTCAGGTGTCTCAACTTGGATTTTATTCATCTCAGCCCAGTCCAACAGTTGTCAACTTAGCCTTGTCCTCATTCTCCACCAATATACAAACAAGCTTAAATCTTCCAACGAAACCTGCCCTCTTGTATTGGATCAGTTTAGATGGACAAAATTCCACGATGAAGAAGACTCTGCTTCTTTGTTTCATCCACGGTTTTAAGGTTAGTAACTGAACTAATCCTCCCTGACTTTACCCCTCCCCCGCGTTGTCCGTCATACCGTATGTAGCCAGACAGTGAATGCTAATGTTGATCAAGGGCGGCGAGGACACGTTTGGCGTCGATTATCAGTTTACCAAGGATCTGCGAGATTTGGTGACAGAAGCTTTGCCCAAGGTCAATGTTCAAGTGGTCGTTTATCCCAAATATGAAACTCGTGGAGATTTGGGCAGCTGTGTGAGCCGCTTCCGTGACTGGTGCGTATTTATTCGTCTCTCTACTATTTCTATTTACAAAACAATAGCTAAGGTGATTACTTCTAGGCTTGAGAACAAGGTCATCGATATGGAGGTAGCAGCTGGTACACCGTCACCGACCATAGACCCTTCAGTGCACACTATTCTCGTCGGCCACTCCATGGGCGGTATCGTAGCAGCCGAGATGCTCATCAGCTTGGCTTCCGAGAGACCTATCTACACAGAAGACGGGATACAAAAGTCCGAGGCCCCCACCTTCAACTCTCTCATGTTCCCCTACATCCAAGGTGTTCTCGCCTTTGACACTCCATATCTGGGCATCTCTCCTGGCGTAGTAGCACATGGCGCCGAGGACCAGTATCAAAACGCCGCACAGGCTGCAAGCGCCATCTCCCAGCTCAGCGGACTTGGAGCATCACTCTGGGGAGCCAAAACGGCTAGCTCGCCGTCAGTATCTCCTGCTCCCCCCAAGACGGCTGGTGCATTACCAGCTCCCTCGGCATCTGGCGGCAACTCATGGCAGAAATGGGGCAAGATGGCCATGTACGCTGGCGCTGCTGGTGCAGTGGCAGCTGGAGGTGCAGCGGCGTGGTTGAATCGCGATCAGCTGGGTGAGGGCTGGTCTTGGGCGTCATCACATCTTGAATTCGTAGGATGTCTTGCCAGGGGAGAAGAACTGCGCAAACGAGTCACGTGTCTGCTTCAGCTGCGAGAGCAGCTTGATGTAGGCTTTGCGAACCTATACACACGCCTTGGTAAGGCGGCACCAGCTAAACAAATTAATGTTGTTGGGACGGTACTAGGTCAGGACAGGACATTCTGCAATCTTCCCAAGAAGCAGCCTGGAGGAGTATGGAAAGAAGCCGTCAACGACAAGGCGACTGATGAGGCTGGAGCACATATGAGTAAGTTGTGCCACCTAAGACTTGATCGATATGTTAATAGGAGATGTTTAGACATGTTTACACCCAGGAAAAATCCGGGTTACAACAAGTTGGTTCAGGATGCCACTGAAGTGATCTATGGGTGGTTACAAAACGGCTGGTACGAGACGAGTGCGGAAGAACCTCTCCTGTTACAAGATGCACCATCGTTTGAGGATATACCTTCAACTGCGGTTACAGATTCTGAGAAGACCATCTAACTCACTTGTTTTTTTTTTCTTATAACATGGATCTGCCCTCTCGACTCTATGTGTTTGAGATGAAACCCCAACCCATGTACTACCTCCTTTGCCGTTGAAAATCCTTTTCCCTCCCCCTTTTTTCTATATCATGCAGCACAGCCTCTATTTTATTGAGCCTTCTGGCCCTGAGCCTTGAGGTTGCGCATAACCTTGCGCCTCTGGCTCATCATGTGTGTGTACAAGACATAAGATCCTATAAAAGTCAGCACCACATTCTCATCATCGGTCTCCTTTAACTTACCAGGAACATAGATGGCCAAGATGGCATACAGAGCATACTTGTAAAGCTCATTGATATGTCCAGCAGGCTCAGTAGCGAAATAGATAAGTGTGCACTCGCTGAAAATGCCGATAGGGTAGAGCACAAAGAAAGTGTTGTAGCGCAGCCAGGTCAAGAACTTGGGTGTGTATCCGGACAGCGAGAGGGCAAAGAAGGAGTAGCGGATGATCTCGGTGACGGACCAAGCAATGAGCATGGACGAGTAGAAGGGCGAGAGAGCGAGGAAGGGGAAGACGTCGACAATGGCCCAGACGAGGAGGAAGCGTGAGGCGACTTGCATAAGAGTGGTCATGATAGGAGCACGAACGACGCCTGAAGAGACAGGTGTATCAGTATATGCTAGTATCAGGAAGGGCAAAAGGGCCATACCTAGAAGTGAGTGCAGCACTTCCAAACCAGCCAAAGTCTGCGTCCACTTTGTATATTGACCAGCATTAGGATATACATACTCAGGTCCATGGAGACCAAGCAGCATGGCGGTGCGACCGAGTACAACAGACCATTGAACAGCTGAGATGAAGTTGTAGAAGATCAGATAGGCCTTGTTGGCGGTAGAGGCCTGCTTCAGGGGTTTCTTTGCAGAGGTGGCGTCGGCAGCCATTGTTGCGCAAATTTGTGAGAAAAGTATTAAAGATTCAAAGCGCAGGGCAAGGATAGCCCAATTGGCGGATTGAGATTTGAGCAGAAGGTTGAAGCCTTGTTTTGGTGTGATTGATTGAGATGGAAAATAGATGTTGAGGATGCCATTTCACATTCGACATGCAGATTTCCCAATGGGGTTTAATGCCTCGGCGTTCAGTGGCTTTTGGTGGGGATGGGAGAGTTAGTTGTTCGACTTCCAGTGGCAGATGCTCCATATTGCCGATGTTCACATGCCAACTTAGTACAGGTCCATAGCTAAGGTACCTACTCTTCTTCAAGCCTGATATTTCTAGCCACATTGGCTACACTTTATCCCTTATACCAAAATAATTTGAAAGCCAAGCCCGGGATTGCTGACTGAATGGCCTCAACAAATTAGTACATGTTGATCGAGACGAGATGGTGTAGAACAAATTTGAGGTTGTCCTATCAAGAGTAAGAAACAGCAACTCATATCACTCATCCAATCAGTTAACTAGTCGAGTTGGACATACAATAAGTGAGCCAGAACGAATACGAGGAATAACCATGACTTAAAGAAACCAAATGTCTTTATGGAACTCAGGGCAGTTCAGACCTTAGTACGTCGCAGTCAATCTCTGAACCAAGTAATCACCGCTATTGATACCCTCATACTTCTTGTCCTTCTCCGTTTCGTAGGTACCGGGAATCGCCTCGATATGACTCTTGAAGTTGGGGTTGCAAAAGTATCTATTTCATGTTAGTTAATATGTAAAACAAGCACTGATACAGGTACTCACGCAATACTGTAACGCGGTGGATAGGATTCTGCTTCCTCCTGCGGTGGCTCAACGACCCTGTGAATAGTGCTCTTGATAGTGTCGTTACTCCACCTCGCAAGCAAGTCGCCAGCATTGACGACGACTGTGCCTTCAATCGGCGTCGCATCGACGAATTGTCCTGTTGGACTTTTGACCTGCAATCCACCACGAGCGTCTTGAAACAAGAGAGTGATTGAGCCATAGTCCTAGTATCTGTCAGCCATCCGAGATTGTTTGTCCAAAGGAGACTTACGCTATGTGCTCCAGCTCGAACAGTCCCTGGATTCGTCTTGAAGATGTTTGACTGAACAGCTGGGTAGTGTAATAATCGCAACGTATTGTCCCCAATATCAATAAAAGAGTTAAAGAAGTTATCATCAAGGCCCATCCCAACAGCAATCGACTTCATAACCTCAACATGGAGCTGACGACACTTTTCAAAAAACTCAATCATATCTTCTCGAAACCCGACAAGATCGCCTGTCTCTTCAAGCCATCTGTTGGGATGCCCGGGCTCACCCTCACGGCCGATTTCAAGGCTTTCCTTCAAGTCTGGCAAAGCAGCACGCACTTTCTCAACTTCGTGAATGTCCTTGAGTTGGCTGACTTTCTCGCGGCCAGGGGCTGAATAGCCTCGATTTGCCTCTGGAGTCGTCCAGACCACTTTCATTTTGGTATCGAGTGATTGGTTGAAGAAACGAGCAGATAGGTCAAACGCATGTTGGAGGTCTTTGGGGCGGATGGGGTGGTTCTTGAGATAGATGAAGCCTGCTGTTTTGAAGCCATGAAGAATGGCGTTTGCTGTATCGTTACGCTCTGAGGGGGTTCCAGAGAGAAAGCGTGAAAAGTCAATGAGCTTGAGATTGAATAACGTCAGCCAAGGAAACTCCAGTCGTCCAGACAGACACTTACCGGAATGGAGAGACCCTCCTTGCTCACAGCCAAATCTGAAGCCATAGCTGCTGGATAATAGATATACTTGTTTAGATCGTCAGAAAACAAGCGTCTTATAGTACTCACAAAAGGTCAACACCTCGGCATCACCAGCTATATAAATGCAAGAACTCCTCAACGCAAGCCGATAAGCATGACGGGATATCACAGGCTAAACATCTAAAAGAGGCTTACCTACAGCGATCTTTCAACCCCCCAACGGCCACTGATAAGCGGCATCAAAGCAACAAGGTCTCACAAAGTTATGCAGTGATAACAGCCATGCGGGGTTGCCGTCAAACCTCAACTCCTCACTAACATTCAATGCATGTCTCACAATTTTGATAGAGCTATTTGTTGATCTGCAACGTTGCGGCTTGTCCCGCCTGATAATGAGGGTGTGTTGACTGTGCCTCTTCTGGCGTGCTTTCTTCTTTACTCACTTAAGCTTGCTTTCCAACATTCTGCCATAGCCTCCTCTCATCAATCCAAACACCATGTCCTCCTCTCCTCCTCGTGTGGTTGATATCCACACGCACATGTACCCTCCCTCTTACATTAGAATCCTAGAGTCGCGTTCCACTATCCCTCTCGTTCGCAAGTTTCCCCAGGCATCTGACCCAAGACTTATCCTTTTGGAGGCAGAAGTCAAGGCTTTGGAAGAAGCGACACAGAACCCTGAAGCGAAACCGCCTGGACGGCCTCTTACGTCGCATTATGCATCGCTTGCCCAAAAGGTGCACTTTATGGATACACATAAGATTGACATATCCGTCATCTCCCTAGCGAACCCATGGCTTGATTTTCTAAGCCCTTCAGAGTCAGGCGCAATAGCTGAGTCTGTTAATGAGGAGTTCTCACGCATGTGCGGCGAGCACCCTGGAAGGCTGTTTTTCTTTGGAGCACTTCCTTTGACAGCTTCTCTTGAAACTGTGCTCGCCTCCATGGAGAATCTTCGACAGCTCAAGTACTGTCGAGGGGTCATCCTTGGCACCTCGGGACTTGGGAGGGGTCTAGACGATCCTGATCTCCTGCCTATTTTCAAGGCTCTTGCCAGAACAGGGTTGACAGTTTTCTTGCACCCACACTACGGTCTTCCAAACGACGTCTGGGGACCTCGAGCAAGCGCCGAGTATGGCCATGTTCTTCCCTTAGCTCTTGGGTTCCCTATGGAGACAACAATCGCCGTGGCCAGGATGTACCTCGCCGGGTTTTTCGACAAAGTCCCAGAACTACGCATGATCCTTGCTCACAGCGGCGGAACTCTTCCATTCCTAGCTGGCAGGATCGAAAGCTGCATCATGCATGATGGGCAACTAGTTCGCGAAGGCAGGCTAACCAAGGACCGCCGAACAGTGTGGGAGGTGCTGAGAGAGCAGATCTACCTTGACGCTGTTATCTACTCAGAAGTTGGTCTCAAAGCAGCTATCCAAGCTAGTGGTGCTGACAGGCTGATGTTTGGTACTGATCACCCTTTCTTTCCGCCTCTTACGGGCGATGAACAGGGCGAGTGGGAGAGCGTAAGCTTGAACACCGAAGCTGTTGCCCGCGCCGTTGGGGAAGACACAGGGGACTTCAGGAACGTCGTGGGAATGAACGCCATCAAGATATTGCGACTTGACGCAGAATCATGATTCTATGGGCTTGTATTAGCACAAGATAACAACGCCGTCCAGGCGCATGAACAATGCTACCGACCTAACTCCATATCCTTTTCCGCAATACCAGATCATAAGGCAGATGCCTGTTCCGCGAAACGGACTTCAGCTTGGTGTATCCTCATTTTGGCGTCAAGCAGACCTTGCTCCGCTTGCCTGTACTCCTCCGATATCGCCTCCTTTTCCCGTAGATTCTTGACTGCCTGGACTGCGCGTAGTTTGTCACAGACAAGTTCCCAGTAAAGCTTCCTTTCTGTACCAAAATCTACCAGAAAATCGCCTGGTACATCTATAGCGCCGTTGAGTGGCCTCGATCCCGGTTTGCCATCTGTAGCATCCGCAGCCTGTCGTGACTTGCGGAGAAACTTCTCCCTCGCCTCATCCTGTTTCTTCTTCTCCTTCTTTTCTTTCAATCGCCGTCTCGCTTCAGCAAGGTCTTCCACTTCTTGCGCAGCAACAGCTTGGCGCTTTTCCTCCTCCTCACGCATGCGCCTCTGTTCAACAAGTCGTGCCCTCTCCTTCTCGATCTCATCCTTCTCCCGCTGCTCTTTTTCTTCACGCTGTACCTTCCAAGCGTTCTCGCGCGCTTCCAGATCGTCGACGAAAGCCTTGCGCTGCTTGTCCATAGTATCGCGCTCTTGTTTCCGTAGGAGCGCGGCCTTGATAGCGCTATCGTAGGCGCCGCGCGCACCGGGCTCGGACAGGATATCGCGGGCGCGTTCGAAGAGTTGCCATTTTTCCGCATCAAAGTTATCGCCTGCTTTATCGGGGTGGTATTTCAGAGAGCGCTTTCGCCACGCGCGATGAATGTCTTCCTTTGGCGTGAGGGCATCGATGCCAAGAAGATCGTAGAGGTCAACATCTTTAGAGGCATATTCCTGCGCAAATTGCAGTAGGTCGGCGGTTTTTGTATCCGACATCTTGAGTCTGCCAATATCGGTTGCTGGCGTCCAGCGGTTTAGGTACCAAGGTGGATGAAGACGAAGTCGAGATTCAAAGTTGAGCTTGGAAAACAGGTACCTACTAAGCTTAGTGTACCTGAAATCACGAAAGCACGTGACCTTCGAGACAATCAAGCTTTAATGGGTAACTCTTTTTTAACATGAGAGGTCATGGGAACTTAGAGAGGCGTTCTGCTACAAGAAGAATAAGGCATTACTTTTTTACTAAATGAAGAGATTCGTACCTCAACGCCCGACTTAGCCCGCCGTTGACTAATGCCAACAACACCAAAACATCCCATCGACCCAGACGTTCTATTATTCTATTGTGTCCGCAAAATGATAAATATTTGGTGATCCCGCTGAAAGGTTAAGCAAGTATCGCTCGTAAGGTCCCAAGGGTTCCTCAATCATGATTCGTTGCTTCTTGTTTCCAAAGCCATCACTCTCACTCCCGATATACTCCCACACCCATCGACCCTTGCTCCAGTCGTTTGGGTGGCCCATGTGATCTTTTCCTCCTTCTGGGCACCAGCCAGGATGGAATGGCACTGGGTCGTTATACTTCTCCCTCGTGCGCTTCAGCTTCCAGTTGTTGAGCAACGCTGGACAATCCCAGACGTGCTCATCGTTCAAACCCAGCCCTCTGCATGCAAGTCTAATTCGTACTGAGCTATGTATTCGCTCGTTAGTATCGAGAAGAAACCTCGACTTGTCGCTTCTGGATTGACGATCTGTTGGTCTGTATAAACCCGGCGTGCGAGTTGTTTGGCCAGAGAGTTTGTAGAGCAGGCCTGGAGCTTTGCTGATTGTTCCCAACCCCCAAGGTCGAAATGGTCGGTTACTCTCAAAGATGGGGTTCACTGCCCATTGACGCTTTTTTGTTTTCTCTCTCTTCTTTCTCGACTTAATACTGAGCTTTGAAGGGGTTTTGTGGTAGAATTTATAGTTCTGGAAGAAGCAGCGCTCAAGAGCTGGTAGGTCAAACTCTACGCCAATGGAGGCAAGTTGATCCATCATCCCTATTGTTGAGTCAGTAACTCTCATAGTTGCATGCACAATATACTTCAAAACTCACAGGCAAGTGTAATGTTCGACATGCCCTGGTCTTCCCATCCACCACCACAGTTACCATGATTACCTGGAAACCAGACCTGTCTTAGGTCGGTCGTGTATTTGTTCTCGGGGAGTCTCTCCCAAACCGCTGGTGAAAAGGGCGGCCGAGTCTCGTCTAAAGCGAGAGCCTGGAAGGCATGCTCTATTCTATCAGATAGATTTGTGTCATGCCACTTGAATGTGCTGGGCTGGTCAGTGATTTGTACTCTTTAATATTGGGAGGGGAGACTTATTCGTCATTGTCGGCACGAATACCCAGTTTGTCCAACCAGGCGACTTTAGGAATTCCGAGACTGCCCACGGTGTCCCAAACACCCACGGCTTTGATCGTGATAAGTTCGCCGTTTCCTTCACTCCTTGTCACGCGAGTATATCCAAGCTGCTCCAAACGAGCCCTGTAAACGTCGGCAGCGTCCTTTCCTTTGGGCTTATCAGGGAATGGAATGTTAGGGAAAGGGTCCTCATAGTCTTCGTCCATCCAGTGCTGCATGTCCTTAAAGATAGGATAGAAGAATTCAACACCCTCGCGAGTGAGGAGACCTAGATTGCCGATCATACCAGCAACAGAACGGACCGTAAAGGCACCCCTTGAAAATCCAATAAGGATAACCTCGTCGCCATCCATATAGTTGGAACATAGAAACGAGTATGTTTCCCGCATTCGCTACAAAATATGTTAGCCAATCTCCTTTTATCTTATGTCGATACATACCTCTGCAAGACCTTGACCAAAGGCACCGCCAGTAATACTGTCCAGCATGTTGCTACCCGTACCAACGCCTGATTCATAATGAACAACTTGGAACTTCCCATCACTACATCTTTTCTCAAAGCAGCGGGAAATGCGGGTAACATTGGATGGTATTTGAAGAGAACCTTCTCTTCTCAGCAACCCAGGCTCTTCGTAGCCGTTGTCGCTGTCCATCCATGTGCCATCGCAGCAAGCGATCAACCTCTTGAAGGTCTTGGGGGCGCTTGCTGTAGACATTTGGAACTTAAGCGCTTGAAGGGGCGAGTATCAGATGCCAAGCAAGTAGATGAGGAGAAACGATGTCTGTGGATCGCTGTTCATAGAAGAGTTTCAGCATGGCAGACTTTATTATTATATATATGCAAAAGGTCGAAAGAGGAGTTGGATGCTGAAGACTCACAAATGCATCACCGAGGCGTCAAGCGTCAGCTCGCAAGACTTTGCCATCCCATGAGATAAATTAAGCGACGAGCCAAGACTTTCCCCTGGTTTCAATCACAAGGCTGAGGTTTGCGAGATTACATACTGTACACTCAGAGCGACAATCCCAAGGCTCAATTTCAACATACCGAAATGCGTCATTCTCGTTTCTGGGAGTCAATTGGATAACGGATCGCAACATGAATTATTTCGCCTTCAAGAGCCACGAATGATCGTGTTCGCTTCAGCCCTCGTGCTACAAAAGCACCGTATCCTACTGAATATATTTGGGGTCCCTGCAAGCTTTCTGCTCACGGCCTATAAGGGGGAGCACAGCGACTCTTGAACCCCTTGTCAACGAAATGCTGATCCACATAAACCTATAAAACAGTTTCCTTCAGTGGTCAGCTTGGTGATCATCCCGTTCCCGTCTTCGTGTCAGAAAAGACAAGATTGGCGGTAAGTCTTTTAACTGGCTGGTACTTCATATCCTTGCTCTTGTTGGTCAGCACTCGACACATTTGTTCTAACTATCATCGCCATAGCCACCATCACTTACAGAACTGTTGCAGCCTTACGGAGTAGAGTGCATCAAAGTTCCAACCCGAGAATTCAGCACGGTAATAGACAGGCTATGTGAGCCTGCGCCATGCCCCACAAACTCTATATGTGAGACATAAGTAACTCACATATTGCTTTGGTCGAGTATGCCTCGAGAGTTCGCCCCCAAAAAGTCCTTCATGTGATTGTGATGTGTGTAACTGCTGCCTTAAAGCTCGTCCGATAATGGTAGCACAGAGCGCTTGTATGACTCAATATTTCAGCCTTGCTATTGGAACTTTGACACAATCGTGGATCGAGGGTTGACCATTGTCCCCAGAATGGTATAGCCTTCAGCAGAGCCTCATTCCTCAACTTATGGAGATCCAATAGCACGGCATCTTCAAAGCGTATGAGTAGTATGGATTGGGTATATTCATGAATCTTGTCTCTATCTGAGACAAAATTCCCGTATTGATACAATATTTTACAGCACAAGTTCGTATCTGCTGCCGCTACTTTTCATGCCTATGATTCTCAGCATCTAAGCCCCTCCTCAACCAATCCGGTACAAAAGCCTTAACCTTGACTCTGTTCCGTTCCCCCTCCTCACCCCAATCCAGCACAAACTCGTCCTCGGGATTGAAGGCCCCCGACACCGCATCTCCCGGTAGTGTCACGTCAGTCATGATCTCGAGACGGCACAGCCCGAGGCCAATGTTGCCCACTCCCCTGAGCCACTTGCCAGCACTACGTCCCCGTTTTTCAAATCGGCCGATGCTTGTGTCCCGTGGTATCATGTCTGCCGTTACGCTCTCGAGAGAAGAGGCGGTGTCATCGGTGTGATACTGCAGTGATGTTGGTGGTGTGTGCCCTTTTTCATAGACTACACAGGGCAAGATTCGCTTTCGAACTACACCGCGATGTCTCGTGCGAATTGTAAGCTCTTGTCCAACATAGCAACCCTTATGGAAGTCAATCCCGTTCATAATATCCATATTTGTTTCCTGGGGAAGAGCATGCTCTCGGGAGATTTCATCTTGTCCCTCAGGGATGCCATTGAGATATCGCCGTATTGTATATGCTTCCTCAGTACTTCGCTCGAGATCGACCTGAGGAGCATTCTGATCTAGTTGCAACAATCGGTATCCCAATCCAGGTGCTCGTGGGTCTTGTAGAGAAACCTTGGCTGACTTGACAATTGAGTTCCAGTCAAACCCATTCGAGTCATCCCACGCATGCCAAACTGCCGCTTCATCCTCTCCCAACAAGCGAACTGTTAGCTTTGCTCTAAGCTTATAGCGCTTTATATGCTTAGCCAATATTGATGCTTGGTCTGCATCGACTTCAACCAGATACCCCGGCTCCTCTGCCGAAGCTCCCGAGGCATTGTGATTGGGATAGATGAAGACATCGTAGAGCACTCTGCCAGTCGCAGTCAAGAAAGCAGCATAAAATCCATCACTCCTCAGCAGCCCATCTTTTGCGGTCAGATTGGCCGTCACAATCCCCTGTAGGAACTTGGCTGAATCGGGCCCAGTGACTGATATGAGTCTTCGAGAGGTCAACGATGTGATTCCCGAGGCGGGAGGCGGGGGAGGAGAAAGCGAAGTCGCGAATTGGCGTTGTTGCAGCCGGGAACTGCGGGATATGAAGCCCGGGGAAAGATCGTGAGCCAGTGCTCGCCTCGGGAGAAGTCGCATGGTGGTGAGTGCGCGGTTTCATTAAGTCCTCGACTCGGTTTTACGCTCGAGAACTTTGAATTGATTTGCGAAAAGCTACACAATGACGTACCGAAAACGGGTGGTCCGTGCATTATTCAAGTCCCCGAAATATATCTTCAGCCGCGGACTTCGGGCTTTCGCCATTCCCTCTCCGCAATTGCAATGGCACGAGAACATAAAAAGATCTGCATTTTGGCCCAGAAATCCGAAAGCTTATTGTGCGGAGGAGACTGCTGCTTATTCCTATTTCCGGGCTTTGGTTTTGATGGTCTTTGATAATCGTAGAAGAGATTATGTAGCAGCAGAGTTTTAGTGAGAATACCAATATCACGGTTAAGGCGGCCACCCAGCGTCAGCAAAGAATAACTGAATTCTTACTATGCTGACCATAGGATGAAGCCAACGGTAGATCCAGACAAGATCAGCGTATAAAAACGCCAAGAGATACATAATGCTTAGATGATACTCCGCATTGTGAAAAGAGTCTTCCACGATAACAAGAGGGGGAAGATACAGTAGTCCGCTAGCTGGCTGGCCTCATGCCAAACTACCTTATCGCCAAGTCGCATCAACGCAGGTCAGCAGCTCACCCCCAAAACTTATCGTTGATATTGGCAATGATAAGCAGACCCCTAGCTATCTTAAACTCAGAGTTCTAAACTACGGCATCAACGGCACCATGCACCAGCAGATAGTTTATCAAGAATGCTCAGGACAACAAAAGTGAGCCCTAGTACCGAGGTGTCTCGGCGTGAGACCCAAGTCCATCTCGGTCACACAGGCCTCTTTCCCCAGATAATCGTGAACCCTCCTCACCTCGTCCATAAGCCGACCCCCAGTAATATAGCAAGCCAATGGGAATAAGCTATGTGCGAGCCTTGTTCCTGGTGTCCGATTTCCGGCATTGGATGGTTCGGAGGGGATAGCGGAATAATGTGGGTCTTTCCAGGTCCTGTGACCGACCAAAGCCGGCCGATACAACACGAACTCCGTATCGGACCTTGTGTGGATTTATCGATAAGGGGGCTGACTGGAGAACAGCTTGTGCAATATTACAGAGTTACAGATTTGATACAGAGAACACGCAACATAGACCCAGAAAACGCATAATGCATATGAGAAATTACTTAGTTAAATGCTTGCGCGTATGTGACTAGTTCGCCCTTTTCTCATTCGATCCTCGCACTCGCAGACTAAGCATAAGAGCATACGCGTATGCGCAGCGGAGCGATAACGTAGAACAGGGGGGGATCCGGTCTTATCAATCTCATGATCTGTGATCACCATCTCACCCCAGTTCCCCCAACCCCTCTATGTAGAGATCTACTTTTAGCTCAACGGGAAATAATTCCGAACACGAAGCACAAAGACCTGAATTTCCCCTCTCCGCTACGTGGTTATTGTTGAGGAAAACCGTGCCTAATGATAATACCATAGCAAAGGGTCCAGGCACTTCGCTTAAGCATCAAACAGTCGGTTCTCTCTTACCGCCTCTAGAGCCATCAAGGGGTGGCCTGACTAGGCTTTCTTCGTTCGCAAATTGAGTCAAGAAACGTGCATTGCATAGTACGAGCTTGAAACGTTGCTTCTGAACTGCTCGCTGTCCTGCCAGGTCAGCCATCGGTGAGAGGCCCAGAAGCGGTCAGCTCAGCTTGCTTGAGCACGCCCTGTGCCCTTGCATGGTGAATGGTATGTTGGTACCTGAAGTTATGGGGCCTCGCTAAGAAAGCCAAGATGGCAACGAGATGCTTTTAGTGGATAATGAGATCGAGTGGCCGGGAAACGTGTTCATAAATTTCAAGGAATACGGTAGAAAAGAAAATTCAAGTCACTTCTATCTATCTCCCTGGCCCGCCTCATCGTGATCCATGGGACAGGAGCATCCATATTGGGCGTGTTGTCTCTGCCTAAGAAATGGAGCTCTGTCCCTTCCGAATGGAAGGTTTTGAATAAGTGAACGCGAAAGCGGAGCCACAGCAAATTCTGTGCATGCCTTATCCTTGTTCACGATTGTGTTGTCTTCAAAGTTTTCGAACTTTTACAAAAATTCGAAGAACAAAATCGCCAACTGTGGAACTCTGTATCCAGTTCTGCCCCATTTGCGGCTCGATGCGGCGCATTAAAGGTGGGGGAACATGAAAAACTAGCGAACAACCAAGCAAAAGAAACTGTAATTGTAGAGTAATATTGGGTCTTCAATGACTCCTCCTCAAGGATGTTCTGATAGTCCTGCCAAGCATTTATTCGTAAGTCTTTCTTTTTCAGCCAAGGGAGGGGAATAGCGGACAGGCTATGTGGCCTGGGCGGTTTCGCCATCTGTAATTTTATTGCCTTTTTTCTTTTCGCTACTGCTGTCACGGCCAAGCCTATGCGCCCTGGCGTTGAAGTTGACAGCCCAGCCACTGATCGGGCCCTGGTAATGTCCGGCCAGGATACTCCGTATTGATGGTGGTTATCGTGATCAATGTCAAATGAGCCTTGTTTCGTCTTTGACTGACATAACGGAGCTTGCAAAGAAGGAAATGGAGAATTGAATGTCTCCGCTGACAAAACTCCGACCGTTATGGACGCGTCAATGTGCACGGCTTACGAATTAGGATTGGGGATCTCGCAAACCCTGATGGGTGGGACGTCAAGGTTGGGCCTCGCTGATGAATCATTCTTCGTCTTCACCATAATATTGAAGAGAAGAGAAAAGGGGGCGTGCACTAAAGGAGTCGGTGTAGCATGCTCCTCACGCCCTTAACAGGGTCTCAAAGGGCGCCGCCTGTTGGACCAAAGCCCACCGATCGGACTTGGCTTGCGGCCGATCCCGATACTCTCAGTTATCACCAAAATTTCGCTGCTGATAAGAGTATCGGCCGGCGAGGATGGCGTCAACACCAGCTACCATGAGTAGCCGGCTGCTGACCGAGGCATAGATAGCATGATTCACGATTTGCAACGAGACTAGAGAATGATATGATTGTTTTTGAATGTTTTTCTCATTTGTTTTTTGGCCTTTACTAAAAGCCTCTTTGTGTGAGCTATCTACAATTGGGAAGCCTATCAAGGGCTGCCACTCAACCATCTGCCGGGAGCGGCACCCAATCATGATAATATCCAATTCCCATCTGTCTGGTTCAGTTCCTTCTTTATCCTTCGTAGAGTGGTGAAATCCTTCTTTGCAACAACACAATGAAATCCGTTTGATCGTATTCTTTATAACTCAAAAGAAAATGCAAGAAAATGCTTTTTAATGTATCCCGTGTGGTATCCCTTTGTATAGTAAACGCCATGCAATGCCGCCATCGCTTTGTTTATGAAACAAGTCGCTAAAAATCACAAGTCATTCATAGAGTGAGCTCCTGCTTAGTAGACCGAGATGGCCGACACAAGCCTCGCGGGATTTCGAGGTGGCAGGTAGTACTCCTCATCGTAGAGTGAGTTGGATTCTTCTTCTTGTTGCGACTGCTCCTTGGTGTCCTTCTCATCGAAGGTAAGAATGGACTGAGGGGGCGATGGTGGCATTGAGTCGTCGTCAGATGAATCTGAGTCGTGGTCGACAAGCTCGGGTGGTGAGTTGGAGTGAGAAGGTGTTCGAACAAGCTCAAGCTGGGCGTAGTCCTCCTCAAGGTCGTCCTCCTCCATATCGTCGTCGAGCTCGATGTGTGTGATTCTGGGGCTCATGGCCTTGGCGGGAAGAGAGGTAGTGTTGGTCATCTCAACATCCTCATCCTCTGAATCGTAGTCGTCGGAATCTGAAGAGTCGGAGTCGTAGTCATCCTCGTCCTCTTCCTCGACGATCTCGTCGGCCCACTGTACTCGTCGTTCTTGCTGGGCGTTGGTGGCTCCTCGGACAGATTGGTTGAACCAGCGCTCCTGCTCTCGCTCGGCATCGGCAAGCTCAAGCATCAGAGAGTCGAGGAGGTTGGCGTGTCCGACAAGCAGGCGAAGGTCATGGTCGGGCTGGGCAGCCTCACGAGAGAGCTTGGCCCGAGCCTTGTGGGCGAGGTAGTAAGTTTGTGTGATAGACATGTTCTTCTTAAGAGTGGCTTGTCGAAGAGAAGAAGTCTTGGAGGCAGTTGGCCTATGAATGGAAGTGGTGGTTGCTGTTGTGGTCGACATGTCGAAAAGAGGAACCGGACAAGGTAGGGGTCTTTGTCCTATGTATATATTTGTGGTTGATGTTATGAGTCAAGGCAGCGATCCCGATTGCGGCAGGCTTAAAGTTAGCGGCAGGGATGTCGACAATGACTTGTAGGATTAGGTGATAAGGTTGTGGTCGAGTCCGTGTACTTTTGTTCAAGTGCTAGATATTTGACCTTGATAGAAGCTTTTGAGGCTCTTGAGTTGTTGTGATAGAGTTGTAATTATCTGATGGATGCTGTGGGAAAAGCAGATCTTGGAACGGGGGGGATACGATTCTTTTAACTTGGATATCCTTTACGGACTTTTCATGTTGTCTCACGGGTGTAGGTGTGGCATGGGGATTATGAGTTATGCCCGACACGCCGCTAGGCGGACTTTGCGCACGCGGACCCGAGGAGTGCGAGAAATGTCCATCTCCATCAGATCAGGGGTGTGTGGCTTGGATTAGTGATGATTGACATGGGTATGGATATGGGTGTGTGTGGACGGATGACTCTTAGACACCGCGAAGCCGCGAAGCTTAGAGAGCAAGATCCACCCAAAAGGCTCTAACGGCACATCGATTAACACAGGGCCCTCAAGGCACTCAGTTACTGGATGGGATGACTGACACGTCTGCCTTTGCCCTGTACGCTACGGCAGCAAAACTCCCCCGTGGCCGCGGCCCCGAAGTAGCGGGCGGACGTTACGGAGGTCCATGTCAATCCTCGGGGATGGGTACTTCGGTCAGGCCGCTATCAAGGGGGCTAGCTCAGGTACCTTTCTTATTATCTGTACCCGAAACTGGGGACACGGAGGTTCGCTGCCCTGGGTTGTTCCATACTTCTTTATCCTGTCCTGGTTCTTTGCTGGAGTTGTCGCAGCGACCCGACTGGATGTTCCGGCTTCCAAGGCCAGTATTCAGGATCGATCATGTTCTTCTCAACACTCTCCATTTCTTGTCTCCTCAATGGCGCAATCTCACACGCCGAGACATTCAACATACCAACTCAGATACTCAATTATACGGTAAGCAACGAGCGTACACGCATGGAGTCGCAATCTCACACAGGGTTGGTGCAAATGATTCATAATCGCAGGCTGGGTTTCGAGGTCTGTAAGCAACGTGCAAGTGTGTGCTTGATTAGAAACCTGGTGCCTCTAGCGTTGACTCTTCAGCCTACCAGAGTCGTTAATCTGTCCAAGTCCGTCTAGCTCCGCCAGAAGCACGACAAATCCGAGGATGGATTTACAAGCCCGCTCGCTCCTTAGCTACCTAACATTTCTCAGCAGTAGATGAACCTTATTCGCTGATACGCCCTGTCGCTGTCGCGACCATCATTGACTCCGACACGGTGATGACTCTTGCTACAGAATGGATTGCCTTGATGGGATAGGCAAAAATCTAGGTGTGACGCTGTTTTTCATCCTCTGTAAGTCATTCTGTATGCTGGATTACCAACAATACGACTACATGCCGACGGTGATTTGGGTTATCTCCATGCATCCATCAACCATCTAAGACATTCCCTTGCATCCCGTGCCGCCCACCCAAGACCTTGTTGAGATCCCCATCACGATGACAGTAAGGATGACATATTTTCTCGTTCTCATAGAGGTTCGCCAAAGCTACAGCTACCTAGCTTACCTATGGGCAGCATCTTCACTAATTGCTGAGGCCCCCTACACGTACAGTAAACGCTAAGCACATTTCAAGGCTTATTACAGTATCAATTGACCAGTTCCGAAAGTCAAACTCATGATTACTTTATTGCTGTCCATGAATTATCCTGCACCCTTAATGTAGGGGAGTTTCATATAGCAGCCGATTAATCACTCCAGATTGCGTATGTATTCCGCTTCGCATCGTGTTCCCTGAGGATTAACTCCGCCTCATTCGCTTGTCATCAGCCCAATCTACAAAAGGGGTAATGTGTAGCGGAATGTTATTTCAAAGCCACAAACATAAACGAGAGCGAGGTTTCGTCCAGTAACCGCTCATGATATCTGGGCCTGGCGTAGTTTCACGAGGCCACGTCCTTGTCCACACGCACCATATCGCTGTTAATCCATCCATCATAGGGCTGAGCTCTGTCGGCCGCCATTCGCACCCGACCCATGTATGTCGCTCTTTGTTAAAGACCGAGTTATGCTTCACGCACCAATCAGGATCAACCAACTTGTCAATCGTCACCATCATGTTCCCCAACCATAATGGCAACGAGCTTGTTTTTCACGTAAGCCAACTCGTCTTTACAGTCATACCTCCATTTCCAACCAGCTGGTAAGCTCCACTAATGCTCTATGTAGCAAACAGTCAGCCTAATCGTGCATTCGTCATTTCGAGAACTATTATGCGATTGCCTAACTATTGTTGAGAATTAGTTCTACTAGGTTAAATGTTCCCAGGCATGTATGTTGAAGCCTGTTCTCAATCCCAGTCTTCATCCTTGCTCGCGATACGATCCAAACGGGTGGCCATGCGAAGTAAACAAACTTCTTACCTCTGATCCGAATATGTACCCGTAAGGTTGTCAATATTCGCTCATCCAAGTCAAGCTTTATTGCATATTTCCTAACTCCAAGAACTGGCCCTCCAAGTTCCAGCACAGCCGACTCGGATACGCGGCCTGTAAGTCGGTCTAAGATGATGCCGACTTGCAGAAGCCATGTTATTGCCGGACCAAGCCGGTCTATCCTGAATCCCGAAGTTACCGACCACTCACCGTCCGCTGATGCGGTCTAAGGGCGGGATTGAGGAAGAAAAAAAAGAGTCACAGATTTTTTAAACTCCGCTTTTCTGGAAACATTTTTCGTTCTTTTTCGCTTCCATGGCCGAGAAAGGCACGATGGGTCGTACGGTAGGTACCTCGCTAATCAAGAACAGTCCAATTCGGCGGTACTCGCATCGAGAATTTTTGAAAATGGGGCTTTATTGGATGACAGACTGTGCCTTGAACTGCTCATTGGATATGGTATTCCTTCGATTTATGTTCCATTGGAACTTCCAGCCACAGATACATAGATACGATGCACAATTGTTGAGACAGGGGCTTAATACGTGGACTCTCGTCTTCGACCGATGTTCTATGCATCTTCGTCCGCATGTAGTTATCTTGGCTTGGACGGTTTGAACGCAAGCCTCAGCCAGTGAGTACTTATGAAGGCATCGTAACGCATACCCAAAAGGGCTTAACACGATTTAAAAGTCAAGTCCGCGTATTTCCATGTGGATGTGAGTCTGATACAACTGCCACAGCTGTAAATAATCCAAGGCGCAGGCCGTGCTTATCGTGGGGGTCATTAATTGACCAGCTTGTGTGCGCACCATTGACCACTGATCTGGTTAAGGTTGTTCACGACACAGCCAGCGGCTCGGCTTCAAAAGGCGGAGATTGGTAAAAGCCACGACTTCGTCTTCACCTCCATTATTAAAGCCCGTCAGCCAGCGCCCCAGCACCCGTCTGAGGGTTTGGCTACCTAACCTTAAGGCCCAGGGATGTAACCCATACTGAATCTGGCTTCTTAAGCAGTGGTCCCCTAACCTTGCTTTGTCAATCAATTCTCTTGTCTTTTTCTCGGCCGAGGGTTGTTCGGGGGGTGTGTCTATCATCTCGTGAACCTGCCTGATTTTTTAAACTTGATTCCTAATCCGATAATTGATAATCTGCGTGAGAAGCTTCCACAAGCTGCCACACAAAGTCCCCTTGATTTTCCTATATCTAATTAATTACTGGGATAATAATAAAAACGACGACCCTACAGGACTCGAGATACTACAAAAAAAAGTTATGATCCTGCGTAAGTATGCGCGGATGAAGAGGATTCATGTCCTTGTGACTGATTCTCAGGCGGCCAATTTTCGCTTTCGGGTGGACAAAGCATGCCGAGTTCTTCCACACCACACACCCGGGCCTGTATTATCAGATCAGCGGGAGAAGATTCACGACAATATGTGTATGCACAGGTCACGGAGTTCATTGTGGCCGATCTGCCGAGACGTGGGGAAGACTAATAAGCAGGGAACTCCCAATCTCCAATTCTTTATCAGCAGCAAACGCCGAAGCGATGTTTATATCCTAGCCCCGAAGGATCCGTCCATCTGTCGCAGTTTTGGATAAACCCGCAAATTCCGCCTTGATTGACGTCTTTGATGCTGTGGTTTAATGGCGTTTTGTTGCTTACTCAAAAAGGCCGATGAGTTGAAGCATATTTTGCGGCCCTGAACTCAACTCTGATTAAAATAGTCATTTCGATGACGTTTATGAGTTGCCAAGATTGATAATTCACAAAGCCAAGCTTTCATAATCGTAGCAGGCTCAGGCACAACGCCACGAGTTACATCGACAGCGACAACGACAAACACGATGCCACGCGATCAAGCGCTGTTATTTCCCCTCTTCGGAAGAGATCAACTAACGATCGCATATCTCGCCCTGCAATGAAGCAATCGGCAAGGCGATCCGAGCACTTCGCCATAAAGGTTTTACGTCACTCCAGGGTATGCACTGATCGACCAAATTTTCCGATCTCAACATCAATCGATCTCCAAACTCGACCACCAAGACTTTTCAGATCGGTACATTTGGTGACGCAAGAGATAAAACTCTTCCACGTTTCAAATCTAATGGTTCAGTACGAAGCATTTGCGCAGCGTTCTGGCTGGGCTCTTTCAGTCAAGGGTAATATGGCAATATCGGTTACAACTATGCCAGTAAATAACAGAAGCGATATCGGCGGTCTCGGGCTGTTTCCAGCTACCGTTCTCAGAGCACTGGAACGGACAGACGGGCATCAGCGTTTATATGACGCCACTCATGGCAGTCATTCACTGGCTCATTGGTCAGGGTGAGAAGAAGCAGTACAGTACTGTGCTTAGCTCAGGCTGAAGCTAGATGGATGGTGGTTCAAGATAGTATTTGAAACAGATTCCTATTGAGATATGAAGACAATGTTGATGAATAAGTGGTAAATCATACTCGCTGACCGTGGGTCATTACAGACTCTCTTACAAGTTAAGTTTATGTTTCTAGTACAGACCAACCTGGAGATCTAAAGCCAATCGTGGACTCGCTTACACTTACAGCGTCCCAAAAACGACATCGCACTATCATTTGATGTACTCGAAAAGAATAAAATGAACCTGACCAATTTGTGATTTCTTACGTAGTACACGAAAATGAGGCATTACTTTACTGGACTTGCAGACAAGTCCATCGCGCTGAGATAGAGGCGTTCTCTCTATAACACACATGACAGTACTGCGCTTTGTTGGCTTTCCAAACAGTATACCATGGCAGTCTAGTATCCTGTCTTAATGTGCGCCGTTTTCTATATACTTATCACCGTTCAGACAATTTTTGGTGTTTGATTGAATAGAGCTCTTGGAGTTACTCAAGGTCGAACAGCATATTCAAGTACATAAAAATCAACAACCATGTTGGTAACAGCTGCAGTATCAGACACCCATGATGCCTTAGGGGTGACGAGCATCCAGGCTGACTTAGATAGCGAGATCATAGCATATATGAAATATAAGCCAGTTGCCCTGAGCTCTTCGGACCTGTCATCGAGCTGAGTCGAACGGCTCGACCAACCCTATACAGGAACAGGAACGGTAAATGACCCAGTTGACACATTTATATAGCACCACCGACAAACTACCTATTTCAAGTCTAAGGACCATTAGAGTTGTATCTTAGAATCAACTCATTTCTGTAAACCATGGTCAATATGTACCAACAATTAATTTCTGTATCTTTCGTCACCTCCTCAAGGTTGTTTAGAAACTTGGATGCTGTCATTGCTTTGAGATGGTAGGAAGATCTACTGTTAATTACTTGAAGCAAAGTTCCAACACCCATTATGTATACGAAGATGAATAAAATAGTCGACCCTGTATTTACTAAAAACCGTCGATGAGAGGATGATCAGTGAGGTTGAGTATTGTACAGCTTGAGTATTGTACAGCTTGAGTCAATCAAATAACACTAAGAGAATCGGGTGAAATAGCTCTTGAACCAAGCTATGCAAACCCTACAAGAGCAAACCCAGTGTATCATTAAAACTTTTACAATTATGGCAAATATCCACAAAACCCTGTATCACTGCCGTCGTTCAAGTTGAGTTTCCTACCTACAGTCCTACACTGCGACTCTTCTGACCGTTATATACTATAATTTTGCATCGTCGGCCGTGAGCCCCCATGGTGTAGTGGTTTATCACGCAGCTCTTATATGTCCAACATTCATGGAGGTATGCTGAGGTCGCGAGTTCAATCCTCGCTGGGGGCACCAATTTACTTTTTTTGATCCTTTTGTTTGTATCGATTGTGTATCCAAGAGGACAACTGTTACTTTATTGAAGGGTAGACAGGGACACCTGATGGTTTTTTTTTTTTTTTTTGGGCTTGGCTCTGATGCAATTGTTCGCCAGTGGAGCTCCATATCAGAGCGAGTTGGACGAGTGGCTACCATCACTGTCAGCTCATAAACGATGTAAAAAAAACAATACGCGCTTTTGTCTATCCATTTTATCAAGATCCCAAAACTTATTCTACCCGTAGTTTTTGCTTGGTGCGCTTTCGCTTGCCACCAACTTCCTTCCCTTCCTCCACCTCTAGCAAAGCCTCGCGCTTCTTCTCCGACACGAGCTTAAGCGCATCGCGAACCACACGAGTCTCGAGATTGACACTCTCTTCCTCCCAAGATTCCATATCACGGCCAACCCGCTTCTCGATCGTTAGGGCCAACTCCACGTCACGCTGTCCTACAAAGCTGACAGCCTCACCCTTGCGACCCGCACGAGCTGTACGACCAACACGGTGGATATAGTCGTCTGGATCGCGAGGAAGATCATAGTTGATAACAAGGCTGACTTCGGGGATATCCAAACCACGAGCGGCAACATCCGTAGCTACAAGTATTCGGGCTGCTGAGGCACGGAAACGAGCTAGGTTATCGATTCTCTGCCTTTGGGCTAGTTTAGAGTGCAGGGAAGTGACTCGATGATCTAGCATTCGAAGAAGATGGTGGAGATAGTCGGCGGTCGAAGTTCGGTTGCAAAACAGGATGACAGTCTTGTCGACATTGGCTTCCGTAAGTAAGAATACATGGAGGTAGTGCTCCTTGTGAGTGACAGGTATCTTGATATACATCTGCTTCAGCGTTGTAGGAATAGCCAGCGTCTGTGTATCAACTTCGCACACAAATACCGGCTGCTTTCCAGGCTTTATGGGCATATCCTTCAAGGCCCGCACCTCTGGGGTAATAGTGGCGGTAAAAAGAAGCGTCTGCCTCTCGGTAGCCGGAGGGAGAACAGAGAGGCATTCTTCCACATCGGGGAGCATGCTACCGGGCCCAGTGGCGTTGAGAAGGCGATCGGCTTCATCAAGAACCACATACCGGACTCTCCTCAACCCGCAGATAGTATCTTCTCCGGAAGTTCGAATATGATCCGCCAGGCGACCAGGAGTAGCGATAATAACATGTGGCCGCTTTCCAATCTCAATCGCTTGCGTGCGCATATCTGAACCTCCTGTCACCAAGATGGCCTTGAGGCTCTGGGGAGAAGAGATGGCTTTGAACTGCTCGAAAATTTGAAGCGCAAGTTCTCGTGTTGGTGTCAAGACGATAGCGAAGATGGCGGTGGGGTCTTCTGACCACTTCTGCAAAATAGGTACGGCGAACGCGACTGTTTTACCGGAACCTGTTCGACTACCGCCAATACAGTCTCTCCCTTTCAAGATCTCAGGAATACAGCCCTTTTGAATTCCTGTTGGGCGCTTGATGGCCATGTTTGCTAGCGATTGCACCAGCCATGGCCGAACATTGAGCGAGGAGAATGTGGTGTTTGGGTCTGTAGGGGCTTGGATCGAGTTTTTGGGTGTGATCAAAGGTTTGGCTTGAGCCTCCTTCTGGTCAATCTGGGCCGTTCGCTTAATTCGAGATGGAGCCTTGATTGTAGAAAGAACCCGATTCAACTCCTCGTCTTCCTCATCCTTATCTTCGTCACCCCCATCATGGGGCTCTTCAGTGGTCCTCCGGCGCTTTCGAGATGTGGCGCTGTCGAGGTAATCGGACTCGTCAGAGGATGAAGCGGCATCAGACAAGACTTCTTCGTCTGACGCGGCAGTCGCATGTTCGGGATCGGCGGACGGCACCATGGTGCGGTTTTATAAAGTGCTGGTCAACTCAAACCATGTAAGACCAATCTTGCAAGCGCTGTGATGTTGGATCCGACTGGATTGGAAATTTTTGGCGGTGACGGGCGTCGTAAAATTGGGCGTGGGACGGGGACCCTTGATCCACTTTCGGCGCCACCACATGCAGAATCCAATTCATCGATGTAAACGCGCGCTTACAGAATGCATATGCCACTAAAGACAAGATCCTAGAAAACTTTACAAGGAATCATATTGGACCTGGTTGATTTGCGAAATATGCAAATGAATCATAGCTTGTGAATAGAATGATTTGATGATTTAATCTATAACTGCAGCTTGATAAAATTGTGTGAGATGAAGTGCTAATGATACTTGTATGGATATCAATAATAAACCTGTACCGATAGACCATCTTCACAACAGATTATGATGCATATCGAAATAATATGTCAGTTTCGCCCTTTTTGCACGATCCAAGTGAGATATGGAAGTTGACAACTGGGCGCCTGTTTTGCCTGGTAGCCGTATAAGATCGCCCATCAAATGCGACAGGGTATAACTACGTGACGAATGAGATGCTGTGTCTGGGATCTGTTCGGCTACAATAGCTTGGCAGGTATGTTGGAGAAGAAGCAGTATTAAGGTAAGAATTACGTGAGGCTGCCATAAAGATTAGGACAACTTTACCTAAAGTCTTTGGCCTAAATACTTGACTATTATGTCAACATAATCTTGGTGTGTGGATTGTATTCTGACCCGCCTGCTTGGGTAATGTGACATCCATCATGTTTAGCCTGCTGATTGGACTTGGAAATATCATGTTTTGATTGTCAATCGATTTCACGGAACGTCTCAATGTCTGGCTCAGGGGTTTCTCAGGGGCGAAGTTCCTACTCCTTGCCGAAGAATTAGTTTATATTTTGTCTTACGATAAAAACATTGCATAGTCGTGGACCCGGTGAGATCTTTGTGAACTGAATGTTGACCCAGGGGTTAAAGGATCGCCTCGTAATCCAGCTTTGAGTTGCGGTTGGACCACGTTGATGCAGGACGAGCGCTTCTGCTGCATTTGACCCATGATTGTGAATGCAGTAGGGGATCCACTCGTTTTGATGCAATGGAGCGCTCTAGATACAGCCAGTCTGACCTTAAATTTCGAAACGAGGAAGTGGAGGAGACTCGGCTCATCGGAATATGGACGAGACCAACTCAAACAACCACAGTTTGTACACTGACGGTTGGGGGCCACAGCCAAAAACCTGAAAATCCGTCCAAAGTGGCGACCTGAATGACGATGCGTGTAACCCAGTTACAGGATTGACCTTGGGGTTTATGGTTCGTCGTGCTCGGATCCATTCTTCAACTTTCAGACTCTCGTATTGAGTAAAGTATTCTTGCTTGCACGAGAGGCGTATACAAAGGACAACCAGAGCATTCCAGGGAAGTCAGACATGTATTCATCCCACCATCGCATTCGTTGAGCTCATGGCCATCCTTGATCTGTATATCGATTGGCCTGACTCGCCATGCTTGATGGCTTGGTGTAATGGATACACACTCACACCTACGTGCTTACCTAGCCAGACAATTGGGTATAGTTTCGTAGCATACGCCGTAGCTGTGTATATGCCAAAGCCCATAATAAGTAATCGTGCGCGTGTTGTTTGTTGTAAGAGAGCACCTCAAGTAGAATACTTAGGCCACTTCAGATGAGTTTGGCGAGAATCTGAGACACGACCCAAAACCACCAAACCATTGAAAGGTCGCCTTTCAGGGCTGGACAAGCTTCCTCCCCGCTCTAGGTCTACCTAACTAGCGCCCAATGCTTCAGGGTCAACGCCCCCGCGCCGCAGACAAAGAGCCCGCCAACCCGCTCAGGTACAATACTACAGGGGTGCTCCCACTGTACTCGACAGGGTCACAGGTGCCCAAGCGCCCCGCCCTTACTGTTCTCAGTGGCAGTCACAGTCACAAGCCCGCCCACCTGGACCCGACCCAATCACTGCATCAAAGTGTGGACGCCATTCCCAGCTTACACTTCCTTTTTCTTTTGTTCTCGCCCTCTCATATGCTCTCACGTCTTTTCTCATCTTCTCTCCTCCTGTTCTTGATTTACTTGACAACGTGTCGTTCGTTGCCACGCCCTTTTTTGTCAACTTGGGCCCTTGTTATTGCGACGTTTTCTTGGGTATTTTATACCGACGTCCAATACAATCTGCACATTTCCCGTACCTTTACGCCGCCAACCCCATCTTTCCCCGCTCTTTTGCGTGGGCTGTTCTTCCTTCTGCGGCTGCCTCGCTTGGTTGGGTTCTTTGACGACGAACATACATTCGTATTTCACTCTCAGCTTTTGATTAACCGATTCCCAACGCTCGCTGTTACTGTTGTTATCAAACGCCCGCCAAAGCTTATACGGCTGCTACCATTGCTTCGACTATACCCGTCACTACATCTGATTTATGCTTACGACGACGCTGGCCGCTCGACGACCCTGACTCTGCACCTGTTCTGATATATCTCCTACTTGATATAACCCTTTTTCGGAGAAGTCTCTAGTCAAACGACTGGATTTAAATTTTCAACCAGCTCCCAGGAAGACCTGCCATTGATACGTACCCATTAAGAAGCTGTGTGACCAGCAAAACCACCAAACATGGCCGACCAGCAGCCTCAGAGTTCCGACTCAACTCCACAACTCGTACGCTCTCCCCAAGCTCTTTTTCTGTCTCGAATATCTGACTCATAACATGTAGCAACAACCCGCCGCTCTTACTCCGATATCTCTCCCAACACAGAACTCAGGTCCCTCTCCTGTCCCTCTCCTCCGACCTGCCATCCCTGGCGCCAGAAGTGGTGGAGCTCGTACACCCAGACTCGGTCTTGCTATCCCTCCGTCACCCAATGCCAAACCCGTAGGCAACCAGGGCGCACAAGCAGCCGCCCCTTCAAGACCACCTCTGCCGACGTTGCACCTCGCAACTCCTATGGGTAGCCAAGTTACTCCCCATGAACAACTTCCTCGATCCCAATGCGCCACCCAGCCCTCGGCAGGTGGTGGAAGTGAGAGCAGTGCTGCTCACTCAAGGTCTGGAAGTTTCGGCCCTCTCGATGGTCGGGCAAGCAATCCTACTTCTGCAGGATCACAATATTCAGCTTTGTCTTTTGCTTCTCAGTATGGTATTGGAGTATCAAGACCACAAGGAACTCCAGACCCTGTGTCCGCCGTAGGATCCATGTACTCCGAGAGAAGTGAAGGCGGAGTGTCTATGGAGCGTGACGGAAGCCTTCAAGGACTAGAGGCATTTGACAAACTAAGTCTTGAGAAAGCCCGGACCCTTGACGTGGATGAGCTTGATGAAGAGGGATGGAGAATCGCTAGTTTGGAGAAGAGAATCGTGGAAATCGGAAATCTTGGCGAGGGTGCTGGTGGTGCCGTCACAAGATGCAAGCTCAAGGGTGGTAACACTGTGTTTGCCCTCAAGGTGAGCCGGGTTTGGTCATTTCCCAGTGTATCTGATCACTGACAATTTACAGGTCATTACTACGAATCCAGACCCCGATGTCAAAAAGCAGATCCTCAGAGAGCTTGGTTTTAACAAGGAGTGCGCTTCGGACCACATTTGTAAGTACTATGGTGCGTTTGTTGACCCAGCTACGGCCACAATTTCCATCGCGATGGAGTTCTGTGAAGGTGGTTCGCTCGATAGTATCTACAAAGAAGTCAAGCGTTTGGGTGGTCGAACAGGAGAGAAGGTTTTGGGCAAGATTGCTGAGGGTGTTCTGGGTGGTCTCACATACCTTCATACCCGACGAATTATCCATCGAGACATCAAGCCCTCCAACATCCTCCTCTGCCGAGACGGTGCAGTCAAACTATGCGATTTCGGTGTCTCTGGCGATTTCGGTACTAAGGGTGAAGCCAACACTTTCATCGGCACCAGTTACTATATGGCACCAGAACGAATCACGGGCCAGTCTTACACTATCACCTCGGATGTTTGGTCAACAGGAGTTACTCTTCTTGAGGTAGCCCAACATCGTTTCCCATTCCCGGCGGACGGCACAGAAATGCAGCCACGGGCTGGTCTTATCGACCTACTCACATACATCGTAAGGCAGAACGTGCCTAAACTGAAGGATGAGCCTGAAATGGACGTGTATTGGAGTGACAACTTCAAATACTTTATTGAGTGCTGGTAAGTATCCAAGCCATAATGCGGAAGCAGGTACTAATGTTATCAAAGTTTGGAAAAGCAACCGAATCGCCGAGCTAGCCCTTGGAAGATGATGGAACACCCATGGATGATTGAGATGCGTTCTAAGCGTGTAAACATGGTCAAGTATCTTTCTTTCGTCTGGGGTTGGGATGACCAGCCCAAGGACTCTTAGAAAGATACCCAAAACGCCCAAGCTTCTGAAGAGCAGAACGCTGAAGTACTTCAAAAAGCCAAGAATGCCAAAGAATGGCGAGAAATTTAGAAGGCAGAAATTCTCGAAAAAGCGGACGAGTTGGTGAAGCAGACCTTGGAAGAATTAAATCGAAGAAATGGCCCTGAAGCATGACAGACAAAGCCATACTTCCCGAATACAGTCCAGCTGCACCCCGGGGATGTGAACAGGGCTGGGCCTTCGTTATGAGCATCTCTTTAATGCACTCACCAACATGGGTCAATGATAAGCTCAAGCATTATGGCGGAACAAGGACAAGACAAACACATAGAAACCGCCCCAGAAGAAATTTAGCAAGATAGTTATCTCTTTGCGGAAGAGAACGGACTTGGGTATGGTGTGGTTTTCTCGGTCGCGGGGCTCAAGGATGTCAAAATCTAGCGAACTGCGCTTTGGATAGATGTCGCATTAGACACCACAAGCGCCTTATTTTTTATTATATTTTCCCACTTGAACAGATGGGTATCAAATTCCTCATTACATGATCCTCTTTACATTTTGTAGTCCTGTATCCAACATGTGCACCTTATGCATTCTCTTCAACTGCCTCGGTTTCCTCAGGGGGTTCGCCCATTAGCTCACGCAACGCAATAGTCGCATACGCACTGCGTCCGAGCTGAAATTTGACAACTACTGCTACCTTTGCAGGCTCCTGAGGTACAGGAACGAGGTCAGAAGCATCCTCTACGGATGTAGTTTCTGCTTGATTGTCTTGTCCACCGGCTTCTGTCATCTCGATCTCTGCTGAAGCAGGTGCCCCGTTCTCGACCTTGGTCTTCTTAGCAGTCGGGTCGGCATCAACATCTTCACGAGACCGTTTCAGGCTATGCCCCTTTGTAGCTTTGATGTTATCCAGATCAGTTGGGTGCATCTGCTCCGTATCGACGGAGTAGGCGCGGACCTCGGCGGAGGGAGTGGCGAGGAACCGGTTCATGATCTTGCGGTATCGACCAGGTAAACTGAACTCGCGGCGCATGCGGCGCATCTTGTAAGGGTCAAGGTTGCCGTTCTCATCACTGCCCATAAACTCCTTATAAAATTCACCGATATCGTTCTCAGGGTAGACGACGTCGTAACCTGGTGTTGGCAACACGATGTCAAAGATGGTGTACTGACCACTGGCAGCTTCTTCAGCTGTGAGCGGACGAGCACGAACAGGAGCGTCCTCATCGTCTTCAACAGGGTTAACAATGTCATCGCCGTCTTGATCCTGACCACTGACGAGAGGAGTGCTCTCTGTTGGTGCTATGATGAGATCGCCTGCAATGACGCTGTCACCGTGAAGCTCCCAGCGACGACTGGCGGCATGATTCCAGACATAGGACTGATAGGCATGGAGATACATGGAGCGAAGACCACGGGTGATATGAACCAGAGAACCGATAAAGTCACGTCGGGACTGAGCACCTTGCCGGTTCAAGTGTCTAAAGATGCTGTTCTCAGCAGAGAATCGACGGGGCATGATCTTGATGGCCCGATCCACGTCTTTGTTTGTGAGGAAAAGCATGCAGGCCTGGTTTCGCAGATACTCGTCTCTCTTGGAGGGTTCATCAGGAATCTCTCCTGCCTCAGCCTTTTGCGCAACTTCGTCATCGTAACGAAGCAGTGACTTAACTGCCTCCTCGTACTTGTCGCCAAGAATCAGCTGTCCAACTTGGTGAGTGCCAACCTCATGGGTTCCAAAGCGCTGGTGACCAAAGTAGTTAATCCAGCCGTGCTGGCTCATGTGACTCAAGGCAGAATCAACGTTTTTCTTAAGATTTTCCACTTGTTGTACGATGGGTTGGTTGCTGGATTCGCTAACCAGTCGGCAACTCTTGATCGCAATAACAAACTCATTACCAAGAAGCTGCCCGAGATAAATAGGCTTGTCCTTATACTCGTAATCTCCAGTAGAAACACCCCAGATTCTGCCATTGATACCTGCGAGGTTTCGTGGTCGCATGTATCGTACTGAGCATCGCTGCACTGTCGAGGCTCTGCGGTCCTTAGTTCCAGCGTATCCAATGACCTGGGGCTTGACCTTGAGGAAGCGAGAGATCTGATTAACGGCGTCCATGGTATCGCGATTCTCCTTGAACAAAGTGAAATGCAAGTATTCACCCGCTGGCTTTTCCTCACGACCACCACTGCGGCCACCGCGTCCGCGCTTCTTGCTATTGGCTTTTCGCGGAGGGATGAGAGTCGCGATAATAGCGCCATCATCGGTGGTGTTGGTGTCTATCCGGGACTTGAAGATGCGTCGAATTTCTTGGTGGACTTGGCCACGCTTTGCCCTATCGTCCATGGGCTCTGATGTGACAGACTTCCTCTTTTCGTGATCGGCGCCATGGCCAGCTTTGTACACGTCGATCAATTCCTGGGCGAAGCGCTGGTCGGTCAGACCCTCAAGAACGACGGCATCCTCGGCTGAGACTTCGTTGACCGGCTCAGGCTGAGCGGCGGGCTTGGTTTCCGTAGCGGCCTCGCTCGAAGGTTGCTTTTCAGCATCTTGTGCAGGTTCTTCAGGTTTTGGTCCCTTGGTTGCAGGCTCGATATAGGACTCCCTCTTTACCTCAGTCACCTGCAACAGTGTCAGTGCGCGAGAAAAGGCGTAGAGCGCGTCGTACTTACAGGTGCTTCTTCGTCTGCCAATCCGACTTGCTGCAGGTGCAGAACCGAACCATCTTCCCTGATCTCATTGACTTGGAAGTCGGAGAATCTAGAACATGTTAGTGCCACAATCGTTGATACATCCATCTCACTAAATACAGACCTTGTGCGCATCTCGCCAGTCCATGATATCGCGAGTGGTGTCACGCGCTGACCGATACCAATGGATCGGGTATAAGAGGCAGTGCCACGCGCCGTGTGGTGGGATTGTTCTGCCATTGTGAGCCGACAATTGAGCTGCGTATCAATTCTGGCATAAGTTTGCGACAGCAGTCCTTATTTCGTTTTGATAGTTGCTTAGCGGGGCAGCTTTGCGATCTGGAATTTTCCCCCGGCATTATTTAGTCGCAAGTCAGAAATAGAAGGCGGTGACTATATCTCGCCAACCAGAATATCGTATGGTGCCTCAAGAGGCAGGCGGTCAAAGTTATATATGCTTCTTGGTAGAAGAATGAGTAGGACAAATAAGAACTTCTTCTAAGGTATGGACTTGAATATTAGCTAATTGGATGATAATGAGTGTAGCGGGGATTATTTAACCTTAAATTTGTTGACGAGGTTAGTTGTCAATATTTGGCTTTGCCATGTTGATTTGGATTCTATTCAGATATCTAGGTAGGTATTTAATCTTTCTTACCTATCTGCCGACCTACTGAAGGCGGTCAGGTAAGAGGAAAACACTTAACAGCTGAAACACTTGGGAGTAGAAATCTTAAGTAACCTTGATGAATATGAATTGCTATTCGCCGCAGTTGACGTTGTATTTTGCAAATCAACGTTTAAACTGGAACCCGGTTTTATTACTAGAGAGAGGACTTGGGTCTATAGCTCAACCTAGGAACTTTGCTTAGTGAAACACGGGGGATTTTATTACCGATGTAAGTGCTGCAAAGTCTGCCCAGGTAGGTATGTAGTAAAAAATAGTAAAGTCTAAATTGACATTGACGAGCTACAGTACCCAGTAACTACCTAAGTGATCCGTCTCTCATCGAACACCGAGCAGCTATGCGGACGGGCGATAAAGGATGGACAGTTCATGTGGTATGATGCACCACCACCCCGGACATTTTATCCGCTTCTTCTTCCTACAGTACCGTTTAAAAGAGCACACTAACAAACTATGTCCCCTCAACCTAAACTTGAGGACAGACCCCTCTCTTGTACGAGTCACCAACTTAACTACTAACCCCAGGTATCTAACTAACACACGGCTGGTAAGTCACCCGCATGACAAGACTAACTTCTCCTCTTTGCACTTGCAACGCGACTCGACTCGACTTGATACTACTGTAGGACATCCTCGGCTGATCTGTCAACATGTCCATTCATTGGATTAGCTGCAAGGATCGTTTGTGCACAAGACAAGGCGTGATCTAATCACCCCTCCTCGAAATTTCGGCCGGCTACTCTTACCCATAATTCTTTTTCTTTTAGCTGTTATCGAGAGAGAAGAGTGAGGAGTGAGGAGTAAGGCCATTTACATCTTCGTTACTGATTTTGATAAATTTTTTGTTGTTCCAATCTTACTTCATTTTGCTTGACTTCTCTTCCAATTACTTCTCGTCTCTTCGGTTGACTGCATTGGGCCCGCAATTGACATGTCAATCATGAGCTGTAAAGACAAAGGTCAGGAAAGACTCTGTTGTACCTACGCAGCTTCGAAAGATCATCTGTTGTCATAACATAAAGCAAGTGCAGCTCATCATTGTTTGATCGAGTGACCCAGGAGGGAGCAATCCAAAGATCAAGATGCCGGTAATAGACAGCGGATCACTACGAGATATTTACAAAATGGTAAGAACAGTCAAGATTTATTCGCTTGCTCACTCATTCATTCATTTTATGGGTGCCGCTTGTATAAGATCGGCGAACCCAGGTATTTACTTACCTACGCTTTATTCACACCGATTTTCTTGCATGACTTTGGCAATTCTTGGTACCTAGTAATATTCAAGGACTCTCTATCGCATCTTTACTCCACAACGCTGATTCCATTGCCCAAACCTAGGCACCCTTGTCTGCTGGCCTTGGCCGTGAGCGCCGTGAGCGCTGGAGTCAAATTCGAAATAAAGCTGACTTCATGTCTCCCTACAAAGGTGAGCGAGCACCTGGCTTACTTGGCTCGGCCACTGCTCTACGATGCAGATTAGCTCACAGCATGTAGTAGGAGAGCCCAGTCGTCAACCTTCTGCATCTGATAAAGGCAAAAAGCCTGAGCGTCAGCCTGAACGGCAGCCTGAGCACCAACCTAAGCCTCTCCCCCTTAGAACTAGTTACGATGCAGATGTACTTCTTGATTTGTGCGACACTATCCGCAGCAGTTTGCATGAGGGACGTCCCGAGGAAAGATGGGAAGAAGCCATGGGGTTTCTGGCAGCACTCCTCAGAGATGAGGAGCATTATAATCGCGCAATAGAGTTCGAGACCATACGGAACACCCACCTTGATAAGCTTATTTTGGATATACAAGATCCCAAGTTTCGGCATCCGAGGGTACCCATCAAATTTTCGAAAGACGTCGAAAGAGCAGAGGCCTTGGAACGAAAATGGGTTGAGAGGTTTCGAGGCCCTTACTTCAACATAGAGCAGAATCGCTATCGAGACCTACCAAAGACGGGGCGGCTTAAGGATGTGACCCTGAACCTCGATGCTGAAAATCCCGAGGACCGTTGGCAAGCCAAAGAAGGCAAGACGCTATCAGAGTTGGAAGGGAATCTTGAAATCGATCCTGGAGAGTAAGACGATCTCAAGCCCCAAGACCTTATATGTAGGTGCTGACGCTCACTGTAGGTGGTGGCTCAACTTGGCCTGCGCGCATCGGGATGGTATTGTTGGTAGTGCTCGTGAGAAACCTACTAAGGGCAAATATGGAGTTGCCGCCTTACCGTTGCTAACAGGAGAAGAAAAAGTTGATGACATAGAGGGGACCTTGAAATATGAGAGGCAGGGAAGAATTACAGACATACATGTCTCGCTCATATCTCAAGTGGGGGCAACCTTTCGCATCCTGCGAGGTCATCTCCTCAGAAGCCCCTATGCAGCAAAAGACGGCATACGTTATGATGGTTTGTGGGTTCCCTTTGCCTTTCCGACGACTGCTACTCGCTAACCCCACGCCAGATACACAATTCGCCGATATAGTCAAGGATTCAACGAAGTCAGCGAACGGCACCACATGACGCTTACACTAGAAAGAGTTGAGGGCCAGAAGCCAATGCATGATATTTTGCATATACCCCGTCCATCCGAGATGGACGACTGGGAGCTCTACCAGACATATGAAGGCGAGGCAATCAAAAAGCACAAAGGGGACAAGTCTTTTCTCGACTAGAAATTAAAAAGGGCAGAAGAAAAGGTTGACCAGGAAGAGAATCAGAGGTCTCATGACTTTCGGCGCTCGTTGGCTCATCAGGTCAAAAAGGCCGGACTTATTTGATATGAGTTGGAGCATGATAGAAGGTACAAACAAATAGGGACGCCGCAACGAGTTGCTGCACTAATTGTGAATATTAATAAATACTGTTAATTTGAGATAAATGTATAATTGTTGTTGTCGAGTTGAAAAATGTCCTCCATGTTTCCATGTTTCCATGACATGGATAAGTGCCTTGCCTTGACTGCACGAGAGAGAGGTAACTACCTACTGCGAGCTCAGCAAGGGTCTAACTAATCCATAGCGGGGCATGACAGACATGTAACCCACCGCTACCAAAGCTGTAGCAAATTAGACTCTTCTCCCTCTTACACGACGACCTCACATACAAGATGGGCAAAAACGACAAGAAGAGTGCTGACAAGGGAAGCAAGGGGAAAACAGACAAGGGGAAAACAGACAAGGGGAAAGATGCAAAAGAATCTGGTGGCAAGGCCAAAGGTGCTCAGAGTATCAATGTCCGTCACATCTTGGTGAGTTCTGGCCTAAACTCTCTACCAGTAGTTGCAATCTTACAAGACACGATAGTGCGAGAAACATGCCAGGAAGGAGGAGGCTCTGGCAAAATTAACCGATGGCGTCAAGTTTGACGACGTTGCACGGGAGTTCTCTGAGGATAAGGCAAGACAAGGCGGTTCGCTTGGCTGGAAGACCAAGGGCAGCCTGGATCCCAAGTTTGAAGAAGTGGCTTTTGCTCTTGAGCCTAGCACGACGACTAGCCCAAAGTTTGCAGAGGTTAAGACGGAATTTGGATATCACATCATTATGGTGAGTATTAAAAGCACCCGAATAAGCACTGTCTTGATGTTTAACAATCTGTCCAGGTTGAAGGACGAAAGTAGCTGCCAGGAGAGACAGGCATCCATACAGGTCAAGCTCAGGGACAAGTCAAAAGAGAAACACACAGTGCAGTTTTAAGATCCAATATGATTCCCAGTTTTTTTTTATTCCTCTCAATGCAATATGGCCATCAGATAAGAGACCTTAACCGTTTTAGATGCCATCTGAAGTGGCTAGAGTACAAGCGCAAAGTCGTGCCAAGCGGTCCTGAAATCGAATCAAGTCCGCACCTCTAATCCCTTTCCTTCACATCCAACACCGTTTGAAAGCCCTTACTGCTCGGTCTGGAAGTAGTTGAGGAGGATGGATCGCTCCTGAGACTCCTCACCCCAGTCCTTGACAACGACACAAGAGCAGTTGACAACCTTGCGGGCGTTACCCTCACGGTCAAGAACGCCTGTTGACCATTGTTAGCAAACCAAATCGGATTTTAGATATATATCATGGATCAAAACGTACAGAGACCGGCCCACTCGCCGAGCTGCTTTCCGTCGGGGATCTGGATCAGAGGAATGTTGTGCTCGTTGCAGAGAGCGACAACAAGCTTCTTGTAGGCCTCCTCCTCGCAGTTCTCGTTGAGAACACACATGTGGGCTTGTCGGCGGTCGAGAGCCTTGGAAGCCTCACGGAGACCACGGGCAAGACCATCGTGCATGAGAGAGAGCTTCAGGACACCCTTGAGAGCGTCGAGAATGGACATCTGGCCCTTGGGGGCATCGCCAGAAACCTCAACAACATCGGCGACCTCGGGGGTGTTGTCTTCTACGTCCGACTATTGCGAGAAAATGTTAGCCAACATTTTTGAAATTTCGTTACTCCTCCGCTGTCGCGAATTGGCCGCCCAAGGGTTGCATTTGCAACCTTAGTAGCACAATTGACGAACAGAGGCAGGACTGAAGCAAAAAGCTCACCATCTTGGATAATCTTTTCTTGTCGGGCGATCCTCGAAGATTTCTGTGTGTATCAAGGAAAAGTTGGAAGGGGGGGTAGAGTCGTGAATCTGGAAGTGTCTTCGTTTAGTTCCACGGTGATTTGCCGAAATCTAAAGGTGCGTAGACCCTTAGGGCAAAGGCACAGACCCACAATACGCACAGCGCACGAATCCACTCATTCATTGGGAGCTCCCTTTTTTTTTTCTTATCCTTCTTTTGCTTTCTCTCTTTGCTTTGCAGTTTTCATCAACCGACCAAGTCAACTTTCGAGGTATGTATGTCATGACTTTGGCTCACAGCGATTCGAATCCACAAGGATGATGCCTTTTTACCATGGCAAGGAAGAGCAATCGAGGGCGACGTTGGCCGTGATACAAGCCGATCTTTTCAACAATGGCCGGATCTAACTTCACGGCTGATGGTTGTTCCTCGATACGCTTCTCCTGTTCAGCACTGGGCGGCAGAACCCTCGCGATCGACCGTTGAGGGCACTCTCCTCGCTCACGAGCCTTGGAAAGGCTAACAAGGATATTTCTGGCAGATACCTCATTTCCCGTCCCGACTTGAGAATCTCCTCAAAACACCGCCAAAATGGTCCGCACTTCCGTCCTCCACGATGCGCTCAACGCCATCAACAACGCCGAGAAGGCTGGCAAGCGCCAGGTCATGATCCGACCTTCTTCCAAGGTCATCATCAAGTTCCTCCAGGTCATGCAGCGCCACGGTATGTGATTGCGAATTTTCTTCTCTGCTCCTTGGTACCCACTATCCGACATGGCAAAATATGGCGATGGTCTTTCTTCACCATGACCCTTCCACCATGAGCCGTCGATATCTCTCCTTCGATCTCCAATATTCGGCATGATAACTAGGGCGACGGTCGATACTGCACCACGATCCAGCCCCTATAAGTTGCCGATAGATTCAAACTCGGAGATCTTACACGTTTTTCGGATTCTTTATACCCATGATGTCTAACGTTTAGTCTCTCGAAACATTGCTGACTCGATTAACAGGCTATATTGGAGAGTTCGAGGAGGTCGATGACCACCGATCCGGCAAGATCGTTGTCCAGCTCAACGGTCGCCTCAACAAGACCGGTGTCATCTCTCCCCGCTACAACGTCCGCCTCTCTGAGCTCGAGAAGTGGGTTGTCAAGCTGCTCCCTGCCCGTCAGTTCGGCTACGTCATCCTCACCACCTCTGCTGGTATCATGGACCACGAGGAGGCCCGACGCAAGCACGTTTCCGGCAAGATCATTGGCTTCTTCTACTAAATGGGACGGGATATCAATCAAAAAGTGATTTTCAAAACAGAATAGGGCATTCTCGGCGTTAAGGGAGGATGATGATGACTATGACCGATGCGATTACCAGCCATGTTGCTTGTCGCACACGCGAGCACTAGAATTGAACCTTTACGAGATGCTCAGATTTATTGAACCTTGACTGCGAAGTGAAAGTGAAGATGTTTATGTTCATGACGTCTCCCGATGTCACATTTGCCTAGGGTGTTACAACCAGAGGACACAGCCTTCAAGCACTTCGTCAGCTATATTCCTTACACGAGCCGACCACTGTTATCTCTAATATATTGCTTTTACTATAACTTTTGGTTGATGGATGAGTGACTGTCTGAGCGTCGTTTGTTGGCACTGTGAGGCGCAAGTCGTTGTGCCAACAAAATACCTGCAGCGCTATTGTTTTCTTTCCAGTCAACCAGCCAATGAGAAGCCTTCAGCCATGACAAGCTCACTATGTACCTGTCTCAAGAGCAATCTTCATCTTTGTCCCAAGACACCGTGATATTTTATGAATTCATGACTACTAACTAAAACACTTTTTGTTGACTTCCCCTAGCGGCTACTGACTGTTTGTTGAGTCAATCGTTACCTGATATATTTTTTGTCGCGTCGACCTGCGATTTGTATTCGGCATAGAAGCCATCATCAAGCATGATCTCTCTATTATCATTTCGAGCCTCTCCGCGGCGTCAACTCTTATCCGTGGCTGCTCTCATTCTGTTCTGTTTCTGCGCTTATACCCTCTTGAGTATACCACCAGAACACACAAGGAACTACCAAACACAAATTCAGTCGCTCTCACAGTCATTATCAACTCCAGGATCAGCATCGCAAGATGAACAACTTATTGAAGGAAGCGCAGAGCCTAGACAGGTTCCCACTTCTGGAATCCACCCTATAAATTACCTCACAAGCAATGCCCAGCAAGAATTTGAGCAAGTTAAGGCTCGACAGTCCAAAACACTTGAGCAAGCTGTTCAAGAGTATCGCCGAAGGTACGGAATGCCACCGCCACCTCACTTTGATAAATGGTTCCAATTCGCAAAGGACAACGGCGTAAGACTCGTTGATGAGTTCGACACTATTCACAACTTGATCACTCCTTTCTGGGGACTAAAGCCTAAGACTATCCGAGCTCGAGCCAGAGAGGCATTAGGTTTTGATAATGGATTGATTGGAGTATCTATACGAGATCACAAAGTCTCTTATATCCAGAACGGTGTTGAATGGCAGCAAAATGCGACCAAGGGAATGATGAGTAAATTTCTCAAGTACCTCCCGGATATGGACCTTGCATTCAACTTCCACGATGAGCCCCGAGTTATTCTCTCGCATGAGGATTTAATGAGATTGGTCAAGACAGCAAAGGAGAAGAATATGCCTGCAGCACTGGGAAAGTCACATCTTGCCAATGATTTCACACAGACGAATTCAGAGCTCCATGATGGGAAATCATTTGAGGAGACGACTTTGACAAGATTCAACTCTTTTGCTCATCAGTCAACATGGGCCCATTCTCGCTTGTCTTGCCCACCAGACACGCCAGCCCGATGTCTCGAGGAAGAGGAAACCACTGACTACCGAAGTCGATATGGTATGAGCGACCTCGGGTTTGTATACAATACCACAGCCATGTCGGATATTTGCCTATCCCCCAGTCTGAAGTCAAGCTTTGGTTTCTTTGGCGGCCCCAACACCTACAGAATCGTTCAAGACTTGTTTCCCATCTTCTCGCAATCGAAAATCTCCTCCTATAGTGATCTTGTGTACCCTTCTCCATGGGACTGGGCAGGTATGGTGGAGTATGATAAGGAGATGGACATGGAGTGGGCAAAAAAGGAGAGCAAGCTATACTGGCGTGGCTCAACAACGGGAGGATATAGCCGCAACGGCCGTTGGAGGCGGCAGCACCGTCAGCGTCTCGTTCAGAAACTCAATGCTCGTGATCAAGCCCAAATCCTTACCAAGCAAAGCGAGCCAACCTGGGGAGCCAGCGAGGTCCCGCGCGGCGATTATAGCGACTTGGTCGATGTGCATTTCTCGCACATCGGTCAATGCGACCCAGGCGATTGCGAGGCTCAACGGGCTTTTTTCAACGTCACCGAGACTGCAGACCAGCAGGCTGCCTGGTCTAACAAGTACCTCCTCGACATGGATGGTAATGCCTTTTCAGGTCGCTTTACTGCCTTCCTCCGCAGTCGTAGTCTGACATTCAAACTCGCTGTGTTCCGCGAGTGGCATGCTGAATGGTTGAAGCCTTGGGCTCACTATGTGCCTCTCAGCATCCAGGGAGATGACTGGCTCGAGGCGGTTCGCTTCTTCGAGCACGAAGAGACTGGCCGTGAAGAGGGTGGGCGCATTGCGGCCGCAAGTAGAGAGTGGGCAAACCAAGCTGTTCGCCAAGTTGATATGGAGACGTGGTTCTTTCGCCTAATGTTAGAGTAAGTACCCGCTGGCACTTGCATGGTGCTGTTGTTTAGTCACTAACATGACACAGATATGCTCGAGTGATAGATGATAAGAGGGAATTTATCGGTTATGATCATAGCAGCGCGAATATCAAGCTGCCAAAGGAAGAATCAAATGAATGAATGGCTTGGACTGAGTGAACGACTTGTACGCGTATGAATTTTAGAAGCATAGATCCGGGCTTCAAGCCCCTGGACACGGCGTTATGGTTCGCATAGAGACATTGATGTTTTTGTGAAGCAGGCCTCAAGAATTGAGTGTATGGTATGGTGCTTTATCACATTTTCAACTACGCCTCAAATCTATGGATGATTAATAAACGGAACGCCGCAATCCCGGGGTTCGCCAAATACATGCAACATCCCCCGTCTCGATGATTCTCAAGAATAATGTCGCCGCCTCCAAAAACTACATTGGTTTTCATCTTGCTTCCTGTTCAACTACACGCCTTCCATCTTTTCCGTCTGCATTGCTCTCGGTGCATACTTACTCCTCGTCTTCTCCCTCTGCATCACGCTCTTCAGAGGCCGACCTTGAGCGACGGCCCGCCGGGCTACTACCCCGGTGGTCAACCTCCTCCTCCCCTTCGGCATCCTGACCCTCATGGTGCTCCTCTTCATGCTCCTCTTCATCCTCAGCCTGGCCTGAGCCCAGAGGATGGTCACGATGCTGCTTGATCATCTCACGGATATCCTCTCTGGGATCTTCGACAGTGACATCAAGCTGATCAACGACCTGCTCCTCATCGGTAATACCGATGTTTCGCGCTATGTTCTTTGTTCGCTGGGGTCGAATTGTAGATTTCTGCATAACAGGATAGTAGTATACGGCCTTTTGGTTGGGGTAGAATGTGTCCTCGTTGTAAGCCAAGAGAACCTCAGCATCGAACTTGGTCTCATGGTCATAATTGGTCTCTTGAGCAGTTTCGTACGCGCGAAGCCTGTTGTACTGGAAGCAACCGCCATTAACAGAGTCATGGGTATAAAGTTCGTCCTCGTTATGATCGGGATCATCAACATCGAACTTGCGGCGGAAACGGTCTCCCACATCAGGTGTTGCCGCCAGGTAGTAATCGAAATTCATCCAGTTCTGAGGCTTGGGGTTGTTGACAGGATCTTGCTCGTGAGCTGCCGCTGCTGCCTCGTACGCTTCTTCTTCCTCAGCTGTTCGATCAATGGGCCGGAACAGACCACTAAGAAGACGCTTATCATACTCTTTTGAGCTAACCACCGGGTTCTGGTGAAACTTGATCGTGACGTAGGCACCCGAGTCGGGGAAGGCTTCGAGATCTGGGATAAAAGGCGACACATCGACGACTTTGAGATTTTTCTTGCTCGGATGCTTGGCGCGTTTGGGGTCTTTGAACTCCTGCTCGGCAATGTCAAAGCCCTTGTCAATCTTGCGCTTGATAGCATGAGGAGAATCGGCGGCTGGCTCTGGAAGGCGTCGGTTTTTGTTGGCCTTTGTAAGCAGAGTACGAGATATAGCGCCGTCTTGTCGCTTTGTGACAGTTGAGGAGATGTATTCTGTTCGGCGAAGGAAAGAAACATTGGCCTCGGCGACCTTGTGTTTCCCGAGAGCAGCGATGGGTCTTAGAAGGGGGCGATCGTGAGGGTGAAGAGCAGGAGGGTGAGGAGGAGCTTGGATGGCTGCAAAATGATTAGCTTCGCGAGGTCAGGACACGACAAAGAGAGGGCTTACATCGTTCGTCGCCATCAAAAACGCCAGGCATGCCTACCAAATCAAGGGGCATACCCAACTCAGCATCCGCCTCAATGTTCAGTGGCTGTTCCCTCGCAAGTCGCGACGCGAAACCTGGCGTCGTGTACTGCCCACTGGCTAGGCCGGTGTTGGGAATATCGAGCAGCTTGGGAGGATGTGGTGGTGGAGGGAGCGCATTGGAGAAACGGATTCGTGCGATGAAGTCTTGGTGAATCATGCGCTCGCCAGCGCGAGGAGCTGAAGACGACATGATTGTCGAATTGGCGATGAGCGCCGTAAGAGATATCAGTAAAGATGTCGAGTCGTGATGTGTATGGTGGATGGAGGGCGTGAGAATTGTTTGTTGGGTTTAGGTCGGTTGTATGGAGAAGCTTAAACGCGGGCGCGGCTGAGGTTCGAGGTCAAAGGAAATATGAGAATTGCAGCGCGAGGCTGACTTTTGTCCAAGCTCCACGTTTGGTGCAAACGAACAATGGCGCAAACCTTGAACTACCCCGTAAAACTGACGAGTATTATTGAACAACAATAGAAATATCATCAGAAAATACCACAGAGCAAATTATTTTGTTCAGTTTCTGAGAATTCCTGAGTGCACTGATCCAATGCTTCTCAGACAAATTACATCACATCTTAAAACGAAGCAATTGCCACCCTTGTAATCATTTGATAGTCATTTTCATTAAATGGTTCATCTGCTCTGTGTGTCATAGCCCCAAACCCATTCAAGTCTATATAAAAGGCTCAGTTATTTTTAAAACAACCTGGCTTCGATTCCTTTCCCTTATCGCCAAACCCCAGTTTGTGTTGTATGGTCGCCAATCATTTCCGCCTCGTAATTGTAATACACGCCTCGAAACACACTTCGCATTATTGTGCAGCTTGATAAAGCTGGCCATCGTGTTTATACAAGGCACCCAGGTACTCCGTCGGCCGAGATACCCGATGCGCTGAAGAAAAGTCACCAAAAATTGCATCCGTTTACGAGCTGTTCTTGGCATAGTTCTTCTTTCCAACAGTGAAAGGCACGTAACGGTACTTGATCATGTGCTGGATTTGCTTTCGCACTGAGGATAGTTAGTATGATAAAGTTTGATTGAATGACGGTTCAACTCACTGGTCAGAACAAAAAGGATGATCCAGTACATCACCAGGACGGGCCAGAAGACTGGCACGTTGAAGATCTCGAACCAACTACAGAAGAAGCTGATGATGATGGCTCGTGTGGCCCAGTACCAGAACTTGAACTCAGGCAATCGGCGAATGAAGGGTTTGAATTCTTCATCGTGCTTAGTAGGGAGGGTGCCTACAGAACCATCCTCCATCTCGTTGTCTGCCTCTTCATTCGAGGGGTCGAATTTGGGTTGAAGGAAAGCGAGGAACAGATTCAGAAGGTAAATACCAAGCGCATAGGCAACTGTATAGTTGTCAGTATGGTGATCGGGAGAAGATAAGTCGCGGTTTCAGGTGTACCAATATACCAGCCCTGCGCAAGGAGAATTCGCAGGAAGAAGAGCAAAAGGCAGACAACAGTGCCAACCCATCGGTACAGGACGAAAGGGGTTGACTGATCCAGCAGAGCTTGGTATTTCTAGGCCATTGTTAGGAAAGTCGCAGGATATAATGATCGATACGTAAGGACATACACGCTGGATCATCGAGGTGTGGACGCTGACAGCCTCGAAAGGGGTCTGCTCAGGCTCTGGCGCATTCATCTTGAATAGAGAGTATCGGTTCGCTGTTGTCGATCAGGTTGATTGTCGAAGAGAGGATCGTAGTTATTCGATTAAAAGGTAAAGGTCGGTTACAAAGAGCACCAACAACTATGTATGGAAACGGGGGAGAAGTGAGAAGTTTGATGTGAAGAAAAAGATGCGATGGCGAATCTGCGATTGGGGAACGGTACTCCAATTTTTGGACTTTTGGCGATACAGCCACGTAAGGTTTGTTAAAAGCCTCTAAGTCCAATTCCCCGGCCCTTTACCGGACCAAGGAGAACTGTCAGGGCTGGAGCAATTGACAGGCGACAGGTTTATTTGGTGGCCTCCCTCCCTGAAACTGTCAGTTAGTCTGAGATCTTATTGGTGATTCAGCCATTGCTGGTGAGGGATGCTTCTAGTGAGAGCCCCTTGACCCCACATGCCAATGAGGCGCAGTCTTTAATTATCACCTTCTGCCGCGTCGCGTTGGATCTACCTACCTGGAGGAGTTGCCTCTCCCCTGTTCAGTTCATGCCAGCCTTGTAGGTATGGATGCATGCATAGAAAACGTAAAGTGTCAATTCATCAATGGATGTTTCAACGTTTAACAGAAATAGAACCCTCCTGTCTCTGTTAAATTCTTGCAATACACTGGTAAAATGTTTCTATGTTAACTATGCTGCATTTAGAAACTCTTCCACTTTGCTCTGTTCTTCTCCACGGGTCATGACTCTCATGGATACCTGTAGGCAGAACCTGGTGCCTGGCCAAGTGTATCAAGTTTGGGACCTGATATTCTCTTGCCCGGCGTTCATCATCACTGAACTCGTTAAGAGAACGCTTGTATTATTTTGAGTTAATAAGATTGGAATCCTAAGAAGAAACAGCTTATAACAATCTAACTTGTATTATAAATACACGTGACATCACTAACAAATACTGTATGTATGTATCATTGTCGGCTTTGTCATGGGTATGGACGGCCCATGTTATCCTCGGCTCAGCGTTGCGTCACTGGGGAAGCTCCCCCGGTTACGGTTATCAGTACAGCTTAAAGCTTCTCACTATATCAATTCTGGCTTATACGATACTACATTAATTATATCAATTGCACGACGATATTGATCGTTCGTTGACTTTTATTTTGCCTCAATTCCGTTGCCTCACATCACAATGAACGCTTTTCGCTGCATGAGACCAGTGGCTCGGGTGCCCTTCCAACGGTCTACTCTTCCTAGAGTTGCTCGAGCTTACAGCTCACAGACCTACGAGTATATCCAGGTTTCTCAGCCAAAGCCTGGTGTTGGTCAAGGTACGATATTGAAAATCGAGTTTCTGTCGCGGTAGCTAATCATTATGCCAGTCACCTTGAACCGTCCCAAGGCCCTCAATGCTCTTTGCACACCTCTCATCAAGGAGCTCAACCAAGCTCTGAATGACTTCAATGCATCCGATGACACCTCGGTCATTATTTTGACTGGATCTCAAAAGGCCTTTGCTGCTGGTGCCGATATCAAGGAGATGGCCCCTCTTACATTTGCCGAGGCCTATACTAAATCCTTCATTGAATCGTGGTCGGACCTTACCACTCAGATTAAGAAGCCCATTATTGCTGCAGTTTCAGGCCACGCTCTTGGTGGCGGTTGCGAACTGGCCATGATGTGCGACCTTATCTACTGTACCGAGAACGCCAACTTTGGTCAGCCTGAGATTAAGCTCGGTACCGTTCCTGGAGCCGGTGGCAGCCAGCGTCTTACTCGTGCCATTGGCAAGTCAAAGGCTATGGAGCTCATCCTGACCGGAAAGTCTCTTTCTGGCGTTGACGCTGAGAAATGGGGACTCGCTGCTAGAGTGTTCCCGACACATGAGGCTTTGATGGAAGAGACGCTCAAGACTGCCGAAACCATTGCTGGCTACTCCAAGGTTGCTGTTCAGGCTGCCAAGGAAGTTGTTAACAAGAGCCAGGACCTGGCGCTCCGAGATGGTGTTGAGTATGAGCGACGAGTATTCCACAGCCTGTTTGGTAGCCAAGACCAAAAGATTGGCATGAAGGCATTCGCGGAGAAGAAGAAGGCAGAATGGAGCCACTCATAAGAGATATAGAAGCTATCTGGAGATTATGAACGTGTCTTTACGGGCTCTCACTGGACGTAAATGAGTAGGAGGAAGGCACTAAATACGAAATGTATCACGATGTCCATTTGTCTACACACCATCTATAGGAAGTTCATGTCTGGGGTGAGGTAACAGTTCCTGCAATCTCCTGTCTTGACCTGCAGCAGTTCATGATGAAGCAAGGTTTTGTTGATTGAAAGAGGACTTGAATTCATAGAACAGGGCGCTTTATGCTATAGGTATCTAGACACAATTACCTTTGCTGAAATTGGAATGTAAAACTGCACGACTGTATACATTATCGCAGTTTTTTAGCCTTTTGAGAGTTGACGCTCCGTGTGCCTCGTGATGCATATAATGTCTTACACGCCCAGCAGACATACGTACATGACTATTCACCCTTGCAAGATTGTTTTCTCTTCTTCATGTTGCGGCCCGACCTCCTTTCCTCGAATTATAACCTGTATGAAGAGTGTGTGCTGTCCACGTAAAAGCAGCTTTCCTGGGAGCTCGCACGCCCAGAGTCTGGAGGCCCAGACCCCCGCCATCCACTAAGAACTTACCGATAGCTAACTTACCTAGCCGGCCCAACATCATCTTCAACCTCCAGCTATCCCTACCTAGTCAGCATATCAATCTCAGCGCAAGCACCATTTTGCGCGCGTATGCTCTCTTTCCTCCCAAATAATGGGCCGTGATTAATAGAGTGTCATGAATGGAGCCTACAAACGGTGGTTTGGACTTAGAAAAGGAGCTGACGTGCTCTGTAAGTCTCCCCGCCTTTTGCCTTTTGCAAAACTCAATAGCAGCTGACTAGGTTCACAGATCTGCACGGAGCTCCTTTACCAACCTTTGACGCTTCTTGATTGTCTTCATACCTTCTGCGGTGCCTGCTTGAAAGAATGGTTCACTTTTCAGGCTACGACTGCCGAGCGGTCGCCAAACCCTCCCGCCCCAGGTTCCAATATCTTTACATGCCCATCATGTCGAGCGACTGTACGGACTACCCAACATAACGCGACCGTTGTCACTCTCTTGGATATGTTCATAGCAGCAAGCCCCAACAAAGATCGTTCTGTAGCGGAGAAGGGAGAGATGGCAAAGAAGTACAAACCTGGCGATCAAGTCTTACCTACGATAAATATCCACCGAACGGCCGAAGAGCGGCGCGCAGATGCTGAGGACAGAAGGCTGGTAGAAGAGGTCAGAGAACTGAGCTTACAAGAGGCGGGTGTTCCTTCGGGGCCACCGAGGACACGCCGGAGACGTGAGAGTCGATCTGCGGATGATAGGAGAAGGTCGAGCAGAGAGAGGGAAAGGGACCGAGGCAGAGATCGAAGCGTGGATAGCCGCCACCAACGTCGAGGGAGCCGTCGCCCAAGAGCCGATGACGGGGGCCGGCACAGCTCTGATCAACTCCATGAAGGTGAGCGGCGACGTCGACGAAGCGAATCAAGACAGCGCCAGATTGAACACCAATCATCGATTCGGTCACTAATTAGCTCGGGGGATATGAGTGAGAGAGATATCGAAAGGGAAATTGAGTCGTTTGCTAGGCAGATTCAGGAAGAAGGACTCCTCGACGGACTTGATCTGGATAATATCGATTTGAGTCGCGACGACGAGCTTAGTAGGAGGATCACCGAAGCCTACAGACGGCGGCAGAGGGATCGAACACGCCAAGAGGCGAGGAGAAACAATGGAAGCAACTATCCCCCCTTAACAAGATATGCTGAGAATTCGGCAGCTGACTCTCGCATGTTGGCCCCAGAAGGAGGCCGACCAAGAGAAAGATCTCGACCACATTCCAGATCTGCAAGCGCTGCGAGTGCCACGAGTGCTGCGAGCCAAACTGAGGAACGGAGTCGCCCGCCAACTTCTACTCCTTCAGCAAACTTGGAAGTACAGGAACCGGTCCGAAGACCGAGGAGACGGACCGCTAGCGGAGGCCGCAGCTCAACCACCCCAGTGTTTCCGACCACCGCTGAGCCTAGGCCGGCTGCCAGGTCTTCAACAGATCTGGGATCGAGGCCTCAAGCCTCTGATCCCACTCACTCTCGGCCTAGTTTCAGCGAGGGGCGCAGTACCAGCACACCCATCCATACCGTGCCATTTCCCAATCCCACAGAAGCTGCATCGTCTAGTAATAATACTGGAAATCTTTCCTTTGCGAATCGCCAAGGAGCCACGTCGAGTGCATCAGTCCCTCCGTTGTTCACCCACCATGATCCAGCCGCCGGTCACTCGAGTAGACCTCGTCCTGTTGACCTCGCGATTGTTCATCAGACAGTAACCAGCCCGATTAGCAGTCCTACGGTCTCAGGACACCAGAGAACACGGTCTCAGCTATTTCCTGAACCTTCCGTCAGCTGCTCTCGATGCAACAAGCAGCATATCGAATATGAGCTCCATTATAACTGCTCGATCTGTGCTAATGGGCAATGGAATATATGTCTCGACTGCTACCGGGCCGGAAAAGGCTGTCTCTACTGGTTTGGATTTGGCCATGGTGCTTTGACAAAATGGGAAAGAATGCGTCAACAGAAAGGGGATTCGTCGCTACCAAAGCCACATAAGCTCACGGCCAGTCGTTATCGACCTCCTCGCTCAGCTCCTGGTGGAGCAGACGGGCGTAAAACATTAACGACGGACGATCCCCGGCATCGACTAGAAAGTGGCACATTCTGCGCCAAATGCTCTGCCTGGACGAACGATTGTTACTGGCGATGCAATACATGTAACGAGGGCGAATGGGGCTTTTGCAACGACTGTGTGAATCAAGGAAGATCTTGCACGCATCCATTGTTGCCCCTGGCTCATGAGGCTACCCAGCCCACTCAGAGGAGGCCTGGAACTCCTCCCAGATCGCCTGGTCGACCGACAGCAGCCACTATATTCAAGGGCCCCAACGCAACTAGCATGGGGTCGTTCGAGCCTTTGTCGTTTGCTACAAGATGTGACGTGTGCCAGGAACCTATTCAACCAAATCAAGCGCGATATCACTGCTATCAGTGCACAAGCTCCTTGGTCCCGGATGCTGCACCGGGCGATTACGACATATGCTCTTCTTGCTATGGAAACCTGGTCACGCAGCGGCAAATCAGTCCCGAGAACGGTTACTCAGGTTGGAGAAGGTGTCTTCACGGGCACAGGATGGTGGTTGTTGCTTTCACAGAAGGAAAGGTTGGGCAATGGAGATATGTGGCCGAGGACCTAGTGGGAGGTCAAGGACTGAAAGCAGAACCAGTTGAAAAGGTGGAACATCGTCAAAAAGGACTCCAGAAATGGGTTTGGCATGAGAACGGACAAGATCAGGCCCGGCTTGTCACCAGAGATGTGTCAGAGGCAGCCCCTACAGAGAGTGGTTTTGCACAGACCTTCCCTCCTGGGGGTGGAGTTGGATTGAAAGCGACAGCAAGATTTGGATGGTACCCCAAGCCAGGAGCAGACGATGAGCTCCTCTTCCCAAAGGGGGCAGAGATCAAAGAGATCGAGGATGTCAATGGGGAATGGTTCTTTGGAGCATATATGGGTTCCAGGGGTTTGTTCCCAGCACCGTATGTGCGATTAGAGCAGCATACCTGAGTATATACATATATGATACTGACACATGTAAGATATGAAATGCTTGGAAATTTAATCATTTTTATATGGCCGGATTGGTAATCTGCACATCCTTGAAGTCATATGGAAGTCGGTGCCGTCTAACCCCGACAGCCCAGACTCCGGGATTGCGCCATAGCCGATTGCGGCCCCACCATCTAAGGACATTTCCCTTCTTGACATGTTCTGAATAAGCTCAACTTCCCTCTTCCCTGGGAAATTCAGACTTTTTTCTCTCTGTCAATTGGTTCTGTTTAAGCGCGCAAAGCTCCATATATACAGAAATGTTCCGTCCTAGTGTTAGGAGACTTGCTGCTTCTGCGGCTAAAGCTGCTGCAGCTCCCACTTCCCATACGCTCAATGTGTCTCGAGCTCAAGGTGTCTCGCAGGGCTTGACTGGAGGTTCGCAATTTTCTAGTTCAGCTGTGCAACTTGTAGGTTGAGCTAATACGCAACAGCTATTGGAAATACTCCTCTCATTCGTTTGAACCACCTCTCCGATGAGACCGGCTGCGAGATCCTCGGCAAGGCAGAGTTCATGAACCCTGGTGGCTCCGTCAAGGACCGTGCAGCTCTCTACGTTGTCAAGGACGCCGAAGAGCGCGGCCTTCTCAAGCCTGGCGGTACCGTTGTCGAGGGCACCGCCGGAAACACCGGCATTGGTCTGGCCCACGTCTGCCGGTCCCGTGGCTATAAGCTCGTTATCTACATGCCCAACACCCAGTCCCAGGGCAAGATCGATCTTCTGCGACTTCTCGGGGCTGAGGTCTACCCCGTTCCTGCCGTCGCTTTCGATAATCCCGAGAACTACAACCACCAGGCTCGCCGACACGCCGAGCGACTCGATAATGCTGTCTGGACGAACCAGTTCGACAATACAGCCAACCGCCGTGCGCATATTGAGACAACGGGCCCAGAGATCTGGGCGCAAACGGATGGAAAGGTTGATGCTTTCACATGTGCCACTGGTACTGCCGGTACATTGGCTGGTATTACAAGGTATCTGAAGGACGTTTCTGACGGCCGGGTCAAGAGCTTCCTGGCCGACCCCCCTGGCAGTGTTCTTCACTCTTATATCTCCTCCGGCGGCAAGCTCACTGAGCGTACGGGTTCCAGTATCACTGAGGGTATCGGACAGGGTCGCATCACAGACAACCTCCAGCCTGATATTGGCCTGGTGGATGGTTCGCTGCACATCTCGGATGAGAAAAGTATTGAGATGGTCTATCGCTGCTTGGACGAGGAGGGTCTGTATCTCGGCGCCAGCTCTTCTCTCAACGTTGTTGCTGCTAAGGAAGTTGCTGAGAAGCTCGGCAAAGGTCACACCGTTGTCACTGTTCTCTGTGATGGTGCTTACAGATACGCCGATAGACTGTTCTCGCGCAAGTGGCTAACAGACAAGAAGCTCCTGGGAGCTATTCCTAAGCACTTGGAGAAGTACATTGTTCTACCATAGAAAAGGTTGTGTCGTGCGAAAAAAAAAATTTAGATAATACACCTATTGTACATGAGAACTACCTAAGGTCAGACTTTGCCAGATATCCTCGACAAATCAATCAACCTCCTAGCAGCCTCTGGCTTTACTACTAGGTTATCCGTGTGTTCGTCGTCTTTATTCAGAAACTGGCGCTTATAGGCTCTTGCAGTATTCCGCCCAGTCAGGAGTTCGGCCTGTGACTCCCTCATATAGCTTGGCCCAGCTTGATGAGTTCTTCTCATCCGACTTGATCAAGTCTCTAAGGTGTTGTTCCATGACATCGTGGATAGGTTGTAGGCCCTTGGCATCATCGCCGATGATCTCTTGCGCCAGCTCTATCGCCCTTATATTCTGGCTAATAATATTGATGTAGTAATAGGGGGTGATGGGTCGCGGTCGGCGGCCAAGACGCTCTGCACGGATGTTAAGTGCATTCAGGTAGGGTGACTTATTCAAGTCATCGGATTTCCTCTCTGCCCAGACGCTGGTGATAAACTCAATGTTATCCCGTAGCTCTCGGGTCAATCCCTCAACAGGAGCTCCGGCCGCCTGCTGTTCCTTGATTGCGGATGCCTGGGAGAAGAGGATCAGACCACGGGCAGCGGGGTTCATATGATGCTGCTGGCGAGGTTGAATATTCGGGATAAGATGTTCAGGTCGTTGAATAAGGTCCCAGAGTATTTGATTCCATTTCAAAGCCTGCAATGCCTTGTTCTCTTCTACTTTAGGATTGGTGATCTTTTGGTTAATGCTGCTCAACAATAAGAAGACAGTGGAATCGCTAGTCAGGTGATACCCGGTCTTTTCAACCTGTTGAGCGCATTCAATCATGACATATTGCTGCCCAGCAATGCACGCACGTCGAGTCATGGCGTCGACATGCCGTCTTTTCAGTCTGACACCAGCCTTTTTGTACCCAGCAAGTAGTGTGCCAACGTTATCCCACTCTTCCTTGGTTCTCATGAGTTTTGTCGCATCCTTGAAAGCCTTCTTCGAATTTGGGAGATCCTTAGTGCGGTCGATAGTTTTGAAAGTGTGCTCGAGGCCATCGAGCTCGATGGTGACCGGATTGCGCTGGATGTAGTCACTCTTTGAGGTGTTGAAGACAAGCTTCTTCGCTTTTTCAGGTAGGTGGGCGGGGAGGATGATCTTCTCCTGAATCTCGGTGAGAACTTGATTCAATTCAGCGTTCTTGGTCTCAGAAAAAACAGCACTCAGTCCTATAAGAGTGTCAATGCTTATCAATTTTGTTAGTTTCGAATTAACGTACTGCGGGCAGGAGATGCACCAAAGCGTCTGTATTGAATTGCAGAGTCTGCAAGTGACACCCGCAGACTTTTCATTGGCCTTGAGGCCGGAACCAAAAATCTGTTCAACATTATACCTATCGTGGACAATGATGTGATTTTCGATAAGTTGCAGAACCTTCTTCTACGCAACTAAGGTACGTTCTGAATTTCCAAGATGGAACGGAGAAATTAGATGCCGAACCAATCAGAAACACGAATTGACACCGTCTGGACGGCATGTAGCTCCAGAAATTCTAGCGTCGGCTCTAAACCTCAGTTACGATATCTTTCACGACAAGTCAAACCATAATGAACGTCGCCAGCGTGGGACGGCCAGTGGGCTGTCTCAAGTCTGCTCTTAGATTGGCAAGATTTCAGCGAAACTTCCAGAGGAGCGCCTCTTCAGCAGCGGCTATTGAGCCACTGTCCAAGCAGATGCCAAATGCCTTCAGCGCTGAACAACGTATGTTTCACGAACTGAAGTGCCATGGGCCACATCACTGATGTTCGAATTAGGGGCGGACATTGCCAAAGTTAACAAATTTCACATCTATCCTCGAGTCCCAAGTGTTCGCACAACGCACCCTGACCCCATGCCCGCACTTCTAGAGAAGCAACTCGCCAAACTCGACCCGACTGGCGCACGCACACGACTCTTCTCTAGGGAGCATGCCGATAGTGCAAAGGTTGGTGACGTCCTCATGGTGACAACAAAGGGTGGAGAGCCCTTCGCTGGCGCTTTTCTACAAATCCGCCGCCGAGGACAGGACACAGCGATTCAACTGCGAGGCCAGATGATGAAGGTTGGCGTGGAGATGTGGTTTAAGATTTATAGTCCGACTGTGACGGGTATCGACATTATTTGGCGACGACCTAAGCGTGCACGACGTGCGCGCCTTACGTACATGCGCAAACCCAAGCACGACATGGGCAGTGTGGAGCAAATGGTGTTTGCTTGGAAGAAGGAGAGGTATACTCTACGGTCACGGGCCAATCAGTCTGGAAAGACATCTGGAAAGCAACATGCCAAGATTCTCGGACAGAAGAAAAAGTAGGCGAATCTATGGGAAAAAGTTGGTTGTATGATATATTGTGTATAAGAACTTGTGTAAAGCGACGTATCGATCATCTACCTGTCTCTCTTTCTCGCATTGGCGCTTGAATCTACAGCATTGATCACAGGGCCTAGTATCTTGCATGCTGAAGGGCACAGTTTTATGAGTCCGTAGGCCTGGAATAGAACATCCGCCCTTACAGCTGAATGTATATCTGCAGGACTGGGTTGCCAGTTGTGAATTTCCCCTGTTTTATAGATATTACTGGATGTTACCTGAACACTTTACATAAAATCAGACCATCTCTTCGTTCTATTTGCTATGTTTGAACTAATTTTATGTGCTGGTTTTCACGAACCGTTGTTACAGGGTACATACCTATCTGATAATCTAATAATAAATACGCACCGTCAATTAAACACTTAAACCTAGTCAATCATTCAGTGTAGGGTATTTATTGGTACCCTGTTCATTTACCCTTGGTCTTGGTGCCGTTGTCGTGTTTATGCGATGTCATTCGAGTGTGGATGGTCGAAACAATCTTTGTCGGATACTGATTAACATCACTAGAAGTCTTGCAACGCCGAATAGTTGGTAGTTAATGGTTCCGGTTCCCCGGAATCTTTGGCTTTTTTTTTGGTTGTCAATTGAATAAGTGGAAATATAGAAAACTTGTAAAAAGGAACAAAAAACAATAGACATATACTACCTGCTACTGTTGGGAAGTTTTTCGGAGTACACATATCGCTGCATACGTACCTACTACCTACCAAGATGGAGGAACAATCAGCTCTAGGTTACCCAATTGAAGCCAAAACCATAAGTATAAGCGGTTCTGAACTGCATAATAGCAGGGTTTCACAAAATGTTTCACCAGACGTTGAACGTCTACTTGTGACCGTTTACAGGTATCGAAGTTTATTAGTTTGACATATGTACCCCTCCAGATGAACGCCGCTCGCCATGCATCGGGATTTGCAGCCGGTTGATCGACCCTGAGCGTTTCGTTCGTCCTCGCCAGGGTCCACCCCTGGATTAAATTTAACTGCCGTGTAGTTGGCTTATGCGTTGAGTCTTTGAAACCTCGAATATGGAAACAAACGATATCAGTGAAAGGAATAGTCGTTTCACAAGACAACCAAATGAACCACAAAGGAATCCCAAATTTGTGTCATCCCTCTTTATGCCATGCTATTCACCATCTCGAGGGTGTATCAAGGGAAATCAACGGCATGGATATCATGCGAGGAGGTTATGAGGCGTTAGGGATGAACAGATAGATAGGTCTAGTAGGTACAAAGTTAGAACCTACCGCACCCAGGTATAAACCCAACACTTGCCTCTTCACCCACCTTTGCATTTGTGCCTTATTTCAAGAAGATGAGTATATCTCTGTGAAGACTCGCGTGCTCCGTACACCTATATATTCATAGGTAATTTTAGCTCAAATTTCTTACCAATTTCTTTTTGGGTACGGATATTCAATCACAAGTCCAATCGACAGACCCCCGGTCTATCAACAACCGCCCATAGCCCAGCTAGCCCAAACAGGGGCTCACAGCAACCGCTAAAAACCAGTCTCTCAGAGCTAAAAATGGACGCTACTGGCAACTTTCAGGGGATGCTTCCACTGCAACCCGGCAACGTGGAGGGCAACGACAAGTTCCCCGATTTTTGTTTACACGCGGATGCCCAATACAGCAACGACTGTGCCTACGACTGCAACCAGCGTGAGCGCTACCAAGAGAAAGAAGAAGGACACCACTTCTACCAAGATCTCAGCAATAACAACAACAACAACAGCTGTATCCAAAATCATCAGCATTTCCACCATTCTACATCTGCTTCAATATCCGCATCATCTCGCTTATCGTACATCTCCACCGTCTCGGCCTCGGCTTCATCTTCATCCTCGAGGGTATCAACCGCTTCATTCGAATCACTTTCGACCCCAATCTCCGTATTAGAGGCCTCTCCACACTCTCTTCGCTCCTTGTCCAACAACTTCTCCTCGCCCGTGTCCGAACTCATCGCCCATCGTCGAACATTCACACGGGATTCTCTGTGTTCGTTCTCGTCCTCTCCACCATCTTCACCGACCCCGCGCACGAGGCGGGACAAGTCACAACTGCATGCGGCTCGAGTTCAGCGGTCAGACAGCACAACCATAAATCAAGGCTTTCCCTTAGGTCTTCAAAAAGGAAAACAGCCAACAACTTCTCGAAGGTTTACACCCAGCGGATCTACTCCTGCAGACGCTCTTGCTGCTGTTGAGCCTCCGCATGATCAAAAGTTGACGAGGATGGCTTTTGCAGAACAGCAAAGATGGGTTACGGTCCAACAAAAGACCTTCACAAAATGGTACGCCTTATCCTCAAGCTCCAGCTGATGATGTACTTATATTCTTTGTCTTAGGCTCAACACCAAGATCGAGGTCCGCAATCTCGAGGTTAAGGACCTCGTAAAGGACCTCAGCGATGGTGTAAGTTTACTTTATGGGTGCTCCAACTATAACCTTCACTGACACTCGGACATAGGTCATGTTAATCCACCTCCTCGAATGTCTTTCGCACGAATCGCTTGGCCGCTACGCCTCAAAACCTAAGCTTCGAGTACAAAAATTCGAGAATGCAAATACGGCGCTTGACTTTGTCAAGTCCAGGGGTATCCAGATGACGAACATTGGTGCCGAAGATGTAGTCGACGGCAACCAAAAGATTGTTCTTGGTCTCATTTGGACTCTAATTCTTCGATTCACCATCAGTGACATCAATGAGGAGGGTATGTCAGCAAAAGAAGGTCTCTTGCTTTGGTGTCAACGAAAGACGGCGTGCTATGACGAGGTCGAGGTGCGAGACTTCAGCGCCAGCTGGAACGACGGGTTAGCGTTTTGTGCTCTATTGGATATCCACCGACCCGACCTCATCGACTACGACGCTCTGGATAAGAAGGACCACCGAGGCAACATGCAACTAGCATTCGATATCGCACATAAGGAGATTGGTATCCCTAAACTGCTTGACGTGGAAGATGTGTGCGATGTAGCCAAGCCCGATGAGAGGTCTCTGATGACATATATCGCCTACTGGTTCCACGCATTCTCACAAATGGAAAAGGTCGAGAACGCTGGACGACGTGTAGAGAAGTTTGTCAACAATATGCAAGGTGCTTGGGAGATGCAAAGTGCCTATGAAAGGCGAATGCGGGCGCTCCTACAAGCCATTCAGGAGCAGATTGAGGTGTGGAAGCAGGCTACATTCGAAGGAACATACGCCGATGCCAAAGCTCAATCAAACCAGTTCTTTGAATACAAGAAGGGAAAGAAACGACAATGGGTTGCGGAAAAGAGTGATCTGGCAACATTGCTTGGCAACATCAAGACAAAGTTGGGTACTTATCGTTTACGACCATACGACCCCCCAGCGGAGTTGAGCTTAGATGCTCTTGAGAGGAAGTGGGCAGAGTTGGCATCAAATGAGATGACACGTGCCCAGCTCATCAACGAGACCATTCGAGAGTAAGTCAGATCCTTACAGATAATGTTTTATGACTGACATCGCTGTAGCATCAAGAACGCCCTCCGCAAATCCTTTGCGGACAAAGCAAATGACTTTGCGATGGCCCTTAATACAATGCAGTTGGCCATCTCTGGCCTTGATGGTGATGTGGAGGACCAACTGCACCATGTAAGGAAGCTAAGCGAGAGCCTCGCTCCATTGGACCAGTACTTGGACAAGATCTCAGAATTGGACCAGAAGTGCCAAGAGGCCAACATCGAGGAGAACGACTTTACCACCTACACATATGACGAACTCTCATACGAACTCGGCCTCGTTAAAACCTCAGTGCAGAAGAAGCTTGCCTTTTTGGAGAACCAGATGGTAGCACGAAGCATGACAAACCTAACACCTATTCAGTTGGAAGAGTTTGAGAGTGTTTTCCGCCACTTTGACCGTGATGATACAAATTCTTTACAGGAGCTAGAATTCAGCGCGGCTCTTGCGTCGCTTGGACTCGTGTTCTCGGAAGACGAGATGCACGACTACTTCCTTGAGACTTCTGGCGGGCGCGACTATGTGACATTCGAACAATTTATCCGGTTCATGGTGGATGTGACAGAGGATCAGAATACGGCGGAGCAGGTCTTCCAGTCGTTCCGGGAGGTGGCTGATGGAAAACCGTACGTGACAGAGATGGATCTACGACACAGTTTGGTGCCCGATGAAGTGATCGATCAACTCATCGACATCATGCCTGCCCACAGCGGACCAGACATGTCTGAAGACCGAGGAATGCCACAATACGACTACATCTCCTTTATGGAGAAATTGATCAGTGATCAAAATAGCCAGCAAGAGGGATCAGAAACTGCCCAACAGAATAGAGGTGATACTAAGCCACAAAGTCCTCACACAAATGGAGTCTAGGAGAAACAAGGGGACGATCCATGGCTAGAGATGCATGCGTCTGTTCAAATGGAACTGAACATGAAGCTTGGCCTCGCGATCCCGAAAAGGATGGCAGGGTAATATAGAGGCTCGTCTTAAACAGTGGCCTATTGCTTCCGGCTGATGCATCATCCAGTGGTGTTTTTATTTGTGCAATGAAGGTGGAGGGTGCTTTTGGCTTCTTGCAAATAGATATCCCGTTGACTTATACCAGAGAGTGGGTGGGCATGTATATGGATAGATTGGGTGACTGATCAGGCTAGCCACAACATTGGGCCGTTCAACCCAGCTTTCTTTGGGGACACCGCCGTTGAGTAGCTCTTGTTTTTTATATATATATTTTATTTTTAGTTAATTACCACCAAGGATCAGAGACTCGAGGAAATCGATGATCCTGCTCATTAGTTTACTCATTTGTCACCCTTACCGAAGTGAAGAGCTGATTCCCATGTAATCATGTGTGGGGGTTGGACGTTTAGTTAAGGCTGGGACTTTGGTGTCATGTCATGTCTAACTTTAAGCATCAAAATAGACGACAATGCATGAGGTAAGGATACTCAAAGCAATGCACTTTTGTTATCCGATCTGGATGAAAGCTAATTGGCCAGATAAAAATGTGTTATTGATCTTTTTTCCAAGAGTGGGAGGAAAGGTAAACTGCGGCAAATGTGCGTTTTTACCGACCTTCTGACTGGCCGCTCAACATCGGCGTAAAATTACTTTGGCCGAAATAGACTCAGAAAGTGGAATAACCAGTTTAAACATAGGATTTTGGACGTTGGAAAAGAAAGTTACGGATATCAAATACGGTGACACCGGTCAGACTCATGAGTCAAACCGATTTATGCAGGAGATTGAAGAAGAATTTGCCGGGCTTTTCAGCCATTGCTTCAGTCAGATATGGCCGGTTGCCGGTGTCGGATTGTATTATAACTTACCTAGGGGTGGGCTCCGCAATCCATGAGGTAGCTTGGACAAAAAGTTGCTGGGGGCGATATTACAGATTCATTACTCCATGCTCCTCACTTTCGTGTTCTTCTCTCCTTTTACTTAGTTAAACAATTGCGCTGTCAACTTAGAAGATCTGTGTGGCCAATTCGATTCAGAGTCAATTCTCCAGCATGTCTTGTCGTTCACAGCTCTTCCGCGCACTCAGAGCGCCCGCCTCCGGTAGCAGGAGGACTACCTCTCTAAGGGCCAATGTTCTCGGTAGAAGCCTCGCCCACCCAAGAACGTCTGTCCGATGCATCGCGACAACAACCCCGAGACTTGTCTCCCCTACACGCGCACAGCAGAGCAAGCTGACGTCTGAGACGTACCCACAGCTTCAGCGTGATCCCAGGTTTGCTCAAGTAACGCCTGAGCACGTTGCGCGCTTCCGTGAGATCTTGGGTAACAATCCCTCTGCCATCATCGACGGGATCACGGACGGCGGAGCGGGCGTTGATGCGGCCGACTTTGAAACGTACAATGAGGACTGGATGCACAAGTACAAGGGCCAGTCGAAGTTGGTGCTGCGTCCAGGCAGCACTGAGGAAGTTAGCGGCATCCTCAAGTACTGCAACGAGCAGCGTCTGGCTGTTGTGCCCCAGGGAGGAAACACAGGCCTTGTGGGAGGCTCTATTCCCGTTTTCGACGAGATTGTGATTAGCATGGCCCGCATGAACGAGATTCGCTCATTCGACGATGCCAGTGGCTCCCTCGTTATTGACGCCGGCTGTGTTCTCGAGACGGTTGATTCGTACCTTGCCCAAAAGGGTTATATCTTTCCTCTCGATCTCGGCGCCAAGGGGTCATGCCACGTCGGCGGGAACGTCGCTACAAACGCTGGCGGTCTACGATTGCTTCGTTACGGAAGTCTTCACGGCAGTGTCCTCGGTGTTGAGGCTGTTCTGCCCAATGGTACCATCATTAATGACCTCTGCACTCTGCGTAAGAACAACACCGGCTACGATGTCAAGCAGCTCTTCATTGGTGCTGAGGGAACTTTGGGTGTCATCACAAAGATCGCCATTCAATGTCCCCAACGATCTTCTGCCATCAATGTTGCCGTTTTCGGCATAGAGTCATACGATAAGGCTCAGCTCGCCTTCCGTGAGGCTAAGAAGCAACTATCTGAGATTCTATCTGCATTTGAGCTGATGGATGGCCGCAGTCAGAGAATCGTGTCAGAGGTCAAGGGTCAGGATCACCCTCTTGAGGGCGTGTATCCCTTCTACTGCCTGATTGAGACCAGTGGTTCCAATGGTGAACATGATTATGCAAAGCTTGAGACTTTCCTCGAGGATGTCATGACTCGTGAGGTGATTGCTGATGGAGTTGTGGCCCAGGATGAGACACAGCTTCGTAACCTGTGGGGCTGGCGTGAGGGCATTACCGAGTGCCTTGGCCATTGGGGCGGCACATACAAGTACGATATCTCAATTCCCCTCAACGAGATGTATACCATTGTTGAGGACACAAAGGCCCGTTTGATTGATCTTGGTCTCTTGGGTGACACACCTGACCACCCTGTTGTCGACGTCCTAGGCTATGGCCATATGGGCGATTCCAATCTGCACCTCAATATTCCCGTGCGCCGATATGATGCTGCCGTTGAAAAAGCCTTGGAGCCTTGGGTATACGAATGGATCCAGAAGCGCAGTGGTAGCATCAGCGCTGAGCATGGTCTGGGAATTGCGAAAAAGAAGTTTATTGGCTACAGCCGAGACGACACAACGATTGGTGTAATGAAGCAGATCAAGAACCTTTTTGATCCTGTGAGTTTCATCCCCCTCCCCTGTTCCTGTTATTGTTCCTGTTCCACGTTTGAGGTGTCGTATATTCAGCCCTAAGAGCTGTGGCCTCCTCCAACTTTATCCCACCCCTGCCCCTCCATTGCATTTCCCCGACATTAGGGCTGACATCTGACCCAGAATGGCATCATGAATCCTTACAAGTATATCTAATACCCTGGTCTCTTGGTTTTGTATCCGAGTGACAGCATATCTTACCTTTCATGCTGCAGCATGCAGCGTCATACGTGCTGAGCTGCTGCTCAGTTGATTCCATCTGCGGCTGAACCAGAACGGAGTTCAACAGCTGCTATGCCGCTGGCCTAAGCGAATGCGGATGAGCAAATACTTCAACAATGACGCCCAAAGCCTTGTATGAGCAACTTGTGTCATAACACAGCTGTGGCAGCTACAGTACAGTACTTGAGTAGTAGTTATCTTACTCAAGTATGAAGTGTACATACGTATATACCTAGACAAACCTAGTAGGAAGACTTTGCATACCTACCTAGATAGTATGTATTGGTGGTAGTCAATCGAGAAATCAATCCACAGAGCGGAAACACCTCCGCCTTCTCCCGGGGTTTTGCAGGTTGCTGCCTATACCCATCCAACCACCCATCCATCCATTATGTACAGTATCAGCAAGTTTAATGCCCAATTACTTGCAAGGCAAGGCAAGCCAATACGAATGAAAGGCACGGGATAATTACCTACTCGACCGGTTAAACCTGAGGCTTCGTAATATGTAATGAGTTGGCTGCGTGTCATTGCATTTCAGAAGGCCCATGTCCATGTCATTTGGAATCTGTCACCCTCTGTCGAACAGGAGTCCCGGAACTACCCTCTACTCCGCGTTGGTCATTTACTGGGTGTATTGTACCAAATGGCCAATTTCAGCTCTGAAATTGACAACCAACAAGGAGCCGTTACCGCCCTTCTATGGCTTCGAGGCGCACCACCTCGTCAGCCTTATGGGGCGGATACTGCAGCTTCTCCACAAGCAACCGAAGCGCTAGGCCAAAAGTTCCTTGTAGAGTTGACACAAAACAACCCAAGGATCCTTGATGCCCACATTTCCAACTTGCTGGCTCGTCGTTCGCATATCAATATCCCTGCCTAAAGTCCCTGTTGTGGGTCTTTACTCGTTGACGTCGTCGGTCTCAGCTTATTCCAATTGGATTGTTTCGTCATACCTAGCATGTGCCGAGCCATGGCCCTTGAGACCTTAACACCCGGTGGATGTGTGCGCGCGGTCCGTCCTCAACTAAGCTCAGGTCTAATACATGCTCTTGACATTCCTCATTCGTTGTGCATGGTGGTTCTCATTACCGCAATGAAACTTCGCAGGGTAATTGCCTTGAAGGGAGACATCTTTGCTCAAGGAGGCCCCGGTGACTGTGTGGAAGAAAGATGGACTTCTGTAACGTGTGGGGTGATAGACATCGACAGGATGCCTCATTGCAACAGATGCCGGTGACAGTTTAGGTGCAGTTTTGTAGACGGCGTTGCCGAAATCCTGGCTATGCCACAATTTCTTTCGTTATATTAGAAGCCGCCTCGAACACCACTTGTGGACGAGACATATCAGATTCGACATCTTAACGCTACTATCGGAGCAACATGGTCGGCGTTCCTGGCAAGTATAAAGGTTGCGAAACGTGCCGACGCAGAAGAGTCAAGGTTGGTCTTCTGGTTCATTGATCGCAAGTCGGCTGGCCAAGTTAACGCTTTCAAACAGTGCAGTAATGAGAGGCCTTACTGCCAGAAGTGTATATCGAGTGGGAGACAATGTGAAGGATACGAGAGAGAACGAGTTTTCATCACTGGAACACCTCAGACCAAGGGCAGAGTAGCCTCTCACCCTAAGAAAGGGGCATCATCCAAGAAGCGAAGGTCACCTTCGTCAGAGGAGCCGCCTAGAACGCTCAACATAACGCCAATTCAACCTCTGACTTCGGCTTGGGATGACCACACACTCGTGTCCAGTCAAGGCGTGGAGTATTCGGTTCTCGTCTCAGCCTTGCACACCAGACTTCCGTATATCCTACCGGAGGATTCAGCCGATGATTCCACACCCTTCCGCATCACGTTCCCACCATATACGCCGAGCGAGTTGCAACCATCGATGAGTGGAGAGTTTGGTGTAAAAGCACAATGTCTGGCACGGCTGCCGAGCGTGTATGATCAAGATGACTCGGCACAAAGTTACTGTATATTCTTCTTCGAGGTTCGTGCAAAGATGTGGCTAATTCCTAACAGCTGCTGACACTGGCCAGCATGAAACAGCATATGCGTTTGGCGAATCAGGATCTCATCAGATGAGAAGAATGGGGCCGGCCTATTTCAGTCACTTCCCCAACCACCATTTCTTCGTCCGAGTCTACCGGCCTTTAGCTGTAAGTAGCGCCAAACAGACATTGTTGCTTCGTTGTGCTGAGTTGGACGTAGACCGGGTTTGCTCTCCTCAAGCGACAAGATGCATTTATCTCATCTCCTGACTGGAAGACTGTTCCGTGGCAGAGACATCCAAAATCTCTTCTCGACCACCTTTTGGATCTTGTTCTCCTCTTGCCAGCCATATTTGCTCAAGTAGATCAGGTTCTGCCCTTGGAAGCCACCCTCCATCGACGACACAGCGCCCAGCAACTTCTCCGAGATTGTCTATCGCTCGAAAGACACTTCGATGGTTGGTTCCAAATGGCCAACCGACCTAGCTATGATTTCCCGATGGCCTATTGGGCAGAGGAGCTGGTTAGCCCTGACGGCCTCATACCCTTCACAAACTCGTATACTTTCAAAGACGGAATTACTGGGATCGCGTTCCTATATTACTGGATGACACAGATCCTCTTCCATCAATGCATCGAGAACCTGCACAGGGCCATATACCAGCCTGTGATCGATGCATATCCAAATATGTGGCCAGACTTGCCGTTTGACCTACAAATAGATATTACCCGCTATCAGCATAGCCGCATGTTTGCCGCAGACATATGCCGAGGACTTGATTCAGTCTTGCACGAAACAGTCCAGCCCGATATGCTGGTTAAGCCCATGATAGTAGCGATGGATGTGTACAGAGAGATCAATGCTACTTCACAGGACGGCCTAATGGAGATCATGTGGATTGACAACTTTCGATCGCGGTTGATAGAGAAAGGACAACATGTGGCTGGTGTTTTGCAGAGTCAGACATGGTCCGAAGTTGCAACGTACTGACCAGTTATCAATGCATTGCTACTTCAACCCCTTTCTGTGTCTGCCTGCAGCCCTGCTGTTTCTTTTTATGAATAATGATGGCTTTGTTCTTTCCTTAACTTGTCAAATTTAACTTCTGACAGCGAGTCGAGGAGACAGAAAATCAGCTCCTCTAGAATCGTTTCTAGGAGAAATAAAAACAGAATGTTGTAGATAATACTGAGTAGAAATGAAGAAGCAAGTAGATCCTGCAAAGCTTTTGGGCCCAGATAAGACTCGAACAATCCTTGTTAGATATACTGCCTACCTATTCAAGGAAGCCTGCCTTACAGGCTTCACAGAATTTAGGGAGATAACACCAATTCGATATGAAGTTGATATAAACATGATATCCCTGAAACCAGTGCCCGTGTTAATTCTATGTAAGGTTGGTCCGTGCGCGGGGAACACGCAACGCTGTTTTTCCGGCCCCGTGTCTGTCAGCGTGGGGACCTAGCTCCAGCTCTCAGCCTTCCGCAGGTACCAGGCAGGCTGCCGTTCTGACGAAGCTTAGCACCCCCAGCACATCAACGTCAACACTCATCAACCAAATCTAGCACGAACCCCACGATTTGCCCTCATACACGAACAAGACCGCCCGTCTACTCCAAGCTTCGGCATCCTCATAACCTACCTCTTTCAATCCTTCATCATGGCTTCCGGTTACGACAGAGCTCTGTCGGGTGAGTCCCTATAACAACATATCCTGCACAATACATTGCTAACAAGATGTTTTAGTTTTCAGGTTGGTATCACGACAACGCTTATGAGAAGCTCCCTAACGCTTCATTAGTCCCGATGGCCACGTTTTTCAAGTCGAATATGCCGGTGAAGCTGTCAAGCGAGGTGGGTATCAGGTCTCTGATTGACATTGTTGTTGCTGTGGCTTATACTTTTAACAGGAACATGTGCTGTCGGCGTCAAAGGCACCGATGTTGTTGTGCTAGGATGTGAGAAGCGCTCTGCCATGAAGCTCCAAGATACTCGCATCACCCCCTCCAAGATCCAACTTCTTGATCATCACGTTGCCCTCGCCTTCGCTGGTCTAAATGCAGACGCTCGAATTCTGGTCGACAAGGCCCGATTAGAGGCTCAGTCCCACCGTCTTTCGGTCGAAGACCCTGTCACTATTGACTACATCACCAAATATGTCGCCGGTGTCCAGCAACGGTACACACAGGCCGGTGGTGTTCGACCATTCGGTATTAGCACTTTGATTGTTGGCTTTGATAATGGCAGCAATGTCCCTAGATTGTACCAGACCGAGCCTTCTGGTATCTACTCTGCTTGGTGCGCACATTCCACAAACATCCCCACTGAAGTTCTAAAGCTAATAATTCAACAGGAAGGCGAACGCTATCGGTCGTTCCAGCAAGACTGTTCGCGAGTTCCTTGAGCGAAACTATAAGGAGGATATGGACCGGGAGGCCACCATCCGTCTTGCCATTAAGTCGCTGCTCGAGGTCGTTCAAACCGGAGCCAAGAACATCGAGATTTCCCTCATGGCCCCTAATGCTACTATCGAGACACTGCCTACGTCAGAGATCGAGGGCTACGTGAAGGAGATCGAGCAGGAGAAGCAAGAGGAAGCTGCCAAGAAGAAGACGGGCCGGACCCCAGGAACTGGAAGTGCCGCCATCCTGACTAGATCCCAGGATGACTCTGCTGCGGAATAATCTTCCATTCAGGAAATGAGATAAAACGTATCTTCAGAGGGTTCACATAGACAAGCGCATGAGTCTCTAAAATCGGAGCCCAGTGCTATTGTATTAACACAAGTAATGACGGGACGCATTCTATCAGATTGGATTCCCGCAGAAGTGACAAATCGTTATGTATCCTGAACGCCGTGGCTTTTTCTTTATTGTCGGTTGGCTTCAATCACCCCAGCTTATCAGCGTCCTCTGTCGGGTCAAAGATAGACCTAAGTCCCTTGGTCTTTTGTCTGTCGTCCTTGAGCATCTTGTTGTCCATTCGTACGTCGTCGCTCTCGATGGATAGGGCTGCTTGAGGGGTCTTTGCATCAATAACAAAGTGATTGTCGCAGTGAGGGCAAAACTCGTCGGCTTCCTCGAACTCCTTGACATCTTTTCGGAAGCACTTTCTGCACTTCTTGCAAGCGAAGATCATCTCGAAACTTTCCTTGAGGGGATGGGACTCTTGTTCGCTGTGGCATTCGACGCAGTCAAACCATTTTCGGCCTGTGATAACGTTAATTCCCAAGGTCGGAAGCTGTAACTAGAAGCCACGACGGTCGACTTGGGTGAAATTTGGACGTACAACATGGCGACCGAACGGAAACTTGGGCGTTGAGAATGTGTTTGCTAGATGTTGATTAGTTTTTGTTTTGGCAAAATGGATTAGACCGAGGTGCAGCATACCACATGTTTGCAGATAGACAACAATATGTTTAAACCTTTTGATGCGTTTTATCAATAAGGAAGAGGTTGTGGCGCCTGAGGGATAGTTGCAGTTCAAGCTCAGCTGAAAGTCGGGAGAGTAGGTTTTGGTGGGGTGTATTAATCAGACTTTCGGGATGGATGCACTTCAAGGCCCCCTGACCAGCGACCACAAGCCACGCGCTAGTTGGAGGCACAGAAAGCCAGGCAGACCCACTTAGTCATCATCATCATTCAGTGATGCTCTTTAGCTCCCATTCCTTGACTACTTCACGTTCTCTTTCTCCTCCTTTCAGGATTTCTACGACAACCTACCAAGAACCCCTCTACTGCCCGCGAACTTGAGGAATATGCCACCAAAGAGGAAAGCAGGCGGTACCGTCCAGGGCGGGGCGAAAGCTGGGAGGTCTTCGCGAATGTCAACACCTGGTGCTGTAACGCCACGAACGATCGATAGTAATGAGGATGTACCAGATGAGGAGGAGGCGGTCGTCGACGAAGCCCTGGAACGTGACTTGAACAAAAATATAGACATCTTTTCCCTGGATCGCTACCAGAAGAGACATGCGATTCGGGATCCGCTCCCGCACATCTTTGGCGACCGTGATTTCTCCTACCTCGTTCTGAAGAAAGACCATCAAAACCGACCTCTCTGGATCGATCCCCAGAAGGGTCGCATCATTTTGGAGAGCTTCAATCCACTTGCAGAGCAAGCTCAAGATTTCCTCATTACTATTTCCGAGCCGTTGTCTCGCCCAACCTTCATGCACGAATACGCTCTCACAACACACAGTCTATACGCTGCAGTCTCTGTGGGACTCTCGCCAGAAGACATCATCAACACACTAGACCGATTTCTTAAGACGCCTTTACCAGATGAGATTCGAAACTTCATTACAAGCTGTACACAGAGTTACGGCAAGGTGAAGCTGGTTCTCAAGAATACAAAGTACTATGTCGAAAGTCCCGATCCGAATATGCTCCAAACTCTTCTCAAGAACCCCAAGATTGGACCTCTTCGTGTACAGGGTACAGAAGAGATAACAACATCAGTGGCGCCCAAGATTGGTGGCCTTGTCATCCCCGGAACACAGAATGCGGCCGGAGTAAAACAGGCAAATGGTCTCGGCCAGTCAGGCGAACAAGGCAAAGACGGACAACCTGTCCAGGAGGGTGAAGTTTATGCCACACTCAACGAAGAGGATGACGAGGACCAGGAAGTCACCCACTCCTTTGAGATTGCGGACAAGGATGTCGAAACAGTGCAGAAGGAATGCTTGAATCTGGGATACCCGGTTCTCGAAGAGTATGATTTTCGAAGAGATGAAGCCAACGCGAATCTGGATATTGACCTTAAGCCTGGCACCCAGATTCGTCCTTACCAGGAAAAGAGTTTGAGCAAGATGTTTGGAAATGGACGAGCGAAGAGTGGATTGATTGTCTTGCCTTGTGGTGCTGGAAAGACTCTTGTGGGTATCACAGCAGCCTGTACTATCAAGAAGGGTGTCATTGTTCTGTGCACAAGTTCCATGTCAGTTGTTCAATGGCGCAATGAATTTTTGAAGTGGTCAAACATCAACCCTGACGATATTGTCGCCTTCACATCCGACTCCAAGAACAACGTCTTTACTGGAAGCACTGGCATCATTGTTACAACCTATGCGATGGTAACGCAGTCGCGGGCTCGGTCTTACGATGCGGAGAAGATGATGAAGTTCTTGACTGGTCGAGAATGGGGTCTAATGCTACTGGACGAGGTGCACGTTGTGCCTGCCAACATTTTCCGAAAGGTCACGTCGTCGATCAAGACTCATTCGAAGCTTGGTCTTACAGCAACCCTGCTTCGAGAAGACGACAAGATTTCAGATCTGAATTTCCTGATCGGGCCAAAACTCTTTGAGGCCAACTGGATGGAGCTTTCAAAACAAGGACACATCGCCAGAGTCCAGTGCGCAGAAGTATGGTGCCCTATGCCTACGGAATTCTACGACCAGTACCTCAAAGCCCCAAGTCGGAAGAAGGGTTTGCTTTATATCATGAACCCCCGAAAGTTCCAGGCGTGCCAATATCTCATCAACTACCATGAATCACGAGGAGACAAGATTATCGTATTCTCGGATAACGTATATGCTCTCAAGGCGTACGCACTGAAGCTTCAGAAGGCATTTATTTATGGAGGAACTGGTCAAGCGGAACGCCTTCAAGTGTTGGAGAACTTTCAGCATAACCCAAATGTCAACACGCTCTTTTTGTCAAAGATCGGAGATACATCTCTCGACTTGCCCGAAGCCACATGCCTCATTCAAATTTCATCCCATTATGGTTCACGTCGTCAAGAGGCACAACGGTTGGGGCGAATTTTACGAGCTAAGCGACGTAACGATGAGGGCTTCAATGCCTTCTTCTACTCGTTGGTTTCGAAAGACACTCAGGAGATGTTTTTCTCTTCCAAGCGTCAGGCCTTTCTTGTTGATCAGGGATATGCCTTCAAGGTCATTACGCAGCTAGCAAACATTGAGAAGACACCCGGCTTGGCATTTGCGGATGTCTCGGAGCGCCGAGAGCTGTTGCAGAAGGTTCTTGTGGAGAATGAGAGCATGGAGGAGGACGATCCTAACGATGATATGTTCCATCAGGGTACCATGGGACGCAAAAAGAAGAAGGGAGCTCGACGAACAGCGGGAACTCTCGGCGAGCTCAGTGGTGGCCAGGATATGGCATACATTGAGCAAAACAAGAAGATGACCGCAAAACGAAAGAAGGCAGACAGCAATGCCTTCTTCAAGAAAATTGGACGAGAGAATGCTAGACGCGCGGCAGCACAGTAATGGACGCAGAGTTGGAAGGTGGACAATAGAGATTGGAGGGCATTGGATGGACCAAGGACCGCGAAACCGAGGTATCGACAACACAGGTAAAACAAATTGCCCTATGTACAACAAAGCGCAAATTCAGAATGCATAATGCTTCGAGGGCGCAAAGACGGGGAAGACTCGGCGTTTAGGAAACAGTACAACACAGCAAGAGCCGATCAGATTGAACACTATAATCCATCAAGTTGATTCATGTTAGCCAAACGATGACTTCACGCATTGAATGATGGCACTGCATGAGGTGACATGGCCATGTCGGCCAAGAGTCGACAGGGCACATTACTCTACGAGGAGACTCGACAACTCTCCCATATCAGTTCTCGTAGACAGAATAGACATCACAAGGTAGCATGTATCACACCACTGGTGTGAATGTGACACAACACGCGATGGCGAGAATTTATAGAAGGCCGGTTGCTGTACTCCGTATACGACATCACCAATGGAACTTATCCAGACAAGGATATATAGTCGCAGCCTCTCAGCTATCTTAGAGTCAGAGCTTCAAATTCCTACTAGGGCCATTCCAAACTAGTGCGTTCTTAGTGTTCCGGGGAGAAAAGCTTGGCAGTACTAGGGCTTGATCTTTGTTTCTGGTTGCAACCTCAGGGAATAATTCATCATGATTATTCTGACTGCATTCCCTCGTCTTTTGGTGCTACTGTCCTCTGCTGTCTTGCTGACTGTATGATGTGAGTTAGGTGTGACATGAAGTGGTTTCGATTTTCGAGTTGCTATTCCGTACTCGTATCTCAATTTGCATGACTCTTTGCATGACCTACGCGAATAGGGACTGCATGATAGATAGGCATACAGAGTAGCCTGTTGACTGCAACGTCCAGTAACTTATCAAAGAAATTTGGCTAAATTAAGGGTTTCATTCTTCCGGAATTCCCTTTCATTATTGTACAGTCAAGTAGGCACACAGATGTGCTTGTCTCAGCCACAAAGTGTTGAGTAGGCTGGTTAGATGGTGGTCAGTGGAGCAGGGATGGATCAAAGAGCGGTGTTATTGCTCACACCTTTGGAGGAGTTCATCTCTGTTCCAATCTTTTTCAAGGCGGAAGGTCGGAAAGATGGTCACAGGGCGATAGGGTAGCGTTGTCAAATTTTGGTGATCACATCATACTCGTTACAGTATCGAACGAACCAGATATTTCCATTTCCTCGGCTCTGGAAAAAGTATTGATCAAGATCGATGCCATGTCGTCTCGGCTATTGTCATCAGAAACGGCCCTAATATTTTGGAGACGGGTCTGGGCCTCAGTCAAGGATGATAGCTCTGGTGATTTGAACAAGCCAGCCAGCCCCTTTAACTGAGCAACTGACCTGCACTGAGTTGCCTGAATGTGTCCTGAAGCTCATGTCGCTAACCTTGACCGACTTTGTTTCTGATTGCTATGTCTCGACTTCCCTGCTATTTCTATCCCTTCATTGACTCGAGCAAAAGCACGTGTCAGTGGTTTCACCAACAACTCTCAGATCTCCGAATTTTCCTTGGCTTCCATGGAATTGGAGATTGCTTCGAGAGGCGTGCCATTGGCCCGATAGTAGTGTCACACGAAGATTCATAACAGACAAGGACAGGGCGTATAATCACCCGCAGACGAGGCTCACGCCCGGAGCAAACTTGAAAGAAAGCCTTGAGTTCAATGCTTCAGCGGGCCCAAAATCGCGGTGACGTTGTTTCGCAACAAGGATGATCGAAGTAGTGTGAGGATAGGTACATATATGGAAGTGATGATCGTCAATGGCCGGCGACAAAGGAAAGATTCGTGCTGCAGCAATCTCATCTAGAAAGCAAAAACCTGGCGTCATCAATGCCCGATCAGATGAGACCTTGGATGAGGAATTGCCAATCAATGGATAGAGATGGCGGGATCAGCGGGCGTTTCGAACGGTCTCTGGCACCCTTTCCGCTCGGTCCTCTGTCCGTAAACAGATGGGTACAGTAATACCTTGAACAAAAGCTTTTACGATCCTTGGTGGCTTTTTTCCCACTGGGGTTTGTTCCGCTCCGTTCCTCCTCGCTCTTCTTCCACTCCGCTCGTAATGACCAAGTGCCGTAATAGAAGTCCAGACGATGAACTCGAATTGAAGATGGAGCCGCTAATGTAAAGGCCAAGTGGTCTCTCCTCTTTTCACTTTTCTTGCTTGGCTCTCGCCGCCGCCGCGTCTCTATCTGCAGGCTTCTGTAACCCCTGTCCCTGCCCTGCCAATGCCGCGTCGTTCTGTTGCTGTGCCTGGATCGTTTATGGACCCGGTATCTCGGTTCCATCACTTGGCTCACCTCACACTCTGTTGCTGAGTGAGTCGGCCCCTTGCCATGCACGTACATTGACTTTTTCGTTTCCTTTCTTTTTCCGCCAAGCCAAGGGACGGGAGCATGCATGGCCAAGATAGCTGATCAGGTTATCATGACATGGATTTTTGGACCCTTTGAATGATGAGCAGCTCCCTCGTGGTTTGATCGCGAACTCCGAGTCGCCGCCATTGCTTTGCTTTTCTCGGGTAGTTAGTGCATTATTTTTATTTTTGGGTCAAGTGTATCTCAGGTAGCGTGGATGTAAATGCCAGGGGCTTTGGCCACTATCTTTCTTCCATTTCCATTGCCAGGGTTACTTCCATGGTGCTTTTCATTACCTTCCGTAGGTAGGTATCTCCAGAAATTTTCTTGATAGGCCGTTTGGTGCCTGCCTTTTCGTATATCCAAGAGTCCTCCCCCGACCAAACTCAACCCATTTCCATGCCTATCTCTTCCAACTTAATCTCCACCATCAATTGAGACTACCTAACTAATTCTATTGAAACACCATGCTTCTTTTCCTGCAACTTCAAAAAACCGTGTCTCTAATCCGGACACTCATCAGCTAGTCCAGCCCGTACCTTATTTCTCACCATCGAAATCCTCTGGCCACTAGCATTGCTTCAGAGACTCACCCGCAACTACTACTCACTGTACCATTCCTGTTTCTTAGCTGACTCGACCACGCTACAAGGAAACCTTGTTCTTTGTATTTACGTCGAGTGAAAGCGAGAGTGGTGTGCAACAAATCGCCAGTTCAGTTCCTGCGCCTCCTCTCCGCTCTCCAGTCTCCAGTTTCCAGTCTATGGTCTCCAGTCTCCGCCACCTTACGCCATAACCATAACCATCCTTAGCCATGACAGTCTAGTTAGTCTCCAATCTCGGCGGCGACTAACCCAACCCAAATAGCCCAGAAGCCCTCCTCCCCTGGTTTCTAGGTTTCTACTTTTCCATCCACATTGTTCATCGCAAACCCTTTCAGAGGTCTTCTCTACATTTGGAAGACATGCTAGACGAGACACGCGCCTCTTTATGGGCGCGGCTCAAAGCTGTCAAGCCGCCGTTTGTTTCCAAGAAACCTCACTTTAACTTTATCTCTATACACTGTAAGTCGCATTCATTGGTTTCCAGCCAGGCGCAAGCAACCCCCACGCGGGTATGCACTCTCTTTCTTTTCTTTCTTCTTTTTTTTACATTTCATTTAGCATCGATCTTAATGCCGAGTCTCCTTGTCTGACCATTGTTCACAGATACATGGATCATCGGCGCGACATTGGTAGCCTCCGTCATCATCTACGGTGCTGGTCGAGGTCAAACAGCCTTTGTCGATTCTCTCATGTTTGCTAGTGGAGCCAACACTCAAGCTGGACTTAATCCAATTGACACCAATAATCTCAACCTTTTTCAACAGATTGTCGTCTACATCTTTACTCTGACGTCCAACCCAATCACTCTACATACATCGGTCGTCTTTCTCCGTCTTTACTGGTTCGAGAAGAGGTTCCAAGGCTGGGTTACGGATGCCAGACAGCGACGCGCCACACTCTCCAAGGCAAAGACTCGTCCACGAAGTGAGGCTCGCCAGGCTGAAGAAGGAGTCAATGGCCGACATATTACTGTTGTCCCTTACCAAGGAAGACCGCCACGAATAACCAACGATGGCATTCTACTAGATGGGAACGATGCGATCCAGTCCCAAGCGATCGCGGACGACGACGACGACGATGACGACCACCTACCACACAAGCCACCACCTACGAACAGCGATGAGAGTGACACGATCTCGGCTGGGCGGTCCAATAGTATAGAGCTAAGTCCCCTGGAACAGCCCGATCAGGCATCTGAAGATGGCAGGGATGCGTCAAAGGAGGGGCAGCCAACAGGAATCAAATTCGCCGAGACGGTCAAGAGAAGTGATGGAGTCGACGACGAGTTGACCAAGTTCCCTCAACGAAGGACACATGCAGAGCACATTGCTATCTTAGAACGCCAGCGGAATCAGGATAATGAAGTATTGAGAATTCCTGGTCCACGCGAGACCGAAAGGGGCATGGGTCCTCGTAGGTTGGACGATGACGATGCCCACGATGGGGATGATGATAACAACACTATTGCTTTGACAAGAACAGTAGAATCAAGACCAGATCATGCGACAATAGACTCAAGGGCGCCACCGGGTCGCAGACCAACAATTGTCATTGCAGAGCCAAAACGGCCTCTCAAGCACGAATTGACAGACGACGCAAGAGCCGTTGGCGGTACAATCGATGCTCTCAGAATGCGAAAACCGCGTGTATTCAATCGTGGTCAAAAGGAGGTGCATGATGACAACGAAAGCACCATGGGGCGAGCTTTCCGTACTCGTACCATAGATACCATCAAATCGGCTTTGTCAAACGATCACACAAAGGATATGCCTTATCTCAGCTACACCCCAACTCTGGGTCGAAACTCTAACTTTGTGGGCTTGACCCTTGAGCAGCGAGAGGAATTAGGCGGTATTGAATATCGCTCCCTGAGGACTTTAGCATTGATTTTGCTTTCTTATTTCTGGGGATTCCAGCTCATCGCGGTCACCTGCCTTCTGCCCTTCATTCTTCACAACGACAAATATGGGAAGCTGGTTGAAAGCGAGGCTATCTCCAGGACCTGGTGGGGATTTTGGACAGCCAACTCGGCGTTCAACGACCTGGGCCTGACCTTGACTCCTGACAGCATGAACTCTTTCAATACTTCAGAGTATATCATGATGATCATGTGGTTCTTCATTATCATTGGGAATACAGGTTTTCCTGTCATGCTGCGTTTCGTCATCTGGGTTCTCGCTCAGATCGTTCCTAAGGGGACCGGCCTGTGGGAAGAACTCAGGTTCCTTCTCGATCACCCTCGTCGATGCTTCACCCTCCTCTTCCCGTCAAGTGCCAATTGGTGGCTCTTTTGGATCCTTGTTGCCTTGAACGTCATAGATTTACTGTTCTTTGTTGTGTTGGATGTACGCATCTCTTGAAATTCCTCTAATTGATTATGATGCTAACTTTTCCCAGCTGAACTCGGGCCCCGTCGCCCAGCTACCGGTACATACTCGAATTGCCGATGGTCTCTTCCAGGCCGCCTCGACGCGAACTGCGGGCTTCTCCTGTTTCAGCCTGACTGATCTACATCCTGCCATGCCAGTTCTGTACATGATCATGATGTATATCTCCATTTTCCCAATTGCAATTTCTATTCGCCGAACCAACGTATACGAAGAGAAGTCGCTCGGAGTTTATCACAGTAAGAAAGATGAGGACGACGCGGAATCAGCCAGCGCCCTCAACTATGTCGGTACCCATCTACGACGTCAACTCTCTTTCGACTTGTGGTACGTCTTTGTAGGGTTCTTCCTACTTGCTATCAGCGAAGGGCCAAGTCTAAAAGCAAAAGATTTCAACTTGTTTGATATTCTTTTCGAGGTAATCAGTGCGTACGGAACTGTCGGTTTGAGTATGGGCGTGCCCAACGTCAATGCCTCTCTTTGCTCTCAGTTCACCGTGGTTGGCAAGCTCATCATCGTTGCCATGCAAATCCGTGGCCGTCATCGTGGTTTGCCATATGGCCTAGATCGTGCAGTGCTTTTGCCTAGCGAATCACGCTTCCAGAAAGAGGCTGAGGAAAACCAACCGATTCTCGTCCGCACCCGAACAAATGCATCAGTGGGCACAACTTCTGGCATGGAACCGCCCACAAGTCCCGGCCTACCTGGCCGAAGAGGCAGTATGAGCCGCATACGTGAGCGAGCGAATAGTCGCATCATCTCCCAATTCCTCTATCCCGGACCAGTGATCCCCAGCAACGAGATACACGGCCATAAGCGTACGACATCAAACAATTCTAACAACATTCGGGAATTTCCACGGTCAAATACTCAACCAGTCTTTGATGAGGAGAAGGACGATGTTCCTCCTCTGCGGACTATTGGATCCAACAATGTTGGTCCTCGCCGGGCAGAGACGAACCCCGTTCCCTAAACCACAGGCAACGATAAGCTTCGCTTCGACCAGACAAAGACAGACATGTTTCTATCTATTTTTATCATATGACCTCAGTTTCCATTCCACGGGATTATTTTGGTCCGCCCATGCCATTTTCACGAAATCAATAATTCCGGACTAAAAGCGATTTTAATTGTAAAAAAGGGGTTTCACGGCGTCAACCATCAGGATTATAAGGACTTAGACAGAGCTTGGGAACGCAAACATCACAGCGCAAGCTTTTATTCCATATTTGAGCCGGATGTCAAAATATGTATTCATGGCGGTTCTGGAGCTCATGCTCGAACCATGGTGTTTTCATCTTCAGGGCGTTTTATGTAGGTATCTTAGGTAGTGTGGCACAACGTGCCCTAAGTCGGTTTCATTTTGCATGAGAGTTTGTATGTGTCCTCTTGGACCTTGACATAGAGAAGTACCTAGTGTGCAATAGAAGGCAGATCCGCCAGGTGCAAGCCAATATCAAGCAACCCCCATCTTTAACATGAAATTGGCAGGGCTAATCAATCATATAATTGGATGTTAGTCCTCTATCGTCGCGAGATTGAGCAGTGCTATCGTTACATTTCCAATGTATTAAGTCTACTGAATCTATTTGCAAGGTATATCATGTATTAAGTGCCCTCTTACTTGGCCTCAAATGCGCCAATGTCCTTTAATACGCCAGCCAAACGACGGTAATCGCGTAGCAAGTCAAGAACCTCACCAAGCTTGAGCTCGCCGGGAGTCTGTATCTCCATGAAGCGTTTATTGGGCGGTGCGATCTTAGGGATCTCTTTAGGTGGAAGAGCAGGTGCAATATCAGGGAAGGCCTGTATATTTGTTAGCCTTGAGAATTTGATATTCTGGAATGCAAGTTCCTCGCATACCGTTCCTAAATCTCCGCCATCTGCGGGCTTGACCGGCTCCTTGGCTGCTGGTGTTGTCGGTGCCGAGGGTGTATTGCGACCGAACCCGCGAATCATACTAATACTGGGGAGTCGTGCCATTGGGTTAAAAGAATTACCCAAGTTACGCATCTGGTCTAGGACAGCTGGGTTCTGTCCTGGGCTTTGACTGGTTGACTTGGACTCGTCAGATGCAAACAAGACTTTTTTGGAGGAGCTCGCACTGCGACCACTTCGGGCACTGTCTGTGCTTCGGTCGCGGCGTCCTCCAATCAAGTTGAGAACTCGATCCTCTCGAGATGCTGGGCGCTTCAGTAGGTCAGCATCGTCAGGGGCAAGCAGCCTGTTGAGCCCGCTGCTATCCTCCTCATCAGGAGAAGGCGTGCTGACAAGCTTTCGGGCGTCGTCAAGAGTTCTTGGTACAGTGATGGATTCCCGAGGGCTATCCTGATGTTCCCTTAGTTTGCCTATGAGGAATTTGTAGCTATCTCCCAAGCTGTTAGATATGTTCTTCAAGCTTTGGTCAGCTGTGTTAAACACAGCGTCACTAGCGGCACCAAAAGCTTGAGCAGGTCCATTTACAAGGTCGCTCAATCGGCGGTTGCGCAACGCCACAGACGCTTTGACGTCAGGTGCCGACATCTTGACTGCGCCGGCATTGGCTTTGCTTACTTGGGGCGCATTTGGCGACGAAGCCGCATCACCTTGTTGGTAAGCGGGAGGGAATGTTTCGGTTCTTGGGCTTGTGCTCTTTGCTGGACCAGAAAGTTGCTCATCCGCCCTGAGTGTTGTGAGATCCACTGTTTCCACGAAACTGATGGCAGCCTCGAGGTTTGTCAAACAATACGCAGCCTCGCCCGTAAGCTTTGGCTCCCAACGGAAATATTGTATGAAATGAACATCGCTGATAACATGTAGGTTCTCCGGCGGCAGAGTAATGAGGGTGTAGATGAGCATAGGCATGATCTCGTCAGCGGACGCAGAAGGGTGGAAGTGGGCAAGCGTGTCGACGATGCTTCGGTGAGCAGCCTTAAGGTGGTTAAGCTTGCCCAGAGGATATCGCTTCTGGGTCATCATAATTATATCTCGCCTGGCGGGCTCCAGTTTCTCTTTGATATCTTCTTCTGTAGGACCAATCTTATCATCTGACCCATCCACTTCACTCGTCAGATCAATGCCTAAGTCAGCGGGCCCGATGCCGACCAAGGCCAGAGCTGCTGTTTTGGAGCGTAATTTGTCATCCTGAGCCTCATCCTGTGTACTTCGATGTTGGTAAATCTTTTCGTAGATACCTTCACACAATCTCCGCTCAACAGCCTCTTCAAGTAGTGACCTCTTGGCTTCAAGCGCCTTTCTCGTTCGCTTGCGATTTGCCAGCTCTTCTGAGGTGATCATTTGTTGCTCTGGTTCAGCCTTGGTAAGTGCGCTGGCCTTTGACCGTAATCGGCTAGCAGCAGAGGATATGGAAGAGGTAGAAGGCGCAGGCGACACTTCGCGGCTTTGTCTCGAGGCGAGGGCGTTGATGTGAGTGTTGATATTAGAGGAAGCCTGTGTATAGAAGTCCTGGAATTTCTGCGATAGATCGTCGATGTTGGGAGGGGTCGGATGGACTTTGGCATTCAGGGACTCGATGAAGCTATCCACGTATGATTTAGTAAATGGTAATTGCGATACAAGGTTACTGGATGCCGTACCTATCCGTTAATGTGACGAGCTCAATGGGCAGGATATCGAGCTCAATGGAAGCTCGAGTAGTTTCGACACCATCGTCCGAGTCGCTATGCTCAGCAGTGTCGAAGGCATCAGGAGATGTAACGTCCTCATCCAAAGGGGAAGTAGCGTTGGCAAAAGTATGGGCTCTCTTGGGGACTTTCAAGCGATCATCGCCGGAGGAAGCAGTTGTTTTGGGAGTATGTGAGTGAGAAGTAGTGCGGGTGGTGGAGGGACGAGCCGAGGGGCCCTCGGAGGAATTACGAGATGCCATGAGTCTTTGGTTCGAGCTATAGACGATCATGATGAGCTTCGTTGGTCGTTTTTGAGGTGGGTATAGAGCAGATGGAAGAAGCGGGAGCACAGGATGATGAGCTATTCTTGTCGCCCAGGGTTTCGTAGTACATACCGCAGGTGTTCAAAGCTTGAGTGGGAGAAACTTAATGATGCCGATGCAACAGCCAGCGTGTCTCAAAAAGTCAATACAGGCTGAGACGTAACAGAGTATTCGTACAGTGCAATCAATGGCACCTTCTGTCCGTGCTGAGGCTTGTGACAAGGTACTAAGGTAGGTAGGTACCTTTATTAAGTACTGTACCTAGGTATGGAACAGAAAGATCGAGGTAAAAACGTATCGCGAAACGAATGTGAAGTACCAGGATTGGGGGGTTCTATTACACGCAATGCAATGACGATGGATAAGAATGATAAGAGCAAATCATACTAAGTATGAAGAGAACCTTCGTGCCGTGTGCTGTTGGGGTTGACTTGCAGGTGGAGAACCTCCTAGACTGCCTATTGATACAGCCACAGACCAGCCACTCGACGCCACATTTGAGTATACGTCTCGTCTCTGTTGTTTGAGCATCAAACTTATATATCCCTTTGAGCATTGATTATAGATATCACATGGATTCAATACTGTTTCAGTAATAACAAAACCTGTATGTTCTCCAATAGCCATGAGTCATTCTAAAAACGTACTTACCAAACAGAAGCACTATGTGAAGTTGGCTGAAACTTCGTTAAGCCTTGAAAGTGAGAATCAAGTATACCACCAGAATCTGGAAATATATTCACCATAAAAAAGCATTCACAAACTGTTCATCGAGTCGCTTCTGTCTTCGTGTACGGGTCCTTTGCTCACTTACCTAGTAGGTAAGGTAGGTAGGTAGTCATAATTCCGAGGTATAAATTATCCCACTATCTTATTTTCAAGTATCTATGTAAGTATTTAAGCTCACATTTACAAGTTTCTGCACTAACCAAAGTATGGAATTCCATTTCCTTTCCCTCTCTAGCCTCTCTGCATTGCTCACTTACACCAGCTCCAGTTCTCCACAACGCGAACCACCTTACCCCGCAATATCTTTAGAAGCGAAACCTATCATCCTCCAGATTGTTAGGTTTCTCTACTACTCAACCTCACATAATAAAATATGCGTACATGATAACTAGGACGTGCCTAGATATTCAGAGTTCTTGCTTAGCTTGCTATAAAATATTCTATAAAATGTTGCTTTTCTGTAAGCTGAACGTAATATTCCCATGTCTTTGCATCCAATTGTTTGGAACTTGACAGCAGCTCTAATATGAAGCCGAGTCTCTTGTAGTTTAAATGACATGTCAACCATTTCCAGCGGATTTACTTTGATCTCCTTGTTCACAGCTCCTCTACTACCTCCCTTGCTCCACTCCGCAACTAATTTTGCGGGGTCCCCGCCTTCGCAGAGGAGCTTGAATAGATCAGCGTGGATCTGTAAATCATTATTGGCTCGCTGCAAGCTAAGCTGCTTCGAGTAATCAAATATCCGTAGGTGTTGAATGGCCGGGCAATCAGGACTGGAGAAACCGAGCTGGAACCGTGTTTGCCGGGCTGAACCGAGACACCGAGATACAGCTATGAAAGGGCCTATTATCCTCATCTAACCCTCAGCTCTACACCCAGTCACTCATCATTAATTTCTTACGCCTACTTATATCACCGAGGAATCATCTGTATATATCTTCACAATGTCAGATCCTCCATCTCGCATCCGCTCTATCCTCAACCATCTCCGCCCTCATCCTGCAGCGCCTGTCAACTTCCATACTCTATCCCCTACAACATTCCTTGAGCGTGCTGCTTCCATTGAGCCCGATGCCGAAGCCATATTTCATATCACAGTGAATGGTGCTGTACTGCGTCGCTCATACGCCGAGTTTGCTGATCGCGCTCGAGGTCTTGCTTACTATTTCCTCAAGCATGGCTATCGTCGCGTGGGCATCCTCGCACCCAACACGCCAGCTTTTCTGGAGTCTATCTACGGCATTGTCGCGGCTGGTGCTGCCATTGTGCCGGCAAACTACCGCCTAAAGCCAGACGATATCTCTTACATCTTTGATTTTGCCGAGGTGGATTGCATCATTGTTGATAATGAGTTTGTCGGCTTGCTTGATGCTTATAAAGAGAAACACAGCAATGTGTCTCTGATAGTCGATATGGTTGATTTTCTCCCCCGCGCGCAGGTGCATTCTTGTATTGAAGCTATTACTAACCTTGCCTGTCAGGATACTGATGCTACCGAGGGACAATTGTCTGGCCCATTTGATGATGCTGTTCTGGAAGGCTTGAAGCATGATATCAACTCTGGCAATCATGGCTGGGCTGGTCTTCATGCTCAGGCCCGAAGTGAGGATGATATGCTTGCGATTCCCTTCACTTCTGGAACAACCTCGCGTCCCAAGGGTGTCATATACACACATCGAGGTGCTTACCTTGCTGCCATGGCCAATATTATTGAGTCGGGCCTCAACATTGGGCGTTGCAAATATCTATGGACGCTCCCCATGTGAGTGATCTCAAGTGATCGAGATTCATCAACTCTAGACTGACCATTTGTAGGTTCCATGCAGTCGGTTGGACATTTCCCTGGTCAGTTGTCGCCGTTCGTGGCACAAACGTTTGTTTAAGAAAGATTGATTACCCTCTTATCTGGAAGCTTCTTAAGGAGGAGGGCATCACACACTTTAACGCTGCTCCCACAGTCAACACCTTGTTAGTGGCGGCCAAAGAAGCCGAAAGGCTGCCACAAGAAGTCAAGGTTACTGTGGCTGCAAGCCCACCCACTGGGTATCTCTTCGAGCAGATGGTACGTCTCCGCAAATCTCTCCAGTCAGTTTATGCTAACAGAGAAACTCAGACTAAACTGAATCTTATGCCTGTGCACGTATATGGGATGACAGGTAAGTACGACGTCATTGTACAGAGATAGTGGCTGATATGAGTCCTCTTCAGAAACATATGGTCCCATCACAAAATGCTATACTCTGCCCGAATGGGACCACCTACCTGCTCATGAAAAGTTCGCAAAGATGTCCCGGCAAGGTCATGGTTTTATCACAAGTCAGCCGATCCGAGTTATCAAGCCGGATCAACCGCAGGGCGTTCTCATTGACGTCGCTAAGGACGGCAAGGAGGTTGGTGAAATTGTCTTTGTTGGCAATATTTGCGCCAAAGGGTACTATAAGGATCCCGAGGCTACACAGCAGCTTTTTGCTGGGGGAGTTCTTCACTCAGGAGATCTGGCAGTATGGCATCCCGATGGCAGTGCCCAAATTCAGGATCGTGCAAAGGACATCATCATCTCTGGCGGCGAGAATATCTCATCTGTGGCTCTGGAGAGTATGCTTGCCCAGCACCCAGATATCCTCGAGGCTGGCGCCGTAGCCGTCCCGGATTCACATTGGGGTGAACGTCCCAAGGTGTACATCACAGTCAAGGACGGCAAGAGTGTGACAGGAGATGAAGTGATTTCGTGGGCTAAGCATCAGAGCGATATTAGCAGATTCATGGTTCCTAGAGAGGTCGAGGTTGTTGATGAACTACCCAAGACCAGCACAGGCAAGATCAAGAAGAATGTGCTTAGGGAGTGGGCCAAAAATGGAAGGAATTTGGGGTCTTTGGGGCGCTGATGAGAGTGGGTGGTATAGACATGTTTGATTATATATCTTGAGAATCTATCTAGCGTTAGAGTGCAAATGAGGTGGGCAATCGTGCTCCATTAGCAACAATACTTCGCCAAGTCCCATCTAACCAACATTCATTCGAAAAACAGCACCTGCAGAACCTTCGTCCAGTCCATCCAAAGTCTGCATGTCTTCCAGGCCCAGAGTAAAGTCAAAGACGTCGATATTCTCACGAATTCGTTCCGGGCTCGAACTCTTGGGTAATGGCACCCAGCCTTTTTGCATCGAATAACGGATAAGAATTTGGGCGGGATTTTTGTTATGCTTCTTCGATATGCTTTGTACTGTTGAGTCATTCAGTCGAGCACCTGTGGCAAGCGGACTGTATGCTTCGACAAGAATGCTATTCTCTTGACAGTAAGTTACGACATCCCGTTGTTGGCACCAAGGGTGAAGCTGACGACAAAAAATCACCGCTTAATTAGGTTATTTCTTTAGACATTATAATGATTAGTACTCACCTCGATCTGGTTCACACTCGGGGGCCACTCAACGGCATACTCCCTCAGTTCTTCGATATGATGCACAAGAAAGTTACTGACACCAATACTCTTTGCTCGTCCCTCTCTTTTGGCCCTCTCCATAGCATTCCACAGGGCCTGTCGATGTGCTCGGTTCGGTCCAGGGACATGAATCAAGAGCAAGTCCACGTATCCATCAGCCCCAGCGATACGATCCACAGTTTCGACAACATCTTGATACACGTCACCACGGTTTGCTTTCCTCCGGGGACTTCCAACTTTTGTTGTGATAAACATGTCCTCACGAGATACGCCAGACTGCTCAATAGCTTCACAGATGCGTTGTTCATTGCGGTATAATGCAGCTGAGTCAATATGTCGGTATCCTGCTGCCAGCGCTGCGAGCACAGCAGTCACGCATGTCTCGCCGCGGATTTTATAGCTTCCGAATCCGAAACGTGGGATAGCGACAGTAGAATTCTGAAGAGTGAGGCGGTCTCTGGCTGTAAGTGTGATATTGGTGGTCATGGTCGAGGTTGCGCTGTGGTTGTTGGGTGACGATAGGTGAGAATCTATGATAATTTTGTAGTCTTGTCACTCTGGGCCTTGAGCACAAGCACCAAGCTTTTTTTCTTCACATTAACACGCATAGAGCCCATCGCCAAAGTTGAACATCACATCTTGATCCAGGAGATGGCAATACATTTAATAAATGTATAGTGGTGTGAAACTTCCTTTTGTCCTGGAGAACAAAGAGTACCTACTTGAGTATGGCTACTTTAGTAGCATGAAACCTCAGTACCTACCTAGGTACCCAGATAAGGGTATCTGAATACTTGACCATTTGAGTTCTCCTTGACCACGGCGACTTGCCCCAGACACATAGTTTATCTAGCTTATGTTTCAAATCTCTGTGGAAGGTGGTGGCTGTTGATCAGAGCTACCACTGTCGAGTTCAATGGATGGTTGTCTGCAAAGTCAAGGATTCTGCATGAGGTATACGTTAACATGCTAGAATGTTCGTGAATAACAACGAAATGTTACCCCAATGCATAGAGGGAATGAGTCAATATGGTAGATCTATTCAAAGAAGTCAAACTTCTATATCAACTCAAGGTATCTGGGCAAGATACTTCTAGTCCTTAATGACAATTCACTTTACATATATTTGCTCTATCTTTGCAGGTGTAGGGTAATTTCATTGTGTACCTAGGTACAGGCATGCATCGCTTAAGAGTTTGGTTCCCCAAAAGAGGGGCCTTCAGCTGCTCGGTCAAGTGGGGCCTGTATAATTCTAGAAACCCCCACGAAGCGCTAGAGAGCCGTGGAAACTTAATCTTTAGCGGAAACTCACTGAAAGAATGTCGTCACTGCCTGCCCACCTACTGGGTCCAGCCCGGAGCTCTTCCTTTGGGCAGCCTTCAAGAGGTGGTGAGGTGAGAAGGTGAGCGGAACTGCTGATCACCAAACAAATTCCATCCCGTTCATAGCAGCCACTGCATCTGTCATCACCTAAATTCTTCCTCCTCCCAGACAGATACACACACGCTTCTGTCTTAACGATCTCTGTCGTTATATAGTCTCTTCACCAAGTTAATCAGCATCTATCTTACCATTAGCCATGAGCACTCTTCGACCGTTGCGCGGTGGCTGCCAGTGCGGCCGAAACCGTTACATAATTGCAGTCCCTCAGAATGGCATCAATGAGGCACAGGTCCTCTTCAACACCGAGTCCGCACATCGTAAGTTGGGAATGGCCTTCAGAGAGAAGCTCTAAAGCTTTGAGTATATGATCTGACAGCTCCTCACAGAGATTCCTCTTGCAACTCCACTGGCTGCATACATCCGAGTTCCGCTTTCATGGTATCACAGCACCACATACTCTTTCTTCCCCGACGAGACACACGCCTTGATTCGACGCGTTTATACACACCCTAGCCAGCAATACTCGAAACGTCACTTTTGCGGTTACTGCGGCACGCCCCTGTCGTACTGGTCCGAAAACCCGCATACTGAAGCTGAATTTATCAACCTGACTCTTGGAAGCTTGCTGAGAGAGGATCTGAGGGATCTGGAAGACATGGGGCTAATCCCCGAAGAAGAAGACGACAAGGCCCGAGAAGACCTGTCACCGGTAGTAGTGGGTAGGAACACCGCATTGCGCCAGTCGTATGGAGTCCCTTGGTTCGATGGCATGGTTGAAGGAACACGCTTGGGCAATATGCGCCGTACCCAGGGCGTTAAACAAACTCATGATGGTCGAGTCAAAGTCGAGTGGGAGATTGTCGAATATTCGAACAGCGATGAGTCGACGGAACAGATGGGAGAAGATAACGATGTAGAGATGTCACACCCTGGAAAGCGAAAGCTACAGGACAGGGACGACTCGGAAGCAGCTGCTGATGGAAATTAAAAGGAATTGTTGACTGGATTTTTGGGTGGAGTTGGTTCTGTTGTAATATAAGCCGATGATTGATGGGATAATGGGGAGGTATTGCTAAAAATTTGAGTGAGAAGATGCTGTTTTGTCAACAAGTGCATGCCTGACAGACTTGAGATCTCATGTCGCCATGGGCGGCAAGTTGACCCAATCCTGGTAACCATATTACATAGGCAGTTGTCCAAGCGATTATACGTATCTGATTACCATGCTTCCTTAAGCCTCATGCATAATCATATGGACATAGATACTGGTCTCATCATCCCTTGCGTGACACCTGATTGAGGAGAAGGGGATCTACAAATCAAAAGGTGGCCGAATGATGAGCATACATATATGATGTTAGCGCGAAGATGAGGCTTGCCATTGTGGAGTCTGGGTATTTGGTCAGTTCTGTTAGTAGTACCTTGGTACTTCATACTAGGTACCTACATACCATACCTACCTTAGTACTAAGGTAATCTGCATGGTGTTTCGGCCCTAGCAGCCATAGTAGGCCGGAAAATTCGGGGCAATGCAGCCCAGACCGTTTGACAGAGTGGAAACAGGAACCGGGGCAGCAGCCCATCTGCAAACTAGAGAAACAATGGGGATCACAGTTACAGCACAGCATCCGAAACACAATGCACCTTAAAAAGAAACTGGGAACAATGGTGGCGGGACCCTGGAATCTCGAGACCGAGACACCACGTGCGGAACCTAAGATCTCGGGATTCAATAGCTCGACTTGCATTTGATTCATCCATCCGTTGAGGCGAAGTTGCAACGGCGGTCGTGAGGACGTGCCGAAGTTCTGGCGACAGCGGGCTGTCGTGGCGCCGGAGAGGCGGGCCGAAGGCTCGAGTAGGCACATATGAGCGGGAATCGTCTGACGAAAACGGAGGTACATGCTGCACAAAAAGAGTAAAGTGTCAAGGAGATCTGTTATTTTCCCAGGTGTCTTGTCGAGAATGGATAATGACGAGTTCTTTTGAAAACTCTAATGAGGTGAAGAAAAAGGTGAAGAGAAAGAGGGAAAAAAGAGGAAGCGAAGACGAAGGGAATAATGAACGAATCTGGAAGTGCCCTGAAACCAATCCCCATGGGGCAAGGCAACAACCTACGTTGGCTGGGGTTGCTTTCTAAGAGTCCAGATGCCAGGTGGGAGGAAACATCAGTAGCCTGCACTGCACTGCATTTGCATTTACACCTGCAGGCCCAAACAAGTGAATTGCCCTGAGCAATGGATCCATCATCCCTGGCAGGTTCCGTGATAAACCCACCAATTCAACAGAGGAAGGCACCTTGGCGTCGTGAAAGAACAGCTTTCGTCAACCCCACCCCAGCTTTTGTGGCAGATGATCCAGCCGCGGATATGACGGTCCGAAGTACAAACACGGCCATTGAGGCATATCCCTTCTCTTAGTACCAACCTTACCTATTCCTCACTCATTTTCAGCGTACCTTAGCTGACACGCGATGAGACGAGACAAGATGAGAGAGTCTACTAAGCTATGAGGGGAACGGAGAGTGACAACCTGGGTAACCCATGCCCATGTTCGGGCTCTTGTATGTTTGGGGTATATAAGAGCCTGCTCTGATGCTGAAGAAACATGTCTCTCTCTTCCTCCTCTTCTCTAACCAATATCTCCCTCTCTTCCACTCACATATACCCATCGTCTCATTCCTCTTTTCATTTCAGCTGGCCTGATATCTAGCCCCGTTGAACCCACTTCTCAACTCACTCAAGTCTTGAAGAACTGAGTTTCATAATGTCTCTCCCCAAGGACTTCCAATGGGGCTTTGCCACCGCCTCGTGAGTGACCTGTGACACCTATTACATCCAGGTTCTTGTGATTGACCATCGTTACAGTTATCAGATCGAAGGTGCCGTTGACAAGGATGGCCGTGGACCTGCCAACTGGGATACTTTCTGCGCTAAGCCTGGTAAGATCGCAGACGGCAGTTCTGGTGTCACCGCCTGTGACTCTTACAACCGTACTGCCGAGGATATTGCTCTTCTCCAGTCAGTAGGCGCCAAGGCGTACCGTTTCTCCCTCTGCTGGTCTCGAATTATTCCTCTCGGTGGCCGAAACGACCCAATCAACCAGGCTGGAATCGATCACTACCGCAAGTTCGTCGATGACCTCCTTGATGCTGGCATTACCCCTTTCATCACTCTCTTCCACTGGGATGTTCCTGATGAGCTTGACCGCCGCTATGGCGGCCTCCTGAACCGCGAGGAGTTCCCCCTTGACTATGAGCGTTATGCCCGCGTCGTTTTCGAGTCGATCCCTCGCTGTAAAAACTGGATCACCCACAATGAGCCTTGGTGCTCTGCCATCCTCGGCTACAGCACAGGATCTAACGCTCCCGGTCGCTGCTCCGATCGCAAGAAATCTGATGTTGGTGACTCTTCTACGGAGCCTTGGATTGTCGGCCACAACCTTCTTGTTGCCCACGGCCGTGCTGTCAAGATTTACCGTGAGGAGTTCAAGCCCAAGAACGGTGGTGAGATTGGAATCACCCTTAACGGTGACGCCACATACCCCTGGGACCCCAAGGACCCAAGAGATGTCGAGGCTGCCGAACGCAAGATTGAGTTTGCCATCTCTTGGTTTGCTGATCCCATCTACTTTGGAGATTACCCAGCCTCGATGCGTGCCCAGCTTGGTGACCGCCTCCCTACATTTACCCCTGAGGAGAAGGCTCTCATCTTAGGCTCCAACGACTTCTATGGCATGAACCACTACACTGCCAACTATGTTAAGCACTGCGAGGGAGAGGCTGCCCCAGAAGACTTTGTTGGCAATCTTGAGCTGCATTTCTGGAACTACCGAGGAGACTGCATCGGCGAGGAGACCCAGTCGACTTGGTTGCGGCCATGTGCCCTTGGTTTCCGTGATCTCCTTGTTTGGATTTCCAAGCGTTATGGCTTTCCCAGAATGTATGTTACCGAGAACGGCACTAGCATCAAGGGCGAGAACGACATGCCCAGAGAGAAGATTTTGCAAGACGACTTCCGCGTTAAGTACTATGACGATTACGTGAAGGCCATGGCCGATGCCTCCAGGCTCGATGGTGTAGACATCCATGGTTACTTTGCCTGGTCCCTCTTGGACAATTTTGAGTGGGCTGAGGGTTACGAGACTCGATTCGGCGTGACTTATGTCGACTATGAGAATGACCAGAAGCGTTACCCCAAGAAGAGTGCTCAACATTTGGCCCCTTTGTTTGACAGCCTCATCAAAAAGGAGGAGAACAGTGTGAATGGAAATGGAGTCAAGGCAGGACAGACTTGAAATTGGGCAAATCGAGAGGATCATGATGATTTTATGTTTTCTTGAATATGATACTCCTACAAATGTCTTGCAACTTGGTTTTAAGCTGTACGTTAAGTGCTCAGCAAAGTTATGTGACACAGTTTGTATACATAGCATGTGTATGTGTCGGGTTATGGTATTGGTTAGGAGACGTTAAACGGTTCTTACAGACTCCGATGCCCTTTCTGTTCCACATCCTCATTGGCCACTTGTCGAGGTTCACCCACTTGCATTGGCCCTTCTATCGAGCGTTGTTCTTGAGGAGTGTACTGCTCTGTTTCCTCATCATGTTCCTTTCTACCTCGCCTCATATACCATCGAAAGAAATACACCAGTCCTTGAGCCATGAATACCTGCTCAATGGTGTACAATAAAACGGGAATCTGGATATACGCTCGCGTGAGATCATCAGCACGCGCCCACATTGAACTCGCTAATGGAATGCCCAAGCTCGTGGTCTTGGCTGCACCACAAAAGCATACGGCGATTGTCTGCTCTTTTGACATGCGTTTGAAAATATGCCCGAGCCATGACGAAGCGACTAGCTTGACAAAGTTTTCTGGAGGGTTTGCAGAAAAGAAGCAAATAATTGTGAAGAGAACGTAGAGAGCAACGTTCATAAAGACAAGGAAGAGGACGTTGCTGGTCGATAGATCTTTCAGCGCTCCAGTACCGAAAGCTCCAGAGAAGGTCGTCCAGACGAGCAGGACGAGACATAGTGTCGAGACCTTGGCCAGTTTAAGGGTATTGAGAACTTTCACTGTACGTTCCTCCCACTTCCATCTGATTGCCTGACCAACAATAAGGGGCAGGACGACACTCAGGCATAGTTGCTTTGCAACATCTGCATACATGTGCCCCAGGGTGGATGGGTCGGCAGGGCGCCAGCTATCGAATGCTTCAGGATGACCAGTTGGAAAAATGCCGTAGATGAGCAAAGGCGATAAAAAAGATCCAGCAACGTTGCCAATAACAACTGAGATAATGGCAGCGGCTTCGTCTCCGCCTGAAGCTCGTGTCATGACAACATTAGAGGCGATAGTAGTCGGGAGACAGGCAGTGGTGAGAAGACCAATGAGAATTGGGGGTGATGGTGTTTGAGACTTGAGAGCTCCAGATGCAATGGAGATATGGACGATGGCTGAAATGTCAGTTCCCATGGCATGCCATTATCTTGATAATGAGTTATACTAGGGAAACGACTCACCTAGAACAATAGCCGGGATAACAGCAAAACTAATCCCATGAACAAGAATATGTAACCTCCAATTTGTCACGTTCTTGCGAAGCTTCTCGGGAGAAAGCTGCAACCCGCTGACGAGGAAGATAAAGGCAACGGCACCATAGAGGATGCTATACTCGGAGCGAATGACGCCTCCATGTTGAGCGACAGCTATAGACCAAAGATTAGATCTCTTTACCTACTTCAGAGACACAGGAAGAAGAGACAAGAAACAACAACTTACATGGGAAAAAGTATCCCAAAACACAAGCGGTGGCGAATCCAATTACCAGATACTGCGCCAGTATGAAGTTGACCACCTTCTTAAGCCAGCCAATGACTCCTCTTTGCGGGTTCTGCTTTTCTTGACTTGACATGCTTAATTCCCGAGGGTCAGCTCTCTGTTATTCATTGCATTGTCAAAGAAAGAGAGCAAAGACAAGCGCCGAAGGTCGGAATTCAATTTCAAATACTGGACGTTGTAAAGGACATGGGAGTGTTTAACCATAGTATATTATTCGCCAACCTGGGTTATAGCCCAGCCTTAGCAGCTTGGCAGGGGAAGATTACAGCGGACTTTGAATTGTCCTTGGAAGGCGGAAAGATCCGGATATCGGACATTCAAGCCGCACGTACAGTCAGTCAGTCAAAGCACATGAGGGAAGAAACCGGGGTGTCATATAATATTAGACAGATCTATCATATTGGACTACATGATGATACAATTACGCAAAATTAAAGCAACATCCTCCCAAGTAAACATCGCTCTCACCTCATCTCCAGAGCGCATCATAACAACAACTTGGGGGGCGGGGCACTGGATCTGATCGATATTTGTCTGAAGGCATCCAACATCGCCACAACTTTTCTACCCGTCATCTCTCCAAGATGACCATGAAAGAACTCAACCAGTCCTGTCCAAGAGAGATGGACTGGCTTCCTGTGCAAGATAATATAAATAAATCCAAAAGAACGCCGCGCGATGTGTAGTGGTATCAAGATGGGTAAAAGGAATAACATCTCGCAAGTCTGAGGGTATAGACTGACTTGGTGTAACTCGTCAAGAGATCTCCTGTTCATCAAAGGAGCTGTCTCATTCGTCGTCAGGGAATTAAAGAAAGTAAGGTCAAAGGGAATTGACGAAGCTGTTGGTCTGTCAATCAGTTGAAGAAAGGTGCCACAGCGTGACAATGTGTATACAAGTTTAAACAACAACAGCGGATGCAGGTTCCAAAGGCAAGGCTGTTCTTGAGTCGTTGGGGTTTGTGGTGCTGGGAGCTGGCGCAATCTCAGGATCAGGGATCTGGATGTCGAGCTATTAAGAAAGTTAGTGACTGCTCTCATCGCATATGAGGGGGAACTTGCCGTCATATAACCTGTTTGTCGCAGAGGCAGGATCTTGGGAGGAATGGCACCATCACCAGCACCAATAGTCTTTTCCATTTCAATATTCCACTGCTCAATCCACTTCTCGAGACTGTTTAGTCGAGACTTGACGCCAGTAAAACCAAGATCATCCCAGATCCAGCCAGTGACCAGCCCAAGGACACTATCGATAGTATTCCTTGCGCCATATGGATCGAACGCAGGCATCAATTCACCGTTGAGTTTCTCAATAATCCGGCGAAACTCTTGCTCGGACAAGCCAGCAGGGTCCAGGATCTCGGGATACAGATTAGAGAATGTTGGCGCCAAATCACCCTTGATCAACCAGTCACGACGTATTCGGATAATGCGCGTATTGACATATTCGGGCGAGTCGACAGGAACATGAGGGTTGAGGTGAGGATAACAAGGGTGCTGAGGACCCCATTCACCAGCTGCGTCAGGCTCAACCTCTTCACCCATAATAGAAGAATTCGTCGTCGACAAAGCGGACCCTATTCCATCACCAGCCGAGACATTGGAGATTCGCGGGTCCATGATATCTGGGCCACGCTCCAGGTCCTGGCCATAGGATGGCATTGGGTCGTCGGTCTCGGGCATCATGACGGCTTTCCCTTTGCCCTTGTCGGTTTTCACGACTGGGTCTTCCACCACAGCTTCCTGAGCAACAATATCTCCACTAGGACGAGACTCTTCGGCTGAGACTGCACCCCTTCGAGACCCTTTCTCGTCGTAGGAGGCACGCACTGAATTCGGTAGGCTGATGCGCCGATCACTACTTCCTGCTCTATCAACCTGAAGGCTGGCGCGAGGTGTTAATGAGTGCCTGATTTGATGCTGCTCAGAAAGTGTAAGGAGAGGGTAATCGCTAGGTCCGGCGCCAATGGGATCGGGCGGTGCTCGTGAGTCGAAGGTAGGATGTATAAGGGGAATGGGGGGTGGAAGAGGAGTCGAGGGACGCCGTTTACGCGACGGCTCGGGCTTTGTGTGAGGTCGTGGCGTAGAGTTCGTGGGGTTCCAGAGACGGACGGCTGATAACCGGCGAGGACGATGCGCAGCCCCAGCAGCTTTTTGAGGTCGAAAAGGTGAAGGATGGAAGGCGGATGTTTGATAACCGTCGAAGGCTCTACTGGGCTGGCGTTGGGGATTCAAGGCGGCGGCAGCAACGGCAGCTTGACCAGAGGATGGGCCGGTTCCGGGATAGGCGGACCTTGGGGGATCGAGGCTCAGGATTAGAGGGTTACCAGGGACATCTACGGCGGCCGGTACGGTGTTGGAGGGAGAAGGTCGGGAGAGTTGAGGATCCGTCTGAAACAGGTTGTCGGCACGGCCGCCTGAACGACCGCGCTCGGGAGATATGGTGAGGTCCTTCTCACGCTGGCGTGAGTGAGGGCGAGGTCGAGGGTATTAAGACCGAAGCAGTCGTCGAACTGCTGTCGGATGTGTCTTGGAGGCTGAGGCTGGGCGCTAACTGCGCGTGCACGGAGCCGGTGTTGGCGGAAGACAGACGCAGAGACAAAGAATGAAGGAATGCGACGACTGCAGGATGTCGCTAGACTCGACTCGGTAGCGCCAAAAGAAGCTGTTGAATTAAAGACAGTGACGCCTGCGAAAATACCGTAGTTCGCGGTGTCGGTATCGATATCGGTCTCGATCTCGTGATATTGGATTGTCGAGCGGCAGCGGGCAAAAGAATTGCTCGAGTCGTTGACAGGCAAAGGAGAAGAAGAAAAGAAGAAGCAACAAAGGGACTGATGCTGAGCAAGGGGAAATTCGCTGACGGTGCCCGGCCAATGGGCTGGGGAGAAGTCGACAGGGGTCTTTTTTGTGGATGAAGGCCTGCTGGGTGCCCTGGAAGCCAGCATCCTCAGTGCTGACCTAACCACGGCCCAAGTGGAGGAGATCTCCTAGGCGAAAGTGAAGTGAGGTCAGCTCGCCTTGCTCACCATTTATGTATGTATGTATGTATGTATGTATGTATATATGTAGGTAGGTAGCCTTTGAAAGCTTGCAGTCGAGACTTTTGCTAGGTGTATGGGTATATCAGTAGGGCTGGCGAGTTTACGACTTAGGTAGGTAGGTAGTTGTCGTAAGAATTGGTTGTTAGGCGGTGGAATTCTCCAATCTAATTTCCTCCCTCAGTCAAGCAGGGAAAGAGAGGGCAAAAAAGGATGGCTTTGCAAGCGTCTTGAGCCTTTATAGCGCCGATGTTGTTCCTTTTTTCCCTTTTTTCTTCCTGTTTCCCTGGCCGGTGTCTCCGGGAGGTCCAAGGGCTCGAAAATCTTGGTCGACAGGCGGAGATTTGCGCTCGGTTGAAGCCTCAGATGAATTAGCCTCATATATCGAACGGTAGTTGTGCTGTTGTTAGCTTGTAAATAAGATCCTCTAATGATGTCGATGATGGGGCTCTTTTTCTCTTGCAACTGTGCCATTAATCAAGTAAATGATCATGAGGCAAGACACAAACGGGGGGCGAAGCAGCTACTTTAATATAACCGAGCCTCATCTTTTCACCTCGAGACATATTGTCAAGCATAGAATTGGAGCCTAGACCACACTTTCCTTTCCTTTTCCTGTCCGGGTTGTCTCTGACACCCAATAAGTCGTCTGAGTATGCATCTCCATCTTGAATCTTACCAGGGGCTTCCAGGTCTCTGGCTCCGGGCAGACTAGCCCCCATTCATATCCCCTGAATTGTTTTTTTGACAGGCGACGGCTTCTTGACAGGGGTCTACACAGTATCAAGGGATGAGTAATTGTCTCCAGTGACGCAATACCAGACTCCAACCTGTGCGGGCGTATAGAATCCTGGACTTGAGAACTGATGCTTGGTTTTGAGCGGAAGTTTCTCAATTCGTGGCTGTAGTTATTCATGCGGCGATACGATGCGTGTGATGGGCCTCAACTGAAGTGTGAGGGCGTTTTGTTTCTAGGTACACCAACTTGTTCTTCATGTCATGTGCATAATCGTAAGAGCACTTGCATATTCCTACACACATAGTGTCTTTGGATTGGAGTCAGAATCTGTCATATTCTCCATGGTTGCCATGGTCATTCCACTCTGAGATAGCCCCTGTCTCAAGTTGGGAGGAACGTCTCGAATTTTGGTTTCTCGACTGCTATCTCCCTTGCAAGTGTTCAGGATCGCTTAGACGGAAGAGAGATGTGCTACCCCAGTAAAAACCTCGCTTGAAAGTTTAGAGAAGGTCGTTATTAAGATGCACTGCACATGAACACTTTGTGGCAGTGTTGATGCTGATCGTCTGCACCCCTGATCGTCTGGAACTACCCGATACTGAGTACCTGAATAAGAACTGTAGTTATTACGCACTGCCTTAGAATGAGCTGAATGTTGACGTCACACTGCTAATCAAAGAACGGGCATAGGCACATCCGGGAAGGGCTAAATTCTTGCATGAAGCACTGAAATTCACACGGAATCATTCCGGTGACTACCCCAGCAGTTATAATGATGATGCCAGATTGTCCCTGCCTTCCTAGTTTTCTTTTCGCTGACTTATCACAAACTGAGTATCTAACTAGGTGCTGTAGGTACTAACCTACTAGGTCCTAGGGTTAGTAGTAGGTAGTGATACTTTAGACACGGCACAATCCCTTCATCTTCAAGCCAAACAAACTCTTTGGATCTTACACGGATATATCCTAATTCTCTCATTTGCATACGCCACCTTCGATTTTGATATCCCTTTGTAGAAAAGACTACTTATAACATACCAAATATGATTCTCCAAGCATAACCTATCTCGATCTTCCGCTTCCCTTGCATGGTGATCGACACGGCTCGAGACTAATTCAAGACATGTCCATCTGACCATCAAATCATGAGCCATGCCATCCATTAGCTTTCCCAGCTTCTGTATCGATTCGATATATTGGCCCTTTTTCGAGCTGAACAACGGGAAGCTGGACTAGTTACAGTAGCTGATAACTAACCTCCGCATTTGCGCTTGGGAGAGATTTAATGGTTACTATACCTTAGTAGTTTCAACTTCAGCCCCAGCGCTAAAGAACAGTACAGTAGACAATTGGTGGCAACGGTAGCACAGCCAAGAGCTTCCCTCTCATCAGTCTCACTATTTGATGCCTTAGGTAAGTGACGTCGTTAAGACAACTCATCATCGTTACGAACTCAACTCATCGCCACCACATTCCAATCTTCGTATTGTTGCACAACGCATTCATCACCTATGAACCTCGACTTCCCCTCTCTTCAACTGTAGCCCTTCCTTTCCATCACAACCCTTGTCCTCACTATCACGTTCAGAGTTTGGCGAAGCTTGTCGCGTGACTTGGCCCAATGCCGGCGCTGCCCTTTCTCCAACCTACCTACACATTTTTAGAGATAGTTTAAGCTCGGCCCTTCATCATTACCCAGCGTCGCCCTACACAAACGGTTACAGCGGTTTCAGACTGAACTTTCAGCAATTGAGATTCATCCCATGACGGATGACAACACAACGTCGTCCCCCGCCGGGAGACCCGCTACCGGTGTGAGCTCCGGCATCAACGCCCCGCCTCCCGGCCATGGACTCCGGCGTTCCATGACCGTCTCGGTCGCTGAGGATGTGGCGGCGTCCCGACGTCAACATATGGCATCACCTAGCTTTGATACGATACCACCGCGTCGCAGCTCGAATTTCTCGGAATACAGCCTGAGTGAAGCTCGAGATTTGCTCAATCCCCAACTTCGAGATCTTAGCAGCTCCGAGTCCTCCTCGCATGGGGAGACGTCTTCTCTGGCATCGTTATCATTGGCCTTTGCCCTCCTTCCAGCTATTTCCGGCGTTTTATTCAAGAATGGGAGCGCCATAGTTACCGATATCATGCTCTTGGGCTTGGCTGGTGTGTTCCTTCACTGGTCTGTAACACAGCCATGGTCAGTTTCAGATATTTACTTTACCATATCAGAATTTTGGGGATCGGACGCTCACTATGTTGGATAGGGCATGGTATCATTCAGCACAGGAAGTGCGGATACAGCACGAGTCAACAGCTGATAGTGTTATCGACGACGAAAGCGACCTCGACTCAAGCACACATGCAGCTGCACCTCACTCGCCACTTGATCACGTACCAGAAGATGAAGAAGTTCATACCGAACCCACTGAGGATTTACATAAGAGACGGTCCTCGAAACAGCAGCAGGAAGCTCTCGCAGAACTGTACTACTACGAAATTATTGCTCTTGCCTCATGCTTCATTCTTCCACTACTCGGCGCATATCTTTTACACGCCATCCGATCCCAACTGAGTCGTCCCTCTGAGGGACTTGTTTCCAACTACAATTTGACGATTTTCCTTCTCGTAGCCGAGCTTCGAGTTCTATCACATATGATAAAGCTGGTCCAGTCACGAACGCTTCACCTACAGCGAGTAGTACAAGGAGGACCCCATAAATTCCAAGAAGCTAGTAATAACACAGAACAACTGGATGCTATGCTGGCGCGCCTAGAACGATTAGAATCCCGCTTCGCTGCCGAAGAGACCATGTCCGCCCAAGAAACAAAACAAGAGACCAACAAGGCGAAACAGAAGGATAGCGTCGTGGCACGCGATATGCGTAACGCAATTCAACCAGAGCTCGACGCGCTCAACAGGGCTGTACGCCGTTACGAGAAGAAGGCCACATTGCTCCAGTTTCAGACAGAGTCTCGATTCTCGGGGGTGGATGCAAGACTGGACGATGCAATCGCCCTGGCAGCAAGTGCTGCCAAAAATAGTGCATCCCATAAGAACACGTTTCTATGGGCAATGGAATCACTCGCCGTCATCGCTCTTCTCCCGTTTAAGACTCTTTTGCGGATTATGCTGTTACCTCTAAGCACGCTCTTAGCGCTCACAACCAAGAGCAAGAAAAAGAATCCCCCAACAGCAAGGACATCGCGCAGCAGTAGGAATGGCAAGACATCGGTGCAACCGAGATATAACGGCGATCGAGTTCCGTCCAGAGTGGCCAAGCGATGATTGAGAATCGAGATGATCCGCATGCGTAGTGTTATAGACCTTAATGATATTCTTTATGTCAACCCTTAAGATTGATATTCGACCAACATCCATGATATGGACCAGTGAGTCTCATTGTCGGTGACTTCTCTTGGATACATATACACAATGCGGAACTCGTATTTCAATGGTATTGTTACGCTGAGTTATCCTAATACAATTGCTGTTAATTCTAAATGTTCTCAAAGCAAATGTTTTTTTTTTTTGTTTTGATTTTTTTGATGTTAGCGTTCGAGACCTTGCGATTGGGGGTGAATGTATGGTATGTACCAAGACTAGGGATTTTGGACCTGCCAGGACGGTCCAGTGATTAAACAGGGAATACTCTTTTTCACAAACCCAACAAAACCTCAGCCCCAAAGTGAAATCCAGGGCGGCGGATCCAGTAATTCACGACGATTCAGATGTGTAAGCTGCCCTTGTCTCAGGTTGAATCTAATGAGCGCCACCCTCACTAACACGCGAACATCACCCCAGTCTCCAGAGTCGCTTACAAGAACGTAGCCATTGCTTGGCAGATGGGCGGATTACTGATAGCTTGAACCAGCTGTTGAGTAGAGTTCATGGAAGAAGACCGGCCGTGTTCATCCTGGAGCATTGGCTTGAGCAAATTCAAGTCTGTTTATAGATGCTTCGTGCACCTCGAGGGCCCTCTGGCGGCCAAGGGGGAGCTAGAAATTGAGCTTACCGCGTCTCATGCCCGGATGCAACGTCGAGATAAGTTATTGCATTGTGTCCGCATTTGCTGCCACGCTGTTTTCTGCATGCCAGCATCGAAACAGCATCAACGAGGCGCTAACATTGGCAAGGATTGACAGAAGTCAAATGTGTTGCTCGATCATCGATCGCGTCAACACTTGTTTTCATGAAGTCAAGTCTGGCACGTGGCACGAGGATGGTGTTGTTCCTGGAAGTTGCTAAACACACTGAGCAGCCAAAAATAGGATGGTGCAAACGTCTTGCACCCAATTCCATGAATAAGTCAAAGACACAATCAATAGTTTCTTGTAAGACCGTGCCAGCTTTGTGGGATGACGAGTGTATGTGTCTTGATCCTGATTTGATATAACACACATCCGCAGCCACTCACCAACTGCAATAAGGCCAAAACTCTGAACTCAAGGTGATCCTTCCCGAGTTCAAAAACTAGTGGAACAATGAAATAAAAAATAAACCCACGGTGAGACCACGCGTCTATTACACATCTTGGTTGTAGTCTGCGAACTAATCGCTTGGGATTTGCTAGCTCGGTGTTGAGGGTGACAGGTGCAACTCGACATGGCTAGCAGCACCTATTCAGAATCGCCATCTTGAACATGGCTATCCGTAAGCTATTACTATTGCCCATTAGTCTTGACATGGCGCCCACCATTGTTTCTCTTGTTCCAGAGGAGGGAAACAGAGTTGACAGGGGGTGCGCGTCGCTATCAAGTCTATTTGGTCTTTGATCTTCCCGCGACAAGATAGGCGAGAGGAGCACGAGCTGATACCATCCATGGAGGAAAGCACCCACTCGTGAAGGGAGGCTCCAACTCTGACCTGTGACCTTGTTATTCAGCTGAAGTGCGCCAAGACAGATAAACAAAAAGAGTGGGACCCTTTAATCTCTTTAATCTCGAAGACGCGTGCCTTTGGCGTCCGGGTACAGCAGGGCTTGTTCAAAAAAGGTAAAGAGGCGAAGGTTCTTAAAAGTACCACCAGGCACAGCTCAGGAAAGCTCTGACGAAAAAGCTCGGTTTTGATATGCAGATTTTGCCCCGATAATACGACGAACCATACAAGCCGTTACCGATCTAGCTTGGCAGTGTCCTAGCCAAGAGCTAGTGTTCGGAGTTATCTTGTCTGATCACTTATTGAATATGACCTGTAGTAGTAATGGCAAGATGTTGCTGGTGTGCATGCGCAAGGCAAGTTCTGTTAATCCTGGTCCAGGGTCATATCCTGCATTGGGCCTATGCGCCACCGTTGAAGGCTCAGCAGTAAAGATCTGTGACCAACACAGGCCAGATATCATCAATGCGAGAGGGGACATGTCGAGGTGAAGAATCGTAACGTAGAAACTCAATACTCGATATCTCACTTGGGAACTGAAATCCAACAACGTGAGCTCAAGAGACGGGCGATCGCAGCTCCAGATCGACCGAACGGAGCCTGCAACTTGTAAGACAACTAGAGCCTAGTGAATACAGTAGCCATAATCCATGCCCCTGCTTTACTTCAACAGGTATGGCTGAGCATCAGTACTCCGCGATCTTTTAGTCGAAAGTCACCAACCACTGGTAGATCTTTGTTTTTATTTGCATATGCAGCCCGAGCCCGCAATTCATAGCGCCGTGAGACAGCAAATGAGCACAGTAGGTTCAGAACAAGATGTTCCAGAACAGTGACGATGTGCTTGGAGCTTGAGGACCAAATTCACTGCCCATGCTCCGAACCCCGAAGCGACCCTGAATGGCGAACTAACACACTAGAGTAAAATTAGAAGTTCGGATGACAACCCGAGAGACTTGTTGGTCTGGGACTCTGGAGCGACTCCCAGTTGTCGTTGACCAAAGAACTGTCTGCTGGTTTCAATAAGAAGACCCCTGCGAAATGATGAGGGGTTGAGTGGCTGACATGACATAGCATTGTTGTCTCCTGAGACAAGGAAGATCTCATTGGTGAGCTAGCGTGCCACGCCATCCATGTATGACTTGACTTGTCTGTAATATCACAACCTACATATAGTTGTTGTGCTATCAAGTACGGCATTGATGGAGGCTTTCTAGACGCAGCTGAAGAAGGGCATGATCCTTGCCAACCTAATGGACCGCTCAGCAAAAAGAAAATTTGTTGATATGCAATAATGGTGTAGGGAGAACCATACATTGACCTATCAGCAAGGCTAATGGCGTCGTGGATTTGGTGATGATGACCGCGTCCTGGCTCAGGGTTGGGCTACGTGTGACTATGGCATCGGCTGAAAGTACAGTTACGCGCAGTGTTGCTACAGTGGCTTGCTATGTAGCCACTTTGTAGGAAAGAATAGTCGCCTCTGGCATCTGCTTCACCGTCTTCTGTTATTGAGTGGTTGGAGACTGCAAGTCCGTTGTCCAGAAAAGACAGGGTTCTGGTATCGAATGTTTCTACACAAGAGGTATCAGGGTCCTCTCGTGGCTGAAGTCACTTTCTTTCGAGTCAGCCGAACGATCCGCCAACAGGCAAATTGTCCCATGGGCTGAGGGAATAAGGCCAGGCCAGGTCCTCATTAGAGATGTGTGGATGATAAATCAGTGATCACCTTGATTGCCCATCCAAAAGGCCTCACTCACAAGGATATAGATGCTTTGCAGGGATGAGGATGGGGGCCATTGTAGTTGGCCCCAGCAGAATCTGCATGCTCTCACAAAGCCCACTGTTAATCAGCCGCTCAGCAAGATCCCTGTCCCAAGCAATCTGAGAAGAAAGCATGGGAGTGGGGAGCGAGGGCGCGGCTGTTGTGCGGTCTCGTCTCAGAGGGATATGACTGGGTTGTGAGGCAGAGATGATTCAAAATTTGTAGCAGCCTTACTGAAAGATATGATGAAGGATCGTTGAAAAAGGAGAAGAGAAGATTCCATAGGTCACATTTGCTTAAGGCCTGATAAATACAACTGACGTCCATTGTTGCTCTTTTCTATGAAGCTGGCGTAAAACCAGACCGCGCTCCCGTCGGCTCCGATCTAATTGGGCGAGCTTGTACCTGAAAGTACTCGAAACAGGTACATCTGAACGGCAATTGGCTCCCTTGATACTCCGTAGCGGATGAAGGGTGGGGTCGGCAGGTTCTTAGAGTGATCTCCACCGGCTAATCCCGAACAGGATAGCCTGAAAAGTGGACGAGTGTAACTTGCTGCAAGCCAAGAACCAGGAAGGAGGTACGTACTGCCTAGCTCCGGGTGGACCGCAGTTTTCCTGTAAGTCGTTCGTCGGTCATCACGACACCACAGCGTCACAGGAGGCCTTTGGGAAATTGGCCCAAGAGGCTGTTCTCAACGGCCGCGCCATGTGCTGCTGTTTCGTCCAGTCATTGCTAATCTTGGACCGGACCTTGTTAACAACCATGGCAGGGATATCCCCAGCCGCTCTCTATGTCTCCATCCCATCGCGTCCGTCTCGACTCCATCGCCCACCATCAGATCTTAAAAGTGCCAAAGTGCACGCCCACGTACGAGATGGTAACTACCTAGTTATGATGCCACACCCTCCCTCATCCCTGTTTCTCCATCACTTTCTAATACCTTTTCTTCTTCTCCATTTATAACTGTGTTCGTTTCCTCTAAAGGTTTGAAATCTTTGATTTCCGGGGCTCACTTTGTTCCATCGATATCCCGCGCTGTATTGCTGATACTCAGACAGCTTGTTGACGATAATCGTGATTACAAAGTGCCTCTGTATATCGAGGAAGCCCCGGTCACACAATCTTCTTCTTGTTTTTAGTTTCTGTTGCCATCCTTGTTCCACTTCTTTGATCTCGATGAGCCAGACATATACAGCTTAGAGTGTCATCCTGCAGTCTCAACTTTTATCCATTCACTTTATCAAGTCTTTTTCTTCCTTCTTATCCTCTACCATCATTTCTTTCTTATTTGGCATGCGTTGGGCCTGGCCAGCATTTAATGATGCTTGCATAGTCCCATAGTATTACTGCAACTTTTTAGGATTTATAGTCAAAGCTTGACAAGCCAGATTTTATTGCCTACACACAATGCTCCCCCGCTGGTCTCGGTTATGGGCACTGCTCTGCCTGATTTTGATTATCCAGCATGTTGGCGGAGAAGTCATCAGGATAGCTCCAAGGGCGGATCAAAATCCGGAAAAGACGACAGCGATTGAGTCCGGTGTGACTTCAAGCGAACACAACAGCGGTACAAAGACCACAGATGTCTCTGCGAAAAAGACGGATGTTGAAGCCAAAGACTCCAAATCCGAAACCCATTCTATCTCTATTACTGCCACCAAGACAGACAAAACACAAAGTTCAGGCCCTACAGCAACCAGCACAGATGGATCTCTTGAAAGTGGACTTGATGATTCTTCTTATTACAATGGTAAACCTGAACGGAAACACTGGGCTGCGAAAATTGCTAACGACTAACTAATAGCTACGATACCTGCTGGCCATCTACCCATTGAGCCCAAGCTCACCCCTGGTTGGGGTGTTGCAGGGACTATCTTGCTTCTTACTGGCCTTGCCTACACTCTCGTGGGGATAAAAAATCGAATGATTCATACCTTTTTCTCGACTGCCTTCTCTGGATCCTTGGGAGTTGCTGTGCTTGTTGTATATGTCATGAAGCCTGAAGTCAGTGATGCTTTACAGGGAGGCTACGTGGTGGCCGCAGTCATCTCCGGTTGCATTCTCGGGGCAGCCTCAATGTTCTTTAGGGAGATCACTGAAGGACTAGGTTGTGCTCTAGGTGGTTTCTGCATTAGTATGTGGCTGCTTTGCTTGGTACCTGGAGGTTTACTTGGACCTGTCGTCTCCAAAGCCATCTTCATCGCTTGTTTTACTGTGGCCGGGTTTGCCTTTTACTTCAGCCACCTTACTCGAGATTGGGCACTCATTCTTCTGATTGCCTTTTCTGGCGCAACTGCTACAGTCTTGGGTATCGACTGCTTCAGCAGGGCTGGACTAAAGGAATTCTGGGCCTACGTCTGGGAACTGAATGATGATTTGTTCCCGCTTGGCGCAAACACATACCCAGTTACTAAGGGAATTCGGGTGGAGACTGCGGCCATCGTCATAATTTTCTTATTCGGCATCATCTCGCAGATCAAACTGTGGAAAATCGTTCGGGAAAAACGCGAGAAGAAGGCGGAAGAGGCTGCTGAAGGGGAGCGCAATCTCCGTGAAGAAGAAGAACAAGCTGGACGGAATATCGAGGAAGCAAACGCGCGAGAGAGACGACAATGGGAGAGAATATATGGCAACGGAGATGCTGAAAGTTTAACGGCCTCTCGGACCTCGGATGAGGGAGAGGCCCAAAACGAGAAAAGGAATCGCAACAGTCAAACGGACTCCTCAAAAACACGGTCTGCCTCGATCGTTGAGGTCATTGAAATGGCGGACATTCCCGGTGCTGGACATGTCCAGAAAGAGCCTACCGTAACATTGATGTCTTCAGATCAAGACACAGATGGCAGGGTCACGGTTCGTGTGGCTTCGGATGATTGTGTGCAACCCATCGAGACGGTTGATCAGAAGTTGAATGCCAAAACTGCTGCCCAAAAACTCCCTATTTCTGGCGAACAGACTGATCGGCGTATTTCAACACAGTCGTCTGTTGCCAAATCTGTTGTGCCCCCTGTCATCCCTCTTCCATTCACTATTCCCGTTGCTAATGACAACGATGACGCCTTTACCAACGATAATCGTTCCTCAGTAGCGACATTTGCTGATGAAGAAGATTCTGGCCTCCATACCCCTGGTCATCGACAGTCGCTTGCTAAACGGCTGTCTCGTCTCTCCCGTGGATCAATGGAGTTACTCGGAAACATTTCTCATAGATCCAGTCGTGTTATTGGAGATCATCAGGAAAATGAACATGGCAAAAGTACTGATGAGCTGGTGATTCCACGATCGCGCCCAAGAGATGACGACGGCTCAGTTGCAGCAACAATCGACGACGAGAGCGTGAGCGGTGGCGATCGCCAATCCCTTCCGACCTCAGAGCTGCCCAAGAGTATCGACATTGATGCCAAACTCTCAGAACTGAACGACGAAGCTAAACTGACTCCACGATTGAAGGATCCAGATAACTCCCTAGCTGGTGGTATGAACGTCGTTGCCAAGCCTGAAGGCTCTGAGCATCCCGGAGAGCATACATCGGGAGATGCTGAAAAGACTAAGTCTACGACATCAGGCTCATCAGCTCGCGTAAGTTTGACAAAGGATCGCCTCCCAAGATCACTTTCCCGAGTAGCATTATCTTATCGAACCAACGAATGGGCTAAACACCTGAGCAACGCCGAGGCACCTGAAGTGGATGAGACCCATATCGATGCATCTAGAAGTCCGGCAGTGCCAGCCATTGAAACGCCAGCACCTGTACATGTTGATGAGCTCCAAAAGTCATCAAATGAAGGAACTCCGGCTCCTGCCACTGTACGGCCGGACTCTCAAGCATCTAATTACCCGCACACTGGCCCACGACGCAGTGTAAAGCAACATGTTCCATCCGCTCTCGCCCTACTTACAGGCGAAGCTCACAATCGAAGTCCAGGGACGACTCCAACAAGTGCTCTCATGCCACGATCTTCTTCCGGAGGCTTGCGACTGTCACCAGGCGGAATCGCACCAATTGCGGAAGAGCAAGTTGGTTCAAGCCTCACACCACCGATCCCCGAGGGGGAGGCCATCGGGGCCCAGAACCTGAATCTTCCAGTCATGAACGAAAGCCCACGCTCATCGACACCGGGTGTCGTATCTTACTCGAGCCCTCAAACTTTGCTTGGCCAACGAGAAATGTATCTCCGCAATAAATCGGCAGGAAATCTGGTGGCAAGTTGCTCTGAAGTCAACCTACCCGCCAGGAACAGAGCCTCCAGCGATGCAGGATCACTCAGTAATTACCCCATGTATGCTGCTGCTGCTGGTGTAGACGCGGATGATTTGCCCCTGAATCAGAGGAAGGAACTTATGCGACAGAGCAGCTTGAGCCCTTCAGTTTCAACACCGTCTCTTCAGCGCCTTAGTGGCGCTAGCAGTGGCAACGGTTTCAACAGCTCAGAAGCACCTTTGAACACTCACCAACCCAAGCGTGTGTCAACACTTCCTACCTCCGCCGCCCGCGAGGCTGCGCTTGCAAACTTCCGACAATCAGTTCAGCATGAGTTACGTGCAGGTACCCCTGTCATCAGCAGCTCCGGCCGTGAGACTCCTTTCACCCCGAAGTCCCTCTTGGCTAGCAGAGAAGTTGAAGCCCAGCGCAATATCGACATGAGCCGCAATATTCTCTTGAGTCAAAAGCAAGCCGAGGCCCAGCGCCGCGAGACACAGTTGCGAGAAAAAGAATGGGCTGATAAAGTTTTCGACGAACGAATGCGAAACGGTGACCTTCTCGATGTCCATCGCGAAGCTATGCGAAAGCTTCAAAGGCACGCTAAAGATATGTAATTGATGTCCTTAAACCCGCTTCCTATGGATCTACCAGAGCTTGAACTACAATTTCTTTTTCTTTTTCTCTTATATTACATACCCATCTTTGATCCTTTTCGAATATTCATGATACCAATGGGTTTCACGGTCACATTTCGTTTCTTAAAATAAAGTTGGGGGCTAGGTTACGAGTCAGGCAAAAATGATAATGGGGTTCTAAAGGGTTTCATGCTTGGATATATATGTATAGATGATGCGCAAAGATATCAAGCGCATTCATTGATCTGAATTCGATAGCAATAAGCCTGAACTGGCAAATAATTTGGGCTGCGTTCGGCTTAAATGATCGGTTTTATGAACTGCGTTAAAAGAAGTCCGTTTTTAATTGAAAGACAACTTAATATTGTGACTTGTGAAAGTGCTTGACGATATATCTAAGACGCGAGCAACCCTTTTTGACCCCTACGCCGTCGCCTGCAGTGATGCTGAGGTTGCATAACATGAGCCGGGTGAAAACAAAATGGAAAGAAAGAAAACTATAAGGCAGAGAAGTTCAAGTGTGCCCATTGGTGTATTGTGCAGAGAGCCTGAATGTTTGGCATGCATTATCGAGCCCAACCATACAGACGTTCCTAGCGTCGATATATTTCCTCCAGAGGCTCAGTCGTAACAGAATATGTAGAAGATATGGGCACAAGAAGGCTGGATTCCGTAGTGACAATGTCAGGAGTTAGGGCATCTTCTCTATCGGTCCAGATAAGTGTTTGGTTTCGAAGGGGTTGAGCAGGTGAGTTGTCCCCCCACAGTCGGTTGTTGACGATAGAAGGGAGAGAGTTCAAAGGTAAGCCACGATCATATGGAGACTGCTTGTCCCTTTTCTTCCCGAAACGAAAGGAAGAAAGAGAAGGAAGTGGAATACTGGGCAAGCCGAAACGAGTGCGGAAGAGGAAGGGGTTGCGAAGAGGTAGAGTGGTGGGGCTTGAAGAGGATGAAGCAGCGATAGGAGGATAGGAGACCTGTCTTAGATGTGAATGAGTCGTTTGAAATTGGCCTAGTTCGTGTCCCGATTCATGATCCGGAGCCTCGGGATCCGCATTGATGGACTGCGAGGATACCGGATTGAGACTTGCGGATGAAGTCGAGTTCAAAGTACGATGAGAGAGCAGGCTTCTGATTTTAGTTGGTAGTGACGACACACTGTATCTAATTAGTTCAGTGTAGATCCTGCTGAGAGTGTAATGACTTACGTTGAAGTGGTTGAATTTGCGAGGCGAGAAGGTCTAAAACTGCTCCCATAAGTTGTTCTATCAGGATCGTACTCATCATGAAGTTTCGGAAAGCATTGGCCAAAGCCAAAGAAGAGCAAGCCACAACGATAGCTGTTCATAGCGTCCTTTGTCATGCCGAAGAAAAGGACCACAGGAATGGCTGAGAGGATGTCGATGTAGCAGTTGTTCAAATAGCCAAAGTTGACGCTGCTGGAAGGGACAAAGATGATTGACGACCATGGATAGGGAAAAGTTCTGTCGTGTATGAGGCTGTAATCGAATGGCTGAAGAGGAAAAGCTTCCAGAATGTTAAGAACAGCAAGGGCGATGACAAGGGGTAGATAAGGGATGAGAATAGCCAAGACCATGAGATAGAGGCGCCGCTTGGTTCTTTGGGCGCGCTGGTTGGTAGATCTGCTGCTGCTGACGGCCGATCGAGTTAATTTTGCTATTCCTCGAAAGCGGATGTAAGTGAGAACTGTGCGATATTAGTTAGACTAAGCTATAAACCTCTTTCTGAGTGATAAGGGAGGTCTATACTTACTCGCATATCCAGATGTGATTAGTGCAACGACCACAGGGGCAAGGACGAAGAAGATCATATAAGGCCACGAAGACCAAGCAATCCAGCTACATCCAGCCAATGTGGCTACCGCATATCGCTGAGTAGTCAATGGCCAGACCAAAGCGACCTGAATGATGGGTAAAGGGAACATGATAAGTGCATGGACGAGATTACGTCGGCGTCTCTCTCGACCAGTTAGAGCATTAGCACGCAGAAGACCAACTTGCTGGGCAAGATTGCGCATGATGGCGAGCAGACAGGTTCCAAACAGTGCGTTATTGAAGTTTGTATAATAGGCATTGATGTCGCAAAAGCCTTCGCCATTCCACCACTTTCTGGTGTCGTCGTTTCGCCAGATGAGAGCGTTGATAATTGTATCGAAATTTGACCATTCGATGTTGGCGATGAAGACAACCGCAGCAAACTCTCTATTGCGGTAGAGGTTTCTGAGAGGCACTATACAAGCTAGATTGGCGATTATCCCAAAGAGTATTCTACATACGAGGTTGGTCGTTAGAGATGGAGTGGTGATGGTTCCAGGCCCGGGAGCCACGATGATATTCAGGTCGTCACGACCAAACAGATGAACCGATTCGGCCATGACGACGGAAAATAAGAAGAGATTGAGGTTGATATATCTCACGAGTCTGTTAAACAGTATAAAGCTCAAGCGTTGTCAAAGTCAAATCAACCTGATGTCGTTGGTGTTGTTGGAGATGTTGGTAGGTACAAGTTACGTCTTGGCCTAACGGTTTATCAGAGCAGGAAGCGCAAGGACCTCTATTAAGAAGGGAACTTAACGGCTCTGTTGGTTCTCTTTATACATCTATATAATAGTAAAGGCAAAATGCTTAATAAAGGTGCAGAGCTCAATAAGGCGGCGGTGCCGGCACTTGGAGGTGGGATGAGGGGCGGAATATCAATTGGCGTTCCTGGGGCCTGAATTAGCAGCATCTTTTTTTATTATTGAGGTACTGACATTAGTCCCCTCAACCCAATCAATAAGAAAGAGACATGAATCTTTGTCTCTGTTTGGAGCATGGCGTTGCTGTCATGTCTGCTTGTATAGAGCGCGGCTATTGAAGACGTCTATTGATGACCCGATCGGTTAAGTCGAGGTTGCAGGGGTAAGCGAGGAGATCAATGAATAGTACCAAATAAGCTGCCTGAAAGCTCTACAAAAGCTTGTCCATACCTACCGACTTAGTCAGATAGAGGGGGCGCTGAAGTTTGAGCCGCAGTTTAGTTTTTTCTTGGTATAAAATGACGATTTGATCACATCTGGTGGTGGTAATGATTTGGAGCATTTAGTACCGGGGAACAGGCTCTTCTCTTACACAGGATGGACCATCATTTGAAAGTCTTTATAGGTCCTTAGGTATTTCAAATATCCATCCTAGTGTGTTTCATGACTTTTTGGTCTCAGAATAGTAAAATCCGCTTTCAGAACCAAGCCATTCTTGGCAGAGAATTGAGTTGAAGCTTGATACAAGAAATCGAAAGCCATGCATGAGGTTCTAATGTTGTGCTTGGCTAGAAACGCAAATATGCATATATCCAAACTCCACAATCAACGGCACCCATCTACCGGGTCGCACAACAGCTTTGAATCTGAGCCAATCAAATAACGCATTGAAAGAGGGTCCTGTGCTAATCTCAATATCGCTGTCCACCCTATCGCGTCCGACCGTTTTGAAACGACCCTGACGCGACAAGGACCACACGCACGCACATCAAAGCTCAGATCAGCCCTTTAGCATCCGCCTCATCAACAATCCCCATACCGTCGCCCCCAACTTCAATCTTCAGCTTTTCACCAAACAAACAAGCCAAGCAAAACAAAATAAGACAAACAAATCATGTCTTTCTCTTCCGTTTTCCGCCGCGCCGCCGTCGCTCCGGCCTCTGCTGCCCGCGCCTTCAGCACCACCACCCCTCGACCTCTGGCCAAGATCACCATCATTGGTAACCTCGCCGACACCCCCGAGGTTCACCCCACCAGCACCGGTCGCGAGGTCCTCCGCTATGCTGTTGCCAGCAACAGCGGCAGCCGAGAGAACCGTAAGACCAGCTGGTTCAAGGTTACCAGCTTTGCCGAGGGTTCTCAACGTGACTACCTCATGAACCTCCCCAAGGGGTACGATAATTCTGTGCAATTGCGTTAGGTGGCATTTGTACTAACCATTACGTAGTGCTACCGTCTACGTTGAGGGTGATGCTTCTATGAGCACTTACACCGATTCCAATGGCCAGAGCCGCACCGGCTTCAACATTGTCCAGCGTATGTTTACCCTTTCCTTGACTGTACATACCAAGGCTAACATTTCTCCAGGCACCCTTGAGGTTCTCCGACGCCCTCAGGCTCCTGAGCAGGGCGAGTAAGCAGCGGGGCCTCGATAAGATCCTTTTTTGAAGTATGGTTGCACATATCTCGCGGCTCCATATTCTGCCTACCAGCTCTCCTCTCTTACAAAGACCGGTTTCTTTTGTTGGATGCTAATGTATGTACGGGCGTAATGTACGATGAGCTTTGTGCCCAACCTTCGGAGGACTGTATGATATCATGATGCAATAAACTGTAAAACCACACTGTTATTCCCCCATCGTGTAATCGAGCAATTCAAAATGTAAGAGGTGTTTATGGCTAATAGGCATTGCTGTTGAAGTTATTCTGAGCAGTAAGTGCAACAAAAAAAAAAACCAATGGCTTCCTTACAGACTCGTATAATACAACTCTTAACAGTACTTCGAAGGCCACTGACAAACTGCTACGGGCAGTGAGAAGACAGCAGAACGATCACCGACAAGTCAACGACAAGCGCGGAATTGCTGAGTGTATGTCTAAATGCTCTGAAATATGGCAGGAATATGGGCGAAGAAGATCGGTTTCTATACCAAAGCACAGCTGTCCATACATCCAAAACCAGCAGCAACGCCGCCCTCCTCACTCTTATCACCCTTTGTGCGCAAAAGATACCCAGCTTCCTCGTTGTGGTGCACCTTTCCTGTACTCTGGTCCCAAACGCAAGTGCCATAGATACCCAGTTCGCAAATAACACCGCCTTGTTCTAGGTTACCATTACGGAGAATGATGTTGTTCACTGGTGGGGGAGTGATGAGTTCCATGAGAATGTAGGATCCCCAGTGCGACTCAGGAATAGACTTGAGAAAGTCAGGGATAGCGCCACGGTAGATATTGTTACCGCCACCCTCGCGCTGGGGCTTCAACACGTAATCTTGGCAAGCTTTGGGGTCGAGTGCTTTCTTTCGAGCTTCGAGGCCGGCGTCGCTTGTGTCCATGGGGTAAATGTTGGTGAATGTGCGCCATAGCTCAGTCGCATCATTTGTGTCGTCGCGAATGAATCTGCTAAGAGCTGAAGGTGCGGAGGAAGCGCGCGGTGTTGCTAGGATCTGTTGAACCTTCTTTGTTCCAGCCAGCTGAGTCAGTACAGTCGGACACTTGATGGCATTCGACCTTTCCAAGTGATATCGAGCGTCCCAAGCCTGCTGATCAGGGTAGTCAGAAGGACCATATCCGGATCGCATGTAGATCACAGCAACTTCATAGACCTTTGAAGGGTTTCGTGGGAGGCGGTATAACAATTGGCGCTTTGAAGTGTCTGCGATCTCGGTGTGCTTCAGAATCTGGGAGTACGGCAGTCTGAACACGGGGATGGATGGCGAAGAGTTGATAATTTGGTACTCAAGATGGCGCTGGTCGAAAATGTTTCTCTCGCCATCCTGAACCAGGAACATGACACACTTCTGGTGGCCGAGTTCAGAGTTAGGATAAATATTGTAAGCCGCTTCGATGCCTGTTGCCAGACCACGGGTGCTGGTGTTTTCAGGCAAGTTTAGCGATCCTTGAGCAATAGAGTTGTCCAGGATTGCGTATTCTGTAGTAGCAAGGTATCTGTTTTCGTTAGATTTTCACTGTTAATGGACTGGGTTGAAGGGGACTTCGCACTTATGAAGAGCAGAAGTGTGTGTCGAGAGGCCACCGAAAGATGAGGCAATGGTGTTGAACTCAACCTGCTTGACTTGCAAAGAGGGGGGAGAAGTATGAGTATCCTGGTGGACCATGTAGTCTGATCTGAACAAACCGAGGGATAGGGGCTGTTGTCATGTCAATTAGCCGTCACTAACCCAATAGTAGGATTCTTGCCTGCGTATATCCCTCAGCCCTGACCTTCGTATGGACGTCCCATAGATTTCGAATAAACTCATCGCCGTCTGCGACCCTACGGCGATTAGAAGTTGGAACTTGGAGGCCTTAGATTGACCTACTCCTTCACTACCTGAGCCAGAAACTTTTCATCTCTGCTCACCGAGGCATACAGCTCATTATAAGTCTTCTGGACTGCCTTGCCCTGAGCAAAGCACTGCCTAGGAAATGGGCTAGGGAAGAGAGTGACAGGCACATTGATGGCAGAAATGCCTTTGGGATCTGCCTCGGCGTCTATGACTGTGGGAGGAGGCCTGACTGCGAGGCCGTTGCCTATAGACCAATCCTTGACGGTCTCAATGAGGGCATCCTGTTCTTCGGCCCTGAGGGTGGGTGGGTATTCCCCGTTTGTGAGAGACGCCATGGTGAGACTGACTGGAACCGTGTAACGAAGAAATCTGCCAAGGGTTGAAAGCCAAAAGATATGATCGAGGTTAGAACATGAGAGAAGTATCAAATGTTGGCGATTTATTAGTCAAGAGTCATTGGCTTGCGTGCTTAGCTAGATGGGGTGGCTTAATAATTGCATTAGGTGCTTCTAGACGAATGGGATCAGAGAAAGGCTGAGCTGATTCCCAGTCATAAAGTTGCAGAAGGCCGTGATCAAGACCAACCGCTAAATCCTAGCGTTTCAAAACCCGGTTTCACCTGTCAGCTTGAGCTTTTTGCCTTTTTGAATTGGCGTGAATTTATTGAACTGCCTCTGATATTTTATTTCAATGAGGGGCATTGATGGGCATGGCGGGGTACGTGAAACTGTATGGTGGTGATTGGGCAATTTTACTCTATATCATCATGGGAGTTGCCAATAAGACGCCAATAAGCATAGAACTACTAATTGCATTTGATCTCAAAGGATATGTATGACATACGCCTTCATATGTAGATGTGTGTACTTAATAAAGTTATTTATTTTATCCAAAAATCCCCCTTTTTTTCTTTTTTTTTGTATCTTCTTTTATGGAGTAGTGGGGTAGGAATAGTCGTTCCAAGCTTATGTATCATATCACGACTAAAAAGTATTCGTGCAATTCATTGTATTCACCTGAATTTCTTTATGTTTTAATTTACATCATTTCAAAAGCAAAACAATCTTCACTCTCATACCTACCCTCTTTCAAAACCCTAACTCGTACTACCTTACCTAAGGTGCCTTGGGATCTTACAAACCGATGATCACGTGACACAATGCACACCTTTTGCTTGGGTGCCCCGCTGCGGGATCGTCACTTTGCAGAGGCACCTCTTAGCACAGTAGGTAGGTACCCGCCTTGCCATGCAAACACGCTCTGACAGGAAAAGACAGGCTCTGTGACCAAAACTTCAGCATCACTCACCTTTGCTAGGAAGGTATCATAATTTCAGCAAACGCATCTATCACTTTCTTTTTAAAATCTCCCCCGTACTTAGCTACATGATAAGCGAGTAAACCGAATCCGGGTCACTGAAGTTGTTTTCACTCCACACCTTCATCTCTTCGCGTCTGCATTTACGCCCTCGTCTCCCATCCATCTTCATTAGTCCATTCTTTTCTCGAACAAAGCTTAACATACTGCAAAGAGTGCCTGCGAATCCCGTCTGCACACCCAGTGCCCGTCTATATCGTCTGACGCGAGACTGTGAAGATTCACCCTTGAGCCCATTCTTCAAACGCAGCCAACGGGCGGCTATGCACCTTTCCTTTCGCCTCTTTTCTCTTTGCTGGGCCTACGCTCAGCAGACCTGGTCTCACAGCCCATGCTTTTAATCATCTTCTCCGGTATGTTACTTCTTCCTTTTCAGCACTTGGTTTTCTTCTGTCAATACTTTCAAACCACCGCTAACTCTTACAGGAACCCCATTCACTGTGTTCTTTCGAGCACGTGTAACATCAAATGGATGGACTCGAAGGTGATCCCTATTCTTGGGATGTCGGCGCTGTAGTCAAAAACCTTTGCGCTCCTGATGCTCCATGGACTCGGGATCCAAATATTCTCGCCACACGCATTCGAGAAGAAGAAATTGACGGCAAGACTCTTTTGACGTTCGAACATGTGTGCTCACGTCAAGAGTTGATGGACTGTCTTGACATTAGGATTGCCCGCCACAAAGTTGCTCTCGGGGAAGCCATTGTTACTTTTCGATCTAGGAGCAAAGGGTACTGGCGATGGCAACAAGATTTCCAGCGAAAACAATCAATCTGTTTTGGGGAGGAAATCGAAGTACCTGGGCCCAGAGTACCAGAACCGTCCCATTTCCCCATTTTCCCGAATGGCGACCATCAAAAAGAAAATGGAATACCCGGGCCAGTTTCTGCTCCAAACGGAGCATTCCCTCATGTACCCGAGAAACCATCACAGCCCGAGCCGATCATCGAGAATCATGCAAACCCACAGGATGATCCTCGACGTCACCTTGTAGTGCATTCTCGCCAATCTCCCGTCCATGAAACCCCTGACCGTGTCCCTGAGGTTGATGAGAGGTCGAGCAAACGCCGGCGTGTAGCGCCAATTCTGCTGACAGAAAAGCCAACCAATATTGATCCTGCTTTCCTTCCGACGGAAGCAAGCACGACAGGAAGGCACGGCCAGAAACTTGCGGACGATGCCTCTCAGGAGTTTCCTTGGGAGAATGCGCCCCCGTATGCCTACTTTGGTGATGGCAAAATCCCAATAGAGGACGCCTTAACGCCAGCCGGCAGGTTGAGCTCTCTTATTAGGGATAATGAAGATACCTTTTCTGTCGTCAGCTTACACAGAATTCCGCCCGCGAGAAGACTCGCGGCCAACACAACCATTAAGGGACTCCTCAAAGGTCGTTATCGCATAACTAGTTATTCTTCGAGGTCATCTAGCCATGTTTCCGACCAGTCTGATAAGATACTTGAACTTTCAGATCTCGGCAACGAATTTGATCCAGAAACACTAAGGGAGATTGAAGAAGAGGAACTCGAAAACGAAAGACTCAACGCCCTCTCCAACAATGGCCAGCCGTATCCTTTTGTCACTCCCGAGCGAATTGCAGAGATACTAAATGAGGCTATCGCAGCTACCGAGGCAAGTTGGAAGGAGAAGAAACTGCCGAAGTGTGAGCTGAGAGCCCATAAGCTATGGCATAAGTCTAGACGTTACAGTACAACGAAGCAGCAAATCCAGAATGCTTATGAAACGGCTAAGCAGCTGATCGAGAGAATTGCAAAAATCGTTTTGGAGATACAAAAATCAGATTGGACAGCCGAGAAACATTACCGAGATGCGGCCAAAAATCTTGAACAAAGTTTGGAAGACAAGTTGTATCAGGAGTGGTTCATGAAGATGCTTGGGTCTTCAAAACCGCCTCCCAAACCAGAAGGAGTTGTCCGCCGAAAACCCAAACCAGCCGCCGTGCGACAACCGGATGATCATGTGGGAGAAGAGCTTCTCACGAGTTCTGACGAAGATTTTATTGTTTCCGAAGACCGCATGGACATTGCTGAAGATGGCTTGACGGGCAACCGAAGCTCACTTCTCAACCCTATGAAGGAGGAACCTGTAGATTTTGGGACTGACTTTGTGGATTTGACCCAGGAGGATATGGATGGGCCCATACGAATAGGCTTTGACTTGACTAACGCCATTGATTTGACTAGTCCTGTTCCTACCAAATCGGTGAACAGTCCTTTGCCAGTAGATTCTCAGGAAGAAGGCAGCACTACCAGGCGCCGCCTATTCGGAAAAGACATCCCTAGAACTGATATACCTGAGGACACCCCTGCATCTCACGTCGATGAGAATCAGCCCTCAGTTAGCCCTGCTCCCGAGGATCGCAATACTGAGAATCAAAGTCATGAATTGCCGTCCATTGAGAATTTTGGAGATCTACAGCAGCTTGCATCCCAATCATTGAGAAATTATGCCAAAGACAATGATCGCTGGCGGTTGCTGATTGGCGAGATGTGGCATATGGAACATACACGTCGAAAGTTGGTGGTTGATCTGATTTTATCAGATCACCCTGATGCGGTTTGGCGTAACCACCTTATCCCTTACCTTGCTAAGCCCCTAGAAGTCACTCAGGAACTGAATCAAAAGAGTCCCAAGCTGGTTTCTTTCGACGTCGCGCGCCTCTGTCACTGCTTTTTTATGTGCCAGCACACAACAGAAGATCAGATGCTCGCTCATGGTGCGAACACGATCAGAAAGCGCCTTGACAAGGCCCGAGCCAAATTCTGGGGGCCTTTCTGCATGTTTGTGGAGGCACTTTCGCCTCACTTCCCTCAGGACAGCCAGATATACCGACAAGATACGGATATTCTCGATAGCCTCTCTCAAGAAGATGATGAGCTGGATGATTTTGACGACGACTTCGAAGAACAGGATGAGGGACGTCGAAGACCAAAAGGAAAAGAAATCATTCGCGACAAAGCAGCTGTGGATCTTCGAGAACGCGAGAACCAAAGGCTTAAGGAGCAAGAGGCTCGCAGAAAGAAATTGAGAGAAACCCTCGCCTCAAACAGCTTGGTGTCAGGAGATAAGACTCGTCTGATAATCAACGAAAGCAAGGAAGAAGACCAAAGCCTTATCTACATCCATGAGTATATTGGCAGCAGAATCAAGGATCACCAGATCGATGGTGCCCGCTTCATCTGGAACCAGATCGTGCGTGACCCTAGTGTACGACAAGGCTGCTTACTTGCTCATACAATGGGACTCGGGAAAACGATGCAAGTCATCACCGTTCTCGTTGCTTTGGCAGAAGCAGCACAGTCTGACGATCCGTCTGTTGTGGCTCAAATACCGGAAGACTTGAGGGAACCATGCGTCCTGGTTCTTTGCCCAGCTTCTTTGGTGGACAACTGGATGGATGAACTCCTCAAGTGGGCACCAGAGAATCTATTGGGCGAGTTGCGCAAAGTCTCAGCTAACATGGCGCCTGAAGAAAGGATTGAGACGGTGTCAGCATGGGCTTCCGGCAAAGGTGTTCTGACAATTGGCTACAATATGTTCAAAAAGGTTCTGGACATGTCTGAGGAACTGGTGGATCTCATGACGACACGCACTGGTGTGGTAATCGCTGATGAGGCACACAACATGAAAAACCGAGACTCCAAAACTAACCAGGCTTGCTCGCGCTTTGAAACAAAAAGTCGCATTGCACTCACCGGATCGCCCTTGTCCAACAGCGTGCTGGAATACTTTGCTATGATTGACTGGGTTGCGCCCAACTTCCTTGGCCCATACCCCGAGTTCCGTGAGATTTACGCTGCTCCGGTAGAGAGAGGTCTCTATCACGATAGCTCGAAACCTGAGAAAAGAAGGGCACAAATGAAGTTGAAAGCACTAGAGCAGCTGGTGGCCCCCAAGGTTCATCGGCGCACGATTGCTGCCATGAAAGATGAGCTGCCTCCAAAGCAAGAGTTCATCATCTTCGTGCCTCCAACAGATGCCCAGAAACAGCTGTATCAATTGTACATTAAGGGTGTATCAAGAGAAGGCACCAATTCACAGACTGAAACTTTTGCGGCCATCAATCATCTTGGGCTGATTTGTAGCCATCCACGATGCTTCGAGGCCAAAGTCAAGAAGATTCAAGGGGAAAATTCATCAAGTGGTGACGAGGAGGAGGAGAGGCAAGACAAGGCGTTCCCCAAATCTATGATCTCGGATTTCTTGAAGGCGCTACGTTCTTTCCCCGATTTGGATGCGCCAACTCTCTCTCTGAAGACTGAACTCCTGACAACCATACTCGATGAGGCACGCAAAGGTAGTGACAAGGTGCTCATTTTCAGCCAGTCCTTGAACACACTGGACTACCTTGAGAATATGTGTGAAAGGCAGGGCAGAACATTTTGCCGGCTGGATGGCAAGACACCAGTCGCGATTCGACAAAAGCAGGTCAAGGATTTCAATGAGGGTAGTAGAGAAGTGTTTCTGATATCTACGACTGCTGGTGGCGTTGGCCTAAACATCCAAGGAGCCAACAGGGTGGTCATTTTTGATGTCAGATACAACCCAATGCATGAGCAACAAGCTGTTGGCCGTGCGTACCGTATTGGCCAGCAGAAGCCCGTTTTTGTCTATCGCTTCATGGTTGCGGGTACATTTGAGGACAATCTGCACAATAAACAAGTTTTCAAGATGCAGCTGGCGTCTCGCGTGGTTGACAAGAAGAACCCCATCAGTTGGTCGAAGCGCAAGGGCGAGGTAGTATCGGAAATCAGGTATCGACCGGCAACCGACCTCAGCCCTTTTCTCGGCAAGGATCATATTCTCGACAAAATGATCGAACAACGAAAGGACGGCGAGGCTATTCGTTCTATCGTGACGACGGATACGTTCGAGGAAGAAGATCTCGGTGCGGGGCTGACTGAAGAAGAGAATAAAGAAGTGGCTCAAATGATTAAAATGAACCATCTCCGAGTAACTGACCCCGACGAATATGCGAGAATAAAAAGCAGAGTAGATTTCATGGAACAGGATAGACTGCAGAAAGAACAGGAGCACCTCTTGCATACGTCTTCGTTACCTCAGCAGGTCTGCCATCAACCATCTGGTGGAGCCTCAGATACGCCTGGCCCTGGACAATTTCCACCTTCAGCAACAGCTCCAACCCATATTGGGGGTTTGCCAGCTACCATGAAAACATCTCTCGAGAGAAACGCAGTAAGTTCCCTCTGAAAACTTGTTTTCCGAGTTCGATGCTTACCGGCATGACAAGATGATCCGGCCTCCCTCTCAACCGCCTGTGTCTTTGACTCAGGGTACAGCACCCATGCCAATGGCTGGTGCGAACACCTTTTTCGGGGAACATCGTCATTCTGGACTAGAGCATCGCTCAGAGCCGGCGGTCTCTGTGCAGCAACAGCCGTCGGTGCCATATCAGTCCTTGCAGGGGCCTTTGCAGTCAACACCATCGCGGATTCCACTAACTAGCTCTGCCAACCTTGCACCACCAGCCGGCACCCCATCAGCCAGTGCTCCAAACCAGGAGCCTCAGACAGGCCAGACTCCTGTCAGCTCTTCACGCCCGGCTGCCGTCTTTAAGCAAGGCGGGGTTTTCAACGTCACTGAGATACCTGCGAAGATTGAGTTTGAGGCACGACTAGGGGAGACTATTCGAAGAATGCAAGACCGCCCGGTGCCACTAACAAAAGGCGACCCAATCGAAATTGCCAAGTCTCTGACAACGCTTGTGAACCAGATCCGTAAGAAGGACCAATATGGTTTGCTCCCTGACACGAGACATTGGAAGGTACTTAATAGGCTTCTATTTCACGAAAAGTTTGTGATCGCTCTTGTTTCAGGCTACCTTAGCCCGGAATATGTGGCTATTACGGAAGAAAAAGTGCTTGAGAAGCGAGTAGAGACCATTAATGGGCTCGACGAAAAGGAAATCTCTGCTCGGGCACAGGAGAAGTTCAATTCTCCAGATCCAAATGTATGAAGCTCAACAAATCCAACCTTAAGCAGCCCCATTTCGAGGCAAGTTTTACTGACTTGTGGCTTTGAAGAACTTGCAGAACATCAGACGCCGAAGCTCGCATCATGGCGAGAAACAGTCCCGGGCTAAGGACGACATTAAAGTAATGCGGGAAGCGATGGACAACAGGAGAAACCGAGCATTCCGCTTACCACCATGGGCAAACGAAGCCCTTGATAAGGAGAAACGGCGGGCATCATCTACAATGGAGACTCCGGAGATGTAGTTTAGGTTTGGGGGCGAGACTCTCCGAGGCTTCTTCTTTTTGTTTGGGATATCAGTTTTTGGGTGGATGTGATGAGCAGAGTGGGAGGAGCATGCAGAAGGGAACAAGTGCAATGGCGTTTACGGCATGGCATACCATCGGCCACATGATACCCCATTTGATGAAGAATTGCGTTGCGTTTTGAGATTTGAGATTTGACAATGAGAACTATGTTTACATCTAGCGTTCTAGCTACTGACTTGCAAGGGCCTGCAAAAGAAAACCATGCGCCATAAGGCGCGGGTTTTGAAGTTGGGGAATCAGATGATCTGGGTTATGGATATTCTTGATTATCTGTCGAACCGCAGGTAGGTCACCGGGCCGTTGTGAAATACCAAACTTGAACATTTGACCTGAACTCAATGTCGAAGCTTTACTTCCCAGGTATAAGAAGGTCTGTAGTGCGAGTTCGGCAATTATGACTCAATTTGTCCAATGGGGGAAGTCTAACTTTAGTGTAAATCTGGAAAATAACGGGCTTTGGAATCAATGAAATGGCGGAAATAGCAAAGAAGCGAATAGACACCGGCATCGGGGAGTGACGAGAATAGCATAGTTTGTCAGCACTTTATATGATGCTATTTGATGTTCGGAAGGAAGAAGACGGGATAACTGATTGTTGAGTAGTGGATACTTTGATGCATCGTACGAGACGTTTAGTACAAGGCCGAGAGTTTTTTGAACTCGGGGATCTGAGCTGACTTTATCATTTATATGACCGGCCTATGCCGTTAATCCACTAGAAAATAAGATAAACGTAGATTATATCAATAGTAAGCCAGAATGTATCTCAACGGCTAGAGTCCTCGTTATTATGCATTACCCCCTCGGAAAGAAGGAAATATTCCACATAATTAACCTCACGGCTTTCAAAACAATTTAATCGTTAACCAATGATCATACAGCATTGGACAGATCTAGCCCTTAACTGGGATCTAGAGTGACAACCCGAGTAAACCAATCAAGAGCGAGGTATTTCTTTACACGTCCCTGAGTTTGACTCGGGCACTGTCTCCCTGTATCAGCATTGGATGGGTATGTGTGGTGGGTTTTTACATATGTACGCCTTGAGGCTGCGGGCCGCTGTAGGCCGCAAATCATTTTACTCAGCGAAGAGTGGGTATCATGCCTCTTTCGTCTTTTAACGGATCGCGTGATTAGAGGTGTATGGAGAGAGGCGTTGTTAGAGCTGGTAAAGTAAAATCTAGATTATCTGTGGTATCAGTAGCTCAACCATTTCACGTGTCAGACTGCAAGTGTATCCTACCTATCCTCTGTAAATACCTACATACCATACATACTCGGCATCGCCTGGAACGACTCTGCATTGGCAAAAAGAATGCACCGTTGACTTGCCCAAATAGGAAACCTTGCGCGGAGTTGAACTTGTCTGGCGCTTCCTGTCAGAGGTGGAGGAAAAAGGACGGAACCGAAACAGAAGTATTTAGTGGGTCAGTCACCGACCGTTCTTGCCGAACCACCACCGACTTGATTCGAGTCCAGCCAGGTCCAATCCAATCCAATCCAATCCAATACAATGCGACACTGCAGTCACACTTAGTAGTATTTCTCTACCGCTTTATTTTCCACCATCTTCCTCTTTTCCCTCCTTCTTTCTCTTCCCTCACATACCGACATCCTCAACCTCACCCCTCCTCTTTGGCAAAAGTCTAATTGCTTTTGCTTTGCCTCACTTGTTCGCTCTCGCGATCGAGTGTAAGCCCTTGCTCATCTTTTTTTGTTCGCCTGGCATATTTGCCCCTCCACGTCCCAAAACACCACGGTTTGCCCCTCCAGTTCATTCCACCACGAAGCCATCGTTCTCAACTCAACGAATACCATTCAAGAAACGCAATAATGGATGCCGTACTTCGTCAGTCCAAGGCAATGTGCCCATTTATGAAGACGGCCACACCTGCCACTCTTCGCGCCCTGTCCATCTCAGCCCGTCCCTTGGCCGCTCTCCCAGCTGCCGCTTCGCCATGCGGCGGTACTATGTCCAAGCTTCAACTACTTGGCCAGCGATGCCCCGTCATGGGCAAGGCCATGGCTGTTCAGACCGCCAAGAACCGTGCTGCTGGCTCTGTTCGTGCTTTCTCTGGTCACTCCAAGACTGGCAAGGCCAAGATTCATACCACCCGTAACAAGGAGGCTCGCGCTGTCGATCGCCCACTTTTCGAGGGTCGTGACAATGGTAAGTCTTTTGCTAGCCAGAGCTTTGCGCATACCCTCAAGTCAATGGTTTATGTTCTAATTCTTGCGCATAAGCTCCCGCCCCTCCTGGTATCCATGCAGCCCGAAATGCCACATCCGCTTCTCCGACCGCTGCCGCTGCCGCCGCTGGCTTCCACTCTCCTGGCAAATTCGATTACGAGGCATTCTACAATACTGAACTCGAGAAGAAGCACAAGGACAAATCGTACCGTTACTTCAACAACATCAATCGTCTAGCCAAGGACTTTCCCCGTGCCCACATGTCCGACAAAGAGGACCGAGTAACTGTATGGTGCGCGAACGACTACCTGGGTATGGGCCGCAACCCTCAAGTTCTCAACAGGATGTACCAAACCCTGGAGGAGTATGGTGCTGGCGCCGGTGGAACTCGAAACATTTCCGGTCATAACAAACACGCTGTTGAGCTCGAGGGTACACTCGCTAAGCTCCATGCCAAGGACGGTGCTCTTGTTTTCAGCTCTTGTTATGTAGCCAACGATGCGACACTCGCAACACTTGGCAGTAAGATGCCTGAATGTGTCATCCTATCCGATAGCTTGAACCACGCTTCTATGATCCAGGGAATTCGGCATTCTGGCACCAAGAAGATTGTTTTCAAGCACAACGACGTGCAAGATCTCGAGGCTAAGCTGGCATCACTCCCACTGCATGTGCCCAAGATCATCGCTTTCGAGTCAGTCTACAGTATGTGCGGTTCTATCGGCCCTATTGAGGAAATTTGCGATCTCGCCGACAAGTACGGCGCTATCACTTTCCTCGATGAAGTCCATGCTGTTGGTATGTACGGACCTCATGGTGCTGGTGTCGCCGAGCATCTTGACTGGGAGGCTCATGCCAATGGTGCCCCTCGCGGAACCATTATGGACCGGATTGACATCATTACTGGCACTTTGGGCAAGGCATATGGCTGTGTTGGTGGCTATATTGCTGGCAGCGCCAAGTTCATCGACATGATCCGATCTCTGGCTCCCGGCTTTATCTTCACTACTTCTCTACCTCCTGCCACCATGGCTGGTGCACAGACTTCGATTGAGTACCAGATGGACTACGATGGTGACCGACGACTTCAGCAGCTGCACACTCGCGCTGTCAAGGAGGCTATGAATGCTCGCGATATTCCCGTCATCCCGAACCCTTCTCACATTGTGCCTATCCTTGTTGGTAACGCCGAGACCGCAAAGGCGGCCTCGGACATGCTTCTCAATGATTACGGAATTTATGTCCAGTCCATCAACTACCCCACTGTTCCTGTCGGCCAGGAGCGTCTTCGCATCACCCCCACCCCTGGTCACACCAAGGAGTACCGCGACCAGCTTGTTCAAGCTGTTGATGAGATTTGGACTCGTCTTGACATCAAGCGAACCTCCGACTGGGCTGCCGAGGGTGGTTTTATCGGAGTTGGCGAAGATGGCAATGTCCAGGAGCCTCTTTGGACCGACAGGCAGCTCAACATTGAGCAGGCCACCAAAAAGATTATGGCTACTGGTCAAGCTGTCAATGGTGTTACTGAGGCTCTTCTTGAACTCGAGATCAAGCAAACCTCTGAAGTTGCTGCTGCTGCATAAGCGAGGGGATACCAGCAGCCCATCACACTGCTATCACCGGTGAATGATGTGCAGTAACCATATTCACTTCTATCTAACAATCATTTTGAGATATCTATTTTCACGATGTTATCCTTTGGATATGCCAATTGAACTATTATATGCCCAATACCACACGTCGTGGTATATGGAGCGATTTTTTCAAATACTTCTGTTCAATACTCATGAATTTTAAGTGAAATGTAGCCATCATGAAGAATATTTTTGTGCTTGAATCAAGTCATGATATGACGATGTTGTCATTGCTGTTTCCATTCGGAAGAATGTTTCACCGAGATATAATTGGCGGCTAGTGGGCTGAACGGATGCCGCCGTGTCCGTTGAGGCGGAGGATCGGCGCGATTTCGAGGTCCGCCTCCGTCTTTGTGAAAAGACCCCTGCATTCAGACAGCATTAAGCCAGTCAAACGAGATCCGTAGTGGCAGGGGTCTGGGCATCATTGTTCAGTGTCTAGGATGTCGTCGCCGTTTTCAACTCCGTCTCCTTCTACAAACCGGTCTACTCTTGTAACCCTAACAAGAATCAGATAGCTCAGTCATGACAAGATGAGCCCTAGTTCAACTCAGGCTAAGAACAAGGGACCCAAAGCCTGCACCACATGCGCTAAGGCGAAGGCAAGGTGCGTTCCCGGACCTCTAGGGAGCCTCAAATGCGATAGGTAAGTCATGATAATTGGTTTATTCTGAAACAGTGTTATCGACGGCTTGCGTTGGTTGTTTTTGGCGCCAATCTTGTCTCTTAAAGTGCACGCATACATATGTAAGTTAGTGGATAGGGACAGCTGCTGACGCCAATCTCAACTTTCAAGGTGCCATCGATTAGACAAACCATGCGTTAACCAGACTCCGGCTCCGGCCCGGCCCCGTAGAAGTCCAAAGCTTTCCAAGATAGCTGCCTTAGAAAAGCGTCTGGAAGAGTTGTCTTCGCACGTGCGGCGTGAGTCTTCAGAAGAGGGAGAGTCGACGCCTCCCCCTCCAACAAAAGAGAAGCGATCAGAACTGGTGACGAATTCTGATACGTGGGGTTTGAATCACTTATTTCCCTCGAAGACGGGGACTGAAGGTACCCCTAGTCAGCATCCTCCACCATCAGCTCCGGACAAGACACGCCCATGGGACTCCTGGTGGCCTACACCGCGTGAAGCGGAGCTGCTTCTCAACGGCTACAGAACCATCCACTCATGCCTGTTCCCCTTTGTTTGTGTCCCTGGGCATATGACGGCCCTGCAGCTACGGGAGCATCGACCATTTCTATGGAAGGCTGTCATGATGGTGGGATGCTTTCTCGACGGAGCTAGACAGGTTAAGCTTGGCCAAGAGTTGTTAGCTGAAATTGGTCGAGCGGCTGTTGTAGATGGCCTAAACAGTCTCGATCTGCTCCAAAGTCTGCAGATGCTAGTGGCTTGGTACGTGCTACTATAAACGTCCTGGTGGTTTATCTCTAACTTAATCGCAGGTTTCACTATGCGTTGAAGGGTTCGCAAGTAACAAACCTCTTATTCCTTGCTCGAGCTATATGTGTAAACTTGAGGTTCAAGGAAGATGTGAGTCTTCGGGGAGAGGAATTCGATCGAAATCTCGATCATATGAGAGTTTTTGCTGGGACATACTATCTTAACACTCTGTAAGTATTGTCAACCCTATATCCGAGTGTTTGCTAACTTTGGGGTAGGGTCTTTACTGCAAACAAGCGGCCTGATGTCCTCATGAACACTAACCATCTGGAGATGTGCTGCAGGGTTCTTGAGACAAGAATGCAGCATCCTGCTGATGAGTACCTAGTCAAATTAGTGCGCATTCAACAACTAGCACAGTCTATATCCACCACTATGTCGGCGGAAAGCCTCAGTCAGACCACCAATAAACTACCATTGACCATGGTAGTGCAGTCGTTTGAAGAGCAGTTGCAACATTACAAGGATAGTCTTGGCCCGCGACTTGCTAACAATGGTATGTGCATGTATACATCGCACAATATGACCTTCTGACGCTTACCACGTTTTAGATAATCTCAAAACCCACGTCAACGTAGCTGAAGTACTCCTTTATGAGATCGCCATATCGGACCAGAACTCTGCGGCTTCGTATCTTCCTTTGACTGACAGACTCCAACTTCTCTGGGCTTGCGTTCGATCTCTCAAGACATTTTTTGATATCCGATTCGATCATCGAGAAATGGAGCGTCCACGTTTCCTATGCATGAGCGCTTCTGAGTTGGTGTATACCATCATTGTGGGCATCAAGGTTGTGACCCTTCAGCTACCAGGTTGGAATCTTGCCCAGATTCATGCAGAACTTGACATGGTTGAGGTCATGAGCCAGCAAGCCCAAGATTTAGATATCATCGTCGGACGCCGCAAACATGGCAATATGCTAGGCACAGCGACACCCGCCGGAATCCCGACAACTACACCAGCGCCCCCTCCCGATCCATTTGAGAGACTCGTGAAACAGCTCAAGTCAGTGAGGGACTTGGTAAAAGCTGAGAGGCAGCGATTGCTGGTAGGGTCTGGCAATGCTGATCTCGTGGATTTCAGTCAAGACTTCTTGATGGATGATTCAGGAACTGACTTTTGGCAAGCCGCGGAGACAAGGGGGTATAATGTGTGGAATATCATCGGTGATCCTGGTGTTTTGAATGAGTCTACTTGAAGTTTTGGCATTAGGTCGTCGTGCTCATTGCATGGTTGGATCGTCGTTGTACCGCTATCGTGACTTTCCTTCTATGTATTGCCAACGGAGTTTATTGAAGATAGTAAACCAAGCCTAATCATCTATGCAAACATTTGTACAATCTTAGTCTTGATTTGATTCATCTAGGCCTCATCAACTTGTACTTCCACTGCCTTTACCTTTGCCATGCTCAACCATCGCAGGTCACCATTAGCAGTTGACTTTCGGATACCGTAGAGCTCATCGAGAAAAGCTGTCACGAATGATCCTGGTCCACGAACCTCACTCCGCTCAGCGGCAAGTTCAGAAGCGATTCCAAACATAACTGTTCCAGCCACAGAGGAAAGGAGAGGATCAGCGCCATACGCAGCAACCATAGCGCTGACGGTTGTACCAAGAGTGCACCCAGTACCTGTGACCTCGCCGAGATATGGGTGTCCATTACTGATGGCTAAAGTGCGGGTTCCGTCGCTGATCAGGTCAACGGCACCTGTGAGAATGACGACGTTGCGTCGGTTCAGGGCGACGGAGCGTACGAGGGACGCCTTTTGAGCGAAAGTGAGAGATGAGGTTGAGTCGACGCCTCGCTGTGTGATTGTTGCACCTGCCACGGTCTGTATCTCTCCTTCGTTACCTTTAATGATCGTGAAATGGCCGGCGTCAAGGAGAGTTTTGACAGCGTTGCGACGAACAGCAGTGGCTCCAGCGCTGGAAATATGAGCTTAAGCGAATCATTAATAACATGCCAAAGACTTACCCAACAGGGTCAAGCACTATAGGGCGATCGGCTTCATTGTAGGATTTGATGGCTTGGAGATAGTTCTTGAGACCATCAGGAGTAACAGTACCCATGTTGACCACTAGGGCTCCGCCGAGCTTGGCGAGATCAGCAGCTTCTGCGGCATAGTTGGCCATGATAGGGCTTGCGCCGACACACAGAGCGACATTGGCGGCAAAATTCTGAACGACCTGTTGTCTACCGTGTGAGAAAGCTTTCCGATATAGACAGAGTTTTACTCACCAAATTGGTCATGTTGTGTGACAAGGGCGTCTTGTTAGCTACAGCGCGGATAACCTCGGGGATCTTGGCGACGATAACTTTCCCAAGGAGATCACGGGCAGCAGCAGCAGGGTCAGGAGCAGCAATGAGGGCACTCACGACAGCAACTCCATCGAGAGACTTAGAAGGAGACCCGGCTGCGGCGAGAACAGGGGCAGTGTTGCTGGCATTAATGCCGCCGATACAAACCGTTGGGATGGAGCCATGGCCTGCATCTTGAAGAGCTGAGAGGATATTACGGACTCCGGAGGGACCGATAATGGATTTTGTGTCCTTTTTTCTGATCTTGTGTCAGGGGCTGAAGCGAGTTACAAGGACGATGCGTATATATCACTCACGTCTGGGTCGAGTAGACAGTTCCAATTCCGAGATAATCAGCACCAGCTTCACAGGCCTTAAGAGCTTCTTCTTCTGAACTTGCAGTTACGCCAATTATTTTGTTAGGGCCAAGAAGCTTTCTTGCTTCTTCATATGCTGTACCACATATCAAGTCAGATCAGATCAGATCATGCATGTCTTGGATATTAAGGGACATCAACATACCCATATCATCTTGCCCAATATGTACACCTTCACAGTCTATCTCATCTGCAATGTCTACTCGATCATTGATGAGAAGGGGGACATTGTAACGACGGGCAATGGCATGTAGTTTCTTGGCTGTAACAACAGCGACACTGCGTTCACTGTGTTTATCTCGGTATTGCAGTAGGGTGACACCACCTCGTAGAGAAGCTTCGACAGTTTCTTCGAGGTTGCGATCCCCGAGAATCTCGGGCGTTGAGTCTGTGACCAGGTAAAGGCCGTAATTGACCGACGGTTTAGTCATGTTGATAGTAATGGTAAAGATGTTGGTTGTGGGCTGGGTCAGGATTAGTCAATCGTAATTGATAAAATTAGACCTGAGACATACCAGCAATTGCGTTTTGATCGCCTGTAGGCAGAGATTATTGATCGTGAATGGAAATGATGAAATTGAAGCGGTGGAGTGAGCGACTTATTAAAATTGATGAGGTACTCCGTACATGTGAGGCGATTGACGACTTATGAAGTAATGACATAGGGTAAGGCAAATGAGCGATATGTGCAACTTGAACTGAGACTTGGCAAATGGCTAAGCTACCTAGGTATGAGTAGGCAAGTAGTAGTTGACTTAATAAGTAAATATGCCTTTTAAAGATTTTCTTCCCCTTTATGGAATATTGGTACTCATATTTCACTCAGCTAAAATTATTTTTAACAGCACCAACCAACGACTGGTAAAAACCAGCTTTTATTTAGTCCATCATTTCCCACTACTCGTACAGTTTAGCGACTCTTTCTTTTCTCAAATTAAAACCTCGAGATATCGCGGCCAAAGATCCAGGTGATGAACCAATAAAATGGAATCATGAGCTTATTCTTCAAGCTCATACTCTTTGTCAAATACGCCGTCCTCCACAAAATCCACGCGGCTCGGCCCTTGAGCTCATCTGCGCCCTTCTGATGGATCGCTCTCCATCCTCCAAGATACGCCATTGTTCCCCAATTACGAAAGTGAAACGGTGCTGTAGGAGCTCCCTGAGAAGATGTCCCGGCATTGAACCTCTTGCCGAGATATGTCGCTTGTTGACTCGCTACTTGTGCTGTAGCAGGGAGTGATTCTCCCTGAATGTTGGCACAATCGCCAATAGCGTAGACGTCGGGGAGAGTCTTGGTGACTTGTTTGCCGTTGGGATCTTGAGTCTCGAGTTGTACACGGAGGTGAGAATCAACAGAAAAACCCCCTGTTTTGCAATTCTTTGCAATCTTTCCTAGACCTGCAATCTCTTGACCTACCAAACGTCCCACAAGAGGGTTCTGCATAAGTCCTGTACTCCAGACCACAACGCCTGCAGCGACTTCTTCAGGCTCTTCTTTAATGCGCATAAGGAGAACATCGTCATCTCGGCGAATACCTTGTAGGTGGTGTTCTGTCTTGACTCGAATACCTGCGCGGCTGAAGATGTTCGTTGCGTATGCAGCCAAATTGCGGTCGAACATGGGGAGGACTTTTGGTGCAATGTCGTAAATGGTAATGGCGACGTGTGGCATCAGTCCAGGATACAACTTGGCCAAATCTTCATGTACAAGGTCGTGAAGCTCCGCCGCAAACTCGATACCAGTAGGACCACCGCCAACGACTGCAAAATGAAGTAGCCGCTTTCTCTGAGCCGCGCTTGTGCTGGGTAGAGCTGCCTGCTCGAACTTTTGAAGAACCCTCAGACGCACAGTTCGAGCATCTGTAGCATCTCTTAAGAAGCATGCATGCTCTTTGACACCCTCTACACCAAAAGTTTGGCTGTAGCAACCAACGGCCACAACAAGCTTATCATATGGGACCTGAAACTCAAGGCCCTTTAACAGATCCTTCCCCGAGCGAGCCGTAACACCATCGCGCTGGTTAGCTTCAACCGTGATTGTCTTGTTGGCAAAGTCGATATTTGAAGCCCACGCCTGATGAAACTCTGTAAGATCAAGTTTTCGACAGGGCTCAACTGCTGCGCGGAACTCGAGAGTGCCTACAGCTGTTGAGGCTATGAGGGGGGTGAAGACAAAGTGAGAGCGAGGAGAGATGAGAATTCGAGAGGCTTGAGAGGGAGATATTGTCTTTGCGAGGGCGTATCCGGCCCAGCCTGAGCCTAGAACTACGATACGTTCTTTTGGACCTGAGAGGAAGCTCATGATTAACTACTGGGACAAGTTGAGATGACTTTGTTAAGCCAAACAGGCAAAAGCACAAGCCAATTGATACTGTAAGCAAAGATGTCACTCACCATCTTGAGCTACTGTACTCGCCAGTCTCTTGCAAGTGACTCCTCCGAGCCTCACCAACAAGCGCTGTTCTCTACGCCCTACCATCATGGGGTTTCTCTGAATCTCCGCGTGACAGAATGAATCAGAAGTATTACCAAAAAAATAGCCAATGAATAGTTCACGATAAAGATATTCAGCAAAAAGAGATCTAATCCGTGGGTATGCGGTGCCGCAAGTCTCGCCGTGTAAGTGGGTGTTTTGGCAGGGTCGTTTTTAGCTGCCTCCACTGGAATAGAGCGGCCGGGATAGAGGAGAAGGAGTTTAACGATTAAGTGGTTGTGATCTCGTTGAGATAAAATGACAGTTTTATAAAGCCCGTAAATAAGCCGGCGCTGTTGAACCAGCTAGTCTGGGTAGCTGCTCAACTTGTCATTCTATCAACTCATCGTCACTGTCTACAGCTGCATACGTAGTACGCTGGTAGTGTAATACTGCAACTGGCCCTGTACCCAATACCTCTTCCGGCATGTTGGTTACGAGAACATCCCTGTAGCCAGTACTTGCACCTCGGACCCCGGACCCCCGGACCTCCCGGCGAACGATAATTCACCGGAGCCTCACCTTAAAGTCGGACTCGTGGAAAGACAGGGCATGACCCGGCTGTCCGATAATATCAACAACCCGAGATATCTTCTCGAACAATACTTCAGCTGTGACTCAAATGCTGCTGGTTGACTTCGCCTGGTCCGAATATAGATGCTATTATCGTATTCAGTCTCACATGTCATACGCAGTAGCACAGCCTTTCAGCCGCATCATAATGTTGGACCAAAAAGTCCCCGTTTTACATACAAAGTAAATAATAAAATTTCTAACTAGTGCAAGCTTTCTACGTTATAGTTGGCTTGTCTATTCCAAGCTTCTCAACAATTAACCCCGATCCTTCTATCCATTCATCCGCCTGTTGATGATATCTCCCCCCTTTTTGTTTATTGTAACATGGCATCCAGACTCTCTCCCAAGACTCCCTCAATCTTGACGATCCATCGGTGTGTCTCCCGTTCAACCACTTCATCATCGTCCTCCTGTAATTCGCTGATGCGAGGCAGCATCTCATGCAACATCGACAGCCACTCCTCACCCAGACGATCAGTCAGTGCCTGCTCACACTTGACCGCGGCAAGTCTGACTGCTGCAGACTCGGATCGAAGGTGCTTCAAGAGCGCAGAGTTGAGCTCCTTCTGGTGAGCTTGTGAGTCTGCCGCCGAGGCCAGCTCCACCGTTGTCGGAATGAGCTGCTCCGTCACCTCCACAGTACCGGCATGTGAGAACTGCTCCATCAGGACCGGTCCAACGGCGCTAAAGTGGGCTGGAGCTTGCCAGAAGTCATCCTGGTCGTGCTCGAAACAGTTGGCCAGGGTCTGTAGAACCCTTGTCCAGAGATGTCCCTCTTCAGAGTTCTTCAGATCCACTGACCTCAAAATCTTAACTGCATCCTCCACAATGTATGTAGCGTAGTTGGTAACAATTGACTTGAGGGTACCAAAGAAAGCCTCGAGGAACCCATAGACACTATATTGACGTAGAGATCGTCCAAGTCGGTCGCTCTTCGGCAAACCAGAGTTTGACCACTCCATGAGTTGAACAAATACTGGTCGGAATGCTGCGTCGTTGAGCTTATAGATCATCTTCAACGCCTTGTCGTTGACGCTGGCGTCGAGAGCACTGAGCCTCAGCAGATCTTGCTCGCCAAACTCGCGCTTGGCCCGTTCCTGTCGTCGGAGGTCAAAGACCTTCGTGATGATGCTCGTCAGGAGTGTAGCATTCTTGGAAATATCAGACTTGGAATGCTTGTCAATAGCCAAGCCCAGCACATCAAGATACTCAGCAACAGCCTGTGACAGTTAGTAATTTCCCCAATACCTATGGTGATCATCAAACTTACAGAGAATCCAGCGATCCTTGCGCTTTCCCAGTTTCGATCCAAAGCCGAAAAGATCTCCTTCGCCTCGAGCTGCTTTGCCAAGAAGTGAAGACAGTCGACACGGCTTTCGCTTGTTGTATCATCATCCAGTTCAATCTCAGCCGACTTGTTAGAAACCTCCAAAATGCGGTCGATATAAGTCGAAAGCATGTATGGAAGGTGCTGGGCTAGAGCGCTGATGAAACCATAACAAGCGACATGAAGCTCCTCATCCCGAGCGTCCTCCTTCAGGCTTTCGTCAAGATACTTGACTGCCAGTGGGATTGCGCTCGGCAGAACGGGTACGATAGCGTCCTGGAGTACATCCACCAGCGAGGTAAGGCACAGGAGAGCCATAACTCGGAGACCCTTGTCAGATTGTCCCAAGCAATGCTCTCCGGCGATTGTTGTAGCTGCTGCCACGACTGCCTCGATGTCCTTCTTGCCATACTTTTCGGCAATCTTGTCGACGCATGTGACAGCGGTGTGCTTGTAGCGCATATCCGAAGACTCCCTAATACCGGCTGTAAGTTGAGGGAGGAATGCCAACAAGACAGCCCTCGATGCTGGATCAGTATTGCTCTCCTGTTCCACCCGAACCTCGAGGGCACGGAGCACCTTTTGCCGCAACCCCATGTCAGGCCTGTCAAGCAAGTTCTCAACTGCCTTGATAAACTCTCCGATCGACAGCAGGTTAAGGTGGTTGGAGAGAGCCTGTCCGCAACGGCCATGGAGAGTCTTATTCGCCTTAACCGTTTCGGCCAGGACAAGGATGTTCTCAAGAAGAGTGGCATAAAGTTCTCTAAGTCTAGATGCCTCCATATCGTCGTTCTCCATCCACCCTCCAATCTGTGCCCGGAGTTTCTTATTGGCCAAAAAGTAAGGGACGGCCGATAGTTGGTGCAGTGCAATCGCCTCGACATCCTTGTCCTTGTCGTTCTTTTCTTCAGTGACACCAAGAATGGCGAGAGAGATGCCAGGTTTGGTTTTGAACAGGTCTGCGATAAGATCGAGCTGCTTGACCAGTGTCTCCAGTTGTGTTGGGATGCTAAAGTGGTTCATCAGCTCGATAATGAATTGCAAAAGAGCATCACTGGCGCCATATCGGTCGACCAACATGCTAACGATAGCATGTAGGAAGTCCTCAGGGCCGAGAGTCTCGACGAGGGCAACAAATAGACCTTGTCTTCGATGGGGTGGGATGTGTTCGTATGCAGTTGTGAAACTGACAAGAATGTCAGAGGCACCAGCAATAGGACATTTCTGACCATGGCGCAGAGATTCAATCAATGGAGGAATGACTTCCTTGATAGTCTGAGACACAACGTGAGCAGAGTAGTCGTCGCTTTGGCGAAGTACTGAAGTGCCCATGAAGGTGAAAATGGGCATGACACTATGAAGAACCAAGTTCGGGGCTGTAGTGGCCAGGCTGGCAATAAGGAGAAGGGCAGCATTCTGTACAACAGGGCTCGAAGACTTTTGAATGCAGTTAACAAGTAAATCCCCGTACCCGACAGAACTGTCGATCGTGAGCTTTTTGTTTGCCTTGTAAGCTGGCATCATAGCAAGCAGGCTCCGAAGAATGAGGTTTTGCAGGTAGCCCAGCTCAGATCCAACAACAGTTCTAAAGTGCTGGAGCTCAGAAAGGGCGGTAAAAAGGCCATCTAAAAGCTCAGGATGCTCAACCGGGTCAGAATTTTCAACCAGTTGCAAAACGAATGTGACCTTTCGCAGTGACTGGCTAAGTTCGGGGGTAACCTGAGTGATGAGACCACGGTCAGCTCCAGAAGAGCTCGTGCGACGGCGCTTGTTGGCTGGAGGCTCGGTGATCATCTTGGTTCCAGTTTCGATTGACTGAAGGAAATCGTGAAGAATATCAGTAGTGAGTCGCACGTTCCTCAACAAGTCAGCAGCTTCTGCCGCGACAACTGACTTGTTGTCGGTTGAGACAGTCGATTCCTGAGAAATCTCCAGCAATTGGTCAGCAGCCGTTGACTTGACATTGGGCTTCATTGAAGACCACATCTTCTTCATGCGAGCGAAAATAGCACGAATAAGATCAGCCTTCTCTCTCTGCTCTGGATCTCTGAGGAACTCCAAGAAGAACTCCAATCCTGCAACATCGTTCGGAACCACGACTTCAACGAAATAATTGTCCATGGTTGACTTGTCTAGACGTTCTGCGCTGCAGAGCTTCGCCGCTTGGTCTTCGCTCAGACTAGCCCACCATTGCAGGACAGGGAGAAGAAGCTGGGTCCTTGTTGTGGTGCTGACACCCCTAACTTCGTTGACGGTCTTCAATAACCTGCTCTTTACAAGAATCAAAGGTGTATTGACGATGTGAGAAGCAAGAAACTGGAGGAAAGACAGTCTCCCTGGCTGAGACAAATGGTCCTTCTTGTCCAAGGCAGGGTCGGGCTTGGACTGGTATTTGCCTTGCTCGATGGCGGTGCGGAGCACGGCAGTGATGTGTTGCGGATCCATGACACACTCCTCAACAGTCGGCAGAATCTGAAGGTGCAGAACCTTGGCAACAACATCGGATGGCAGAGACATGATTTCTTTGGATTTTCCGTACAGGCTCTGTTGACCCCAGAGATCTATTCCCGATGAGGAAAAGGGGGGAGTATAGAGGCTAGTGAGGACAGTAATCAAGTCGGCTGCGGCCTGACGGACGCGCTTTGAAGGGTCGCTGAGTGCTGAGATACAGTATGGGAGCAGAGCCTGAAGATCAGTTTTTCCAGCATCACCAACTTTGAGCCTTTTCTTTACCATGTCCAGGGCTGCAACACGAGCCAGTGCTGGGTAAGGGCCACTCCAGATGCGAATGAAGAAGCTGAAGTATGTGCAATTCTTGAAAGCTGTCTGTCGGTGGAGCTTAGGGTTGAGCTCGAACTCAGAGAGTAGGTTGGAGTCGCGGGTGCTCTCAGAAACGACAGAAAAGAAGATATGGCTAAATTCGTCAAAAACCTCGCCAGGCTGGGGCACAAGACAAGGGGAGAGCGATTCAGATCGAGTAGAGAGTTCCTTGAGCAGCAGGCTCAAATCCTGTGGCGCCTTCTTCTCCTCGCTGCCATTAACCATTTCTTGATCGTCCTTCGTCGCGTCGGGTAGTCGTCGCGAGCGGAATGAAAGGTCGAGTTTCATCTCAAGCTCCTCAATATCGAACTTGACTTCGTCAATAACAGACTGGATGGTGTCGCCAGACTTCCCGGAGTTCTGAGACAGAGCAATAAGCGCCGAACCAAGTTCTCGTCGCAATGCTCCGTCCTCGTCGTTGTCGTCGTTAAGCCGATGCGCAGTTAGGATAAGCGACTTGAAAATGACGGCGATTTGTTTGTCCTTGAGAACTGAGCTGCTGAGGATAGTGATAATAGTCGCCAAACCTCGAGCGTCTCCCTTCTTGGTAAGTCTCTCGATCAATGCAAGGCAGAGGCCGTTTGCCAACTTGTCCACCCGGCGCTCTTGGCCAATCTCAACAAGGAGGTTTCCGATATCTGTGACCTTCATAAGTGCCTTTGTGGTTTTGCTGCTCATTTGCTTGGCAGATCGGTATTGCGCCAAAATGGCGAGGCACACAAGAGCAGGGCGCACAGTATCGTTGGTCCAGCCATAGACCGTCTGGTCCATGAATGCAGTGACAGCGTTATCCTCGAGATTTCCCTTGGCGACAAACACTGCGATCGCCATATAGGAAGCAATTTGAATACTGGGAACTTTCTTCAACACCAAGGACTCAGCAAAGATAGGCCCCAGCCGATGAAGCAAGGCTTGATCATTTTCGCTCTGAACCGCAGCTCGGCCTGATCTAGTCTTGTCTAGGATTCCACTAACTGCTTCTGTCATGACACCAGCCCAGAACGAGACCAAGGCGGGATAGTTGTACTGCATCCTACAAGATTCGAGGGTGTACTCAGAGATGAGAGTCAAGAACGCAGGCTGCTGGATGGCTTGGCGAACTAAGACATGTCGAGGAGGAGATGTGACAGAACGGATATATGGGTCGAGGAAGCGGAAGTCGTGAGGAATCTTAATCGGCAGAATCGACAGGAGGGTAGCGAAGGCTGGGATCGAATGGTAAGGCAGGAAAGTGAGTAGGAGGGCCTGTGTATTTTCTTCGTGAATTCTTGATGGTATCAGTTTGCTGTTGCGCTTCGATAAAAAAAATACAACCTCTTACCTGAATCTGCGGATAAGCCATTCAATAGACTTAATAGCAGGCATCAGCCTAAGCCGGCTGCCCGCGAGGCGCAGGAAAGCCTCGACTCGGCGGTCCAATTCCTCATTCTCAGAAGCCGTGAGCTGGGTGCGATCTTGGTTCTGGCTCTCCTCGCTAAATATAGTAGACTGGAAAGGCGCGAATCGAGCATCGAGCTGGCAAAGCTCCTCAAAGCCCTGGAAGCAGGTTGTGTAAAGAGTTTGATAGCTCTGGGTAGCGGCGATTCGAGGTTCCCAGATTAGCGACTTGGAGTGGGCAGCCTTTTGCGCCTTCACATTCAAGCTGGATTTTGAATTTGCGGCCACCTGCGCCAATTGAGCAGCGAGAGCAGTCGACATGATTTCGAAGGCTGCAACTCAGGCTCTGGGCGGAAGATGGCTTGGGTATGTCGATATGGTGATCGGTGGTAACATTAAGGAAATTTTTTGGCGATAGTTTTGACTCCAGGAAAAGAAAGACCAACTTTGTTATCGATAAGATTCTCGTCTCCACACCTACCCCACATGTCGTTAGGCAAGCGGGTCAGAAAATCACGACACGAAGAGCCTTTTGACATTAGTAGGTAGTTAGCTAGGTCGTTAAATGGTAGTGAGGCCTTTAGACGTAAGACTCTTAATAAGTCATCTGAATCTTTATGACAGCCTTACTTTGTTCCTGGCAAGTATATGTCAAAGGCTTAAATACGATTGATTATTTAAACCAACTACTTCTTAAGTCCTAATAGTGACAACCAATGCTCTGATATTCCTTCTGCCCCACCACTATCGCGGCTCATTGACATCAAGGGGAAGAAGCACGTTGGACCTTTGATTCACGACGAGGTTAAGCAACGATGGCTCTTCTAGTGGCGATTTCTTGAACTACCTACCTACATTGAAATAAATCCCGGTATCTTTGATCACCCATAAGTTGCATCTTGCTTTAGGAAAACCAACCACTTCACAATACATGAGCAAACAGCGACACTGTGTTCTGCTTAAACGTGCCTCTAAGACTGGTATCACTCTCCTATAATTATAGTAACTGTTTCCATTTCAAAGGAGTAAGTTAATGCTCTTGCCCAATCTGGGATCTTCAAGACTTGGGCTGTTGAGATACATTATTGGCTCGAACCCCCGCTACAACCCGCAGGAGAGCAGAGACAGGTGGCCTGAGTGACCTACCAGTCTATTTAACCGCACAACTGAGGCCGTCAGAAATATAAACTCTAGCTCGCTGTACGTAAGTTTAAGGGGTTTCCCACAAAGGCGAGAGCTTCGCCATCGACAACGTTTTGCTTTCACAACATGGCTGTAAACACACCTACCGACCCTCGTAAATTACCAGGATACCGCTTACGTATTATAGTCTACAGTTCCTCAGGTTGTTCTCTTTGGAGACTCTCTGTTCCAACAATGCTCAGATCTCCAGGAGGGCTTCTCCTTCCAAGCTGCCCTCCAGTCCGGTGAGAATCTATCATGAGGTACAAATTAGGATGAATTAACCTGACTTGCATATGCTCAGATTTCATCCGACGTTTGGATATTGTAAACCGTGGATACTCGGGCTTTAACACCGACATTGCTCTCAGATATCTCCCTGAGGTCTTCCCTGAGCGTACAGCCTCATCACCTAAGGTGGACTATCTGGTATGAATACCACTATAATTGTAGCAAAGGGTAAGATGGCTAAAAAAAAATGGCAGGTCTTGCTATTTGGGGCAAACGATGCTGTGCTCCCCGGCGCCATCACCAAGCAGCATGTCCCTATCGAACGATATAAGCAAAATCTCACAGAGATTGTCAACCACCCACGCATCGCTGCTCACAAACCTCAAATTCTCTTGGTGACCCCCCCTCCTTTGGACGAGATCAAGACAACACCTCGATCCATAGAAAATGGCCATCTGGGAGCAGTTCGAAAGTCGACAGTCAGCGCTGCCTATTCTGAAGTCGCCCGTGAAGTTGCGAGAGAGAACCCAGGAGTCATTCTGGTCGATCTCTGGAAAGCGCAGATGGACGAAGCCATCTCACTCGCCCCTGGAGACTACACCCCGGGTGGGCCATGGCTAGGTGACCCTGAGAACGGCAGGCAGGGCGGCCTGGACAGCCTCTTGCACGACGGTCTTCATATGAGCGGATCTGGTTATCGAGTATTTTACGAATATCTCAAGCCATTTATTGGCAAGGAGTGGCACGGCCTTCCAGATGACGATCGCAAGGGTTTCACGATCCCTGACTGGCGCGAACTGTTGGAACTTAAGCCTAACCTGAACACTGGCGACTAGACAGATATAGGTAGAAAATTGAATACAGAAGGCATCTATTGAATATGCAAGCTCAAGTTCCATGCTGTCGATGTTGCAGGGTTGCTTTTGTATCTGGCCGAGTGTCTCAGCAACGACAGCATGACTTGGGTATGCCAAGACAACTTCACCCCACTATAGAAATGCAACCCCTACCTACCTATGGACCGGGCAGGTACCTGGCGTGCCCGCTTTCGACTACGTACCTGGGCCGGGCACCTCACGTTACTCCATCTCTCGATTCCAATCCAACCAGTTCAATCTGAACGCTATTTCGGACTTCACCCTTTCATGATCCGCCCTGCCTTCGACTCTTGACGTATTTCTACATATCGACTGCGCTTTTGCGATTCTTCCCAAACACACGAAACCTCTGATATCGATACTGCCTTTTCATCAAGCGATCTACCACGAGCACAACTGCTTTCGACACCTTGCCCGCTTTGCGACGCCCAAACACACTTAACTCCGACCCCTATCGTTTATATCAAGACCGGCTTGCTTCAAATTCCTGATAATCTCTTACCTTCTTACCTTCCGTCAAGTGTGACGCCTATATTCTTAGCCTTCCGTCGGTACGACAGTTTTCCCATCAGCAACTTGCCGGGCAACACACAATAAAAGATAACGCACTCGAGCGCTGCATCAACAACTATTACAACCCTAGGCCGCATACCCCAGAGTTAACGCACTTCAATATCTTCTTCACGTGTTGAACATCAAAATCACCTGTCTATCATCCTACTTGGAGGCCATTGTTCAATACTACCAGGTGGTTCTCCAGATCGCACTCTGCTTGTTGAGGGCCCTGTGGTCTACACTAGGCGATGCGGCGGGGAGGGAGGACCTCGTGAACTAATTCTTAACTGGGGATCGAGGTCGGAAGCAACAAATTGTCTTCATCCGCGAATAGAAGTTATCCTGGACCAAAGCTCATGCTGTACGATTGAAGTCATCGTTTTGTCTACCCTTCATTTCGCTGGCGTTTCGATTCCTTCTCTCATCATCCGACCTCCCTCACTCTGAATTCGTCAGTTGAGTCAATCGGTTCTTCCGACAATCGAGTTCGGTACCTTTTTATTCGATTTTGCTCTGGGGATGGATCCCAGGTTTCCAGTCTCTCGCGAAGATCTGTACAGTCTACAGATGGAAGTGAAGCAAGTCCAATACACCCAAAGCAATCATGCCGAACGACTTCTCCGATTAGAAAAAAAACAAGCGGATGATGCCGCATTAAAGTCTGTCTGGAACTCTCCTTTCCCCGGTGTCTTGAGTGGCACCCCCCAGACAGGTGAGTTGTCTGTCTGATACTATGTCGATTACCTTCTCATCATCTTGTAGGCCCTGTTTCTATTCCGCACAATGACATGTTTGATGACTTGGATGAGCAAGGCGAGGAACTTCTAGGGTCTCTTCATCTTGGACCCGCAGAAGAAGAACCAGTTCGTCGAGGGGCAGCATCGCGGGCTAATAGTGTTCGATTCGACGAAAGTGCCTTACACGGATCAAGCTGGGGTGGCCCCAGCAATCGCCACTCTGGAGACTTCGGACCTGTTCGGCCTGGAAGCGGTCTTATGATGGAACGGTCGTTATCTCACAAGTCAGATGGACGACACAGTTCTGCTGGTCACTCGGTGCATTCTCATCACTCTATTGCTTCTGGCCGAGCTAGCAGCTTGGGCCTTGACAACAACTTTGCGGTTGGCGACGATGATGATGACTCCTTCGATATTCCTGGACCCCCAGCAGCCTTCTATGTCCTTGGCACGGTGCCCTCGATCGTGCGGTGTTGGTTGACCCCTAATTTTGGCCACTCTACACTCCTATATGCCGATGTTTGCAGTGGCTCACAGAAGTCTACAGTTGATTATTCACTTCTCCGAGAGTTGGATTTGGTGGATCAGATTCAACGAGATGTCGATGGGGTCTATCGTGTGAAGTTGAACGTCTATTTTGCGGAGGCTGTTGTCACACACCACGGTAGCCGTTCTAGCAGCCCTCATGGGTCAGTCCCTTCAATCACCGTGTTTTTTGAAGTCCCTGGAATAACGGAGCAGCCTATTCAGACCGCTGATCAAAAGGCAATCCGCATTTATTTGGGTAGCGATGCCCTCAGAGCACATTCTGCCGATATCCTCTTTTCTCAGAATACCATGACCCTTCGTGGCGACGAACGAGAGCGACTTCAAATTCCGTTTGTCCGCCCAGAGGATGAGAACGTGTTCCGGAATATTTGTACCACCAACACAATCCCCGAGAAATCCAAACTTAATGCCAATGCTGCGCCTTTCGTTTCGGGCGATTTCAGCCAGGCTAGCCAGGATAGCATCCCCGACATGGACCCCCCTCATCAGGATTATGAGTCTCGGAGCGAAATGTCACCGATGGCAACTGAAGCGGTTCTCAACAAGCGCCCTAGCTCTAGAGGTAGCTTGTCTGGTGCAGAGAGTGAGCGAAGGTCGCGCAGAGCTACCAACGGAGACGACTCAGGTATCAAGGAGCGCGCTGCTGAACACTCTGCTCCTGAGACCTCACGACGAGAGCCCCCTTCAGGTATCTGGGGATCCTGGCGCCATGGGTCAGGTAATGGGGTCGACGGCCCGCACCGAGATGGCTCACTGAGTGGATATCAACCTGCCGGTCGAGGTCGCAACATGAAAATCCTCAAGCCTCAGAAGTCAATCTCTAGGGCGGTCTCCTCATATGACGCCTCATCTTCATCCAAAGGCCTCGGGGACGGTCGGCGGAAGAGTCAAGCAAGCATTGGGGAGAATGGTAGCACGCCTGCCAATAGATGGGAAGCTAAGCGTGTGGTGAGCATGAGCAGTGAGCACAAGGGACAAGCACAGTCACAGCCATTGCCACCTTCGAGCCGTGAAGGCCGCATTGCCGGCACCAACGCCAGTGTCAACGCTAACAACAGCAACAACAACGCCCTACCAAGGTCTGCCAATCCTGTCGGAGTTGCTTCAGCTTTTTCATGGATGACACCAACGTCCAAGCCCAAAACAAGTGGTGGCTCTGAGTAATGGGTTTTTGGACGAATTTCCCCCTGCTGCCTTTCTACTTGCTAGCTTTGTAGACTTTTGCTCGTTCAAAATGATACCCTGGGCCATCGGAATCATGAATGACCAGAATCGATAAATTGCAGAACTGAGACACCTTTCGGAGTAGACGAACAGGGGACGATAATGGTGATGGCAGTTCGATGTAATGAAATAACCCAAAAAAGAAGAAAATGAATAGGGGCAAGGACGATGCTATCCTTTGCTATCAAATACATAAAAACAAATTGGCAGCGATCAATGATGGTGTTTGTACTATGCAAGTTATGCAGAGCATGGCTCTCTGGTCTATCATGAAATATGTCACCGTGCCTAGATCTTGGACTCGGGAGGCAACGCCTGCCAAACTTTTTTGGTGTCTGCCATCGACTCCTTGACGACACCAAAAAGTCCCTTAAAGGCTGGATGAGTTGCATCTCCAACACATTCATACATCCAACTCTCACTTGATGTCACTGTAATCCCAGGCTCAGCACGTAATCGATCTAGGGCAATGCCCACCTCGCGCGGATTACAGCTCGACACCCCATCTGCAATTACATAGACCTTGTGTCCTGCATCGCGGAGATCAAGGGCTGTCTGGGTAATGCAGATATGCGACTCAATGCCAACAAGAGCGATCTCAGATCTCGGAGGTAAATCGGCGGTGACGGAGGGGATGAACATGGAGAAGCGTGTCTTGTCATGCGGTGTCGAGTGGAGGAGTTGCGCGAGAGAAGATACCGTGGGGCCGAGCTTGGCTGACGTCTGGGTTGTGGTTACGACAGGGACAGAGAGAGTGTTTGCGAACTTGATGAGTTTTCGGGTGGTAAGGACGCTGGTGGGAGTTAGTCAGTCGAGTGGCGTTGACAAGGGGCGAGGACGAGGGTGTAGCATACATGCTGTCGAATTCGTAGATGACATTGCGAAACTTTTCTTGAATATCGCAGACGCTGTATAACTTTTAGTTATGTATTTTGTCAGGATAGAGAGTTTATACATACAATATCCTTGGGTTTTCTTAGCATCACAAATCAGCAAATTTCTTCCCGTTTCTTTTGCCTATCCTGGTACTTACTGAACCGCAATTCACTTTGCGCCGGTGAAGACATGGCGCGAATCTGTTGCTGGTGTAACGTATACGGAGCAGAACGAGTCGCAACGATTCTTGCTGCAGATTCTCTACCCAATCGAGCCGTCGCCACGTTGCTGATATTTGCTGTTGCAGCTCGCGAACCGATAGCCAGCCGATATAACCCACGTTGAAACAAGACAGTTGAGGGCGTTTGCATATCCACGAGCGTAAGGAGTTAATTAGAGTTGAGATATTGAGAACAAATAAGAATAAGAAAGATTCCAAATTCTAGTAGCGCTTCTCAGTAGTCTCGGTCAAATTTTGTGCCCGGTATTCGGCATCTGAGACATTTGGAGGTGGTTGAGTTTAAAGAGGGGACCTTGAACCTACCTATGACTGAGCGAGATACAAGTTAGCCGCAGGCGGGGGAACGGCAGTGTGAAGTGGGGGGGGGGATCGACTGCTGTTTCATTAGCGGTTTAGCGGGACAAGGTCTTAATTTATTAGTGGACGGTGGCGCTCAGGTCAGGGTCTGAAGCACTATGTACCTAGGTATCCATGGATGGGTTCCGCTTAAACTTAGGTCACTGGAACGTGATCCGACAGTATGTACATAGTCGGGACTATCAGCTCTCCTTCAGCACAATAGTTAGGTAGTTGTTTTGAAAATTAAATCAAATTAATATATAGCAATCAAAGTTTTAATACAATGACCCCCACACTTTCGTCGGGAATTTTTACCGAATCAGATGACCTTACAGACTCCAGTATATGCAACCATCTATAACCATCCATCCATTCCGGACATAGGAAACGAACATTCGAACTATGCATTAACCTCCGCAAACCATGTTCGCAACAGACCAGCTAAAGCGCTTGGAAGCTCCTCGAGGTGATGAACGATCAAGTAGTACTGAAATGGGAACGTATCCAAATACCTCTCAATCACGACTTTGCTCTCTCCACCATCTCGGACAAACTTGGCTTCCTTGAGCTCAAGCACGCTATCGCCCTTCTTCTTGCCCGTGTCATCCATGATAATGAATACGATCATGATTCTCTCCTCCATAGCTTCACGCAGCATTCGCCGAATGCCCTCGTGGGCTGAAGAAGGTGTAAGTCCATCAGAGAGAATCAATGCTAGTTGCCAGAGGTCCGAGTTGCCGCTACCCTGTTGTCGTGCCAGTCTGAACGTTTCGATGGTTCTCTGAATGAGCAGGGCAATATCAGTACGGTCTTGAGAGAAGTTGAACTTCTGCAGCACCTTGGCTCCAGCATCTGAAGCAAAGGGTTCCGTCAGACCATGGGCCGTAAAGACATCACTACCAAAGCCCATGACGCCAACCTGACCAGCTTCCAGCATAGTAAGAGATCGTGACACCATGACAAGCGACTCCATTGCCAGAGTGCCCGACGACGTTTCACCCATGCTCTTACTGTCATCGACACAAAGCAAGATCTGGTATGTGCGTTTGGTCGGGATGCTGCGCCGCATCCAGATCTTGTCTCGCTTGTAGCTTGATGCAATGTACGGGATAATTCGCTTGATGTTGAGTCGTTTGCCAGTACGGAAAGCTCCTGAGAGCTTGGTGGACTGTGAGGGCGTAAGGATAAGTCGTAGTTGGGATGTCAAAGCCAAGGAGAGGGCGTGCGTCTTGGTTTGATACAAACTCCACTGCTGCATCGACTCCCCGAAATCTCGGAGTGGTCGTTCTTCATCCGATATGTGTGTTGTAGAGAGTTGCGTTGATGTCTCTTGAATATCGACCTCCTCATCTTCTTGCTCCTCCATACGCGTCTCTTCCTCCGAGGGGCTGATCTCACGATCATAGTTGCCTTGACGTGTTTTGACCCCTGAACGCGAATCATCTTGGTCCTTGTCTGCATCCTGCTTGCTGGAATCTGGTGTCTCGGTCGAGTCGACAGTGTCCATCTTGTTAGGGTCTTCTTGTTCAGCCTCTTCCTTGTCATCATCCATTAGGCGGCTTGTCGGATCTTGCTTCTCCTCATCGATAGCCATAGATTCGTCAATAGGTTGAACTTGTTCATCATCCGCAGTTCCCATGGCTTGTGTGTCTGTAGCAGTCTCGTCATCCTGGAGGTGTTGGAATTCCTTGCGACCTTGGTCGGCGCTTGGGTCTTGTGGTGCATTTTGTTCATTGGCCTCAGGCGGCTCGGCCTCTTTGATGTCTTCTTGCTGTCGATGCCAGCGTTCAAGTGCATCGCCAAGTTTCTTGAAAGGATCGCTGCGTGCCGAGTCCACCTTTTCTTGTTCCTGATCTGCCCTGTCCATGATTTCCTTGGACTGTGAGGTTGATCCCTTGTTGCCCGAGCTTGTGTCTTGATCAGCAGCACCCTGGCCCATCTCGCCATCCTCTTGCTGAGCCGCGTTGTTCTGGAAGTCATCATCAACATCCATTGAGTCTGCATTTTGGTCCTGGCCAGAACTCTTGACGTCGCTTGGCGCAGCGTTATCGGTATCGGCTGTGGCGTTGTCTTGAGGTGGCTGGTTCTGGTCTGTAGCATCCTCGTGTTCTTCCGCCTTCTCCTCTTCCTCGGGTTTCACCTCCTCATCGACTTCATCCTTACCACCAGCCTTTTCTTCGGGTGTTTCTTCGTCTTCAATTTCTGCTTCTTCTCCAGCCTCATCTTTAAGCTGAGCTTGGGCTGCAGCATCGTCCATTTCTTCCTCCTCATCATTACCCATCTCCTGGTCCTCCGCTTCTTTACTTTCCTCCTCGATGTCTGATAGACCATCAAGCCCATCACTATCTGACTCTGACTCGTGATCATCATCAAGATCTAACTCCATATCATCGGGAAGTGCCAGGGTGTCATTCTCCTGGGCGGTTTGCTCTTGCTTGTTCATCTCCTCTGGTGCCTTGACGTCCTCTTCTTCGGCTCCGGCTTCCTCTTCCTCTGCGTCTTGTTCACCAGAGTCATCAACATCTGGTTGTTCCTCACCCTCCTGCTTCTTCGCGTCTTCATCTGCCGCCATCTGCTCGTCGTCCTTCTTTTGTCCCTTGGCCTTCTCGCCCTGCTGATCTTTGTCGGCTTTCTCCTCGTCGTCTCCATCCCACATCTTCTCATCAACGGCAGTGGGATCCAGGTCATCAACATCTCCAGCTTCTTCGTCCATATCGTTCTCCTCTTCTTCTTCATCCCCGTTCTTCGATCCCTCCTCGTCATCATCGGCACCATCAACGCTGCCCATATCTCCTTCCAGCTCTTCATCAGCCATATCCACAGCATCTTTCTCATCCTCAATTTCGCCAGTCTCCTCCTTGTTAGCTTCTTGGGCAAGTTCGGAGAGATCCTCATCAGGCTGGATATCTTTGCTGATGTCTTCGGCTCCTTCTCCGTCCCCAAGGCCAGTTCCAGACTCCACTTTACCAGATTCACCAGGGGTTTCATCTGACTTTGTTTGTGGCGTGCAGAACCCTTGGGAAGAGATTTGGGTAAATGTCTTGGTCATGTTATAGGCCATATGTGCAATCGCGCTGTGGATATCGACGACTTGCATGAGGATCTGTTGGGCAAGGTCAACATACTCGTTGAGAATAGGACATGCAATACTCATAAGGCTCATGGCCGCCTGACTGAGATGTTGGTCTTCGAGACGAATCTTCTTCAGCATACCGATGCAGCCGGCCACGCTCCTCTCAATCTCGGGGGTACGAAGCTTGGCAAAGAGGTTCACAAAGCCATCGGCATGAGTGGTGAGCCAGGCAGGTTCGTCTTCCTGGCTTGAAATGTCCTTTGCACCCTTCTTTGCACCCTCTATTGCAACAAGGATCTTATCGCAAAGTGTTGAGACGGCATTTGCAAAGGTAGCAAACTCCACATTGTCATATGTCATGATTGGGGCACCCTGTGTGATGCTAGTCCAGCCCGCAATCTGCACGAGAACGAAAGAGAGACTCGGCTGCGCCATGTTCAACTCTTCCAGACTGGCCCGGAAAGCAGCCAGCTGTTTGGAAAAGTCCGACTCGACACGAGCAACTACTTCAGAGGACAAACCCTCGGGAAACTGTCTCAGGCCGACAGTCAAAGTCTGGAGAGCTTTGAACCGTCCCTGCCACGACTTCAGCTGCTCAAGAGCCAGTGTGTGTTTCATTCGTCCCAGCTTCTCATGTATCTCAATCAAACGAATAGCGTATTGGAGAATTTGCACCAACCAAGGCAGAAGGCGGATCCAATCAGTATCGGCCGATTTCCGAACAAGAGCGCCATGCTCATGGGCTGATCCAAGGTGATTGAATTGCCTAGTTGATTGTTCAAGAAACGATAGAGAACATGCTCCAGTTGAGATTGAGTTTCTCTGGGTGAGCAAAAGATTAAGCATTCCCTCAACAAAGCCAACGCTTCGCGCGACCTCAGCACTAGTGAGGTCCTCAGAATGATCTCTCGAAGCAGCTCTAGCCTTGGGAATAAGATCGAGAATTTGGTGCAAGTGATAGTCCATCGCTTCGGTAGAAGCGTCGGAGTGAAGCTCCACTGGTTGGATTGACGACAACACAACTGATAGTGATGCTTGTTCAGCAAGCTTGTCTTGTCCAAGGTTGTGCTTGAGGCCCATTTGTCGAAGATCACGCAGAGTGTCCGCAAACAATTTTCGCTTTCTTGTCTTCAGGTGTTTGACCTGGTTCTTGTTTTCCTCAGTCAGGAATGGAGGTGTCTCTTTGCGCAGTTCTGTCATCGATTCGTTAAGGCTAGAAACATAGTCGCCAACGATTTGAGGCATTCGGCTGGTCATGTCTGCACTGTCTGAGATCTTGCGCATGACAGAAACTGTCTTCGAAACATTGGCAAGCCGCTTGTGCCCGGCAATCCATCCTGGCATCGTATTGTTGAGCTTAGAAAACAGTTCCGTTGAGACGCCAACAATGGGGGACTTCTCTCCCGCATAATTTGCGTGACGCACGTCTTGATCAGGCAGGCCTTGTTCAATTATTTGCTTCGCCTCCTGGCCAAGGACACCGCGGAACTTTCTGATAATTCGGAAGAGTTTCTGATGAGACTTGCGCGCACTTTCCCGAAGGGCATTAATGTTTGTGTCTTTCCAGCTGGCCATGAGCAATACGTCCTTCATCTTCTTCTCAATGGGCAGGCGTCCCTTATGGATGGTTTCGTCCATAATCTTCTCGTAGCGGGAATAGTACTGGATAAAGTTGGACAAAGCATGCAGAATGACTTGAAGAACTGGATAATCTTGGCTCAGAAGCTTGAGGTGGCTCTGGAGTTGGCGCAACAATGCCAAGCGGGCTCCGTATTGACCAACAATGGCAGTCGAGAAATACATCTCCAGACTCGAAATTAGAGAAGAAGCGTATTCCTCCATCTCGGTGGGGATCTCAACCAGAGATAGAGGGACAGCAATGACAACTTGGTAAGCTACAAACCACCACGAGTAAGCATCATCCCTACACTTCTTCTGTTCCATATCAAAGAGATTGGCCCAGGTTGCGAGTTCCAGTCGCCGCCAGCGGATGACCGTGTCTGTCAAGAGGTTGTGGAGAGCAAGAACTCCATACACTTTGCTGGCCCAGCCGCCAAATTGCCATTCGTATACATGACCGTGAAGGTACTCCACCTTGGGAAGAATCTTGGCTAGGGGTTCAGTGTGAACAAGTTCGAGAACCTGGTCGCAAGCCTGGATGACATCAGCCAATGGCTGCATATGTCCAATTTCGTCAATCATTTGCAGCTCACGGAATCGGGCCTTAATCTTGTGCATAAGGGCGACGAGCTGGCGGGCTTCAGGGACGTTGGCATCTGTGTAAAAGTTGTAAGAATTGTCCACAGTGGGTGCCGCCAGGGAATCAAGTTTGTCGTTCAGCAAGAACATGGTTCCAGCCAGCATCTTACTGGTCAGACTGCGGTCGATTGTCTTGTGGTCAATGGTCTCCGATGCGATCCTGTCTCCCACCGACCTGCAAGCATCCTTGAGTGCTATAGGGAATTCTTGCCCGTCAAGAAAGAGGCTCTTGTGGATTTGGGCCACTCGCAGGGACTGATCACGCACTTCATCCTGCTTTTTGGTGGCCGAGATGTTTGTAGTCTCATCCTCATCAAAGGTTGGGAAAAGCTCGTTGAACTCATCTGCGTCAACCTCCTCTTCATCTTCCTGAGAACCTCGGAAGCGATAAAGGCTGCCTTTAGCGGCTTGCTCCTTACGGTCTGCTTCAAGTCGCTTAGTCCACTCATCGAACAGGCTGTGGAAGCTCTTGAAAACCATTTCTCGAGCATTATGTCCAATATTCTCAATGCCCTCAACACTGGTAACGACCGACATGTAGTTCAAAAACTCAAATGTCCTGGACGAAAAGTCGCCATCTTTCTGGTTCCACATAGTTCCACCTAGGAAAGGCGTAACCTTAAGGAGCTGTTCAGAGGCAGGTGCCAAGTTCCGAGCCGAAGCGGCATCGCAAAGTGAAAGCCCGATCATGAGACAGCGGAGGAGGTTTGATGTTGGCCGGGTCATGTCTTGGTATGCCTCAAAACGAGCAGACAGTCGATCCAAGAGTCTGAGGACGTTTTCTCTCACTAGCTGCAGCTCTTCAACCGCTCGAGCCGGGTCATTTTCCAAAGTTTGTACAGCCGCGAACAGGGTAGGGCCAGTGACGGCCTTGAGTACATTAGAGAACTCAGCATGTAAGCGGCTGAGCTCCGACTGGTCTGGTCTATAAATCGGTCGAACCTCTTCCGGAAGGGGGCCCAATACCGCAGATTCTGTTTCGAGAAGGCGGATTCGCTCGTTCGTGTCTTGTCCCGTAAAGAGCTTCTCAAACGTTCTGAGTGAGTCTGTTCGCCCATCAAGGAGAGCATGCATCTCCTGTAGGAATTCGCGCTCCATCTTGGGCCGGCTTTGCGGGTCGAAAACCCGATCAGGAACATACAATTTGACAGTTCCAATGCTGAAGTGAATCCATGCAAAAGCTGAAAGATGGGCTTCACGTTGAGTATCATGTTGCAAGGCAGCCAAAGATTTAAGAACGGGGATAAGATGTTCAATCGCAATGTGGCGGAAATGGTCTGCTTCGATGCGCGATCCAAGCCCATCAAAAGCTTGAGAACTATTCGCAGGGTCCTCGGAGGCCAGTTGGGCGGCCTCAAGAACCGCCTCCTTGAGATCCTGGTCATGGGCGCCAAAAACCTCGAGGACAAGCTTAGACAAAACAGTATTGAGCCTTTCCAGAGGGTTTGCCACCAAATCAGCACTCAAGTTGGTAATCTGCTGGGCTGCGATTGGAAGTTCGGCATCGAGAAGAGCTAGAGAGCCAAGATTGACAGAGCCCAGAGATTGTAGCTTGGACCAGAAGGAGGACACAAATTTGCCATCCCAAGAAAACTGGTTCTGGCACACCAAATTCTCCACAGATTGGAGAAGCGCAGCCTGACTATTAGAGCTGGCGAGCATCATTCCAGCCTGCGTAGGTACATCGGACAAAACCTGCAGCTCTGCGGTATCCGAGGCTTCGGGCCTGAGCATTGAAACTTGGCGGAGTGCTTCAAACTCTTCCACCATAAAAGGCTTACGTTCAGCTTCATCACTACCAATTCGACTTTCCAGGGATTCAATTTCAGTTGCAAGGTCCTGGAGCAGGTCATCCACATTGGGGATATCGCCACGGAGGATTCTTGAAGCCGTTTCAAGTGTGACCATGGCTTTGGCAAGATCAGGAATCGATGCACCAGCCTTCCATCGTAGGGCATCAAACCGAGACCCAAGTTTCTCGAGCTCTATCGTGCGGTCTAAAATCATCTTCGTCGGTAGAGGAGTCGGTCTGAAGATATGCCAAAGTAGTTCCATGCTAAGACCGGTAGACAACTTGAACCCAGCAGTGAAGTCTTTACCCAATCGCTCGAGGACCAGAAGGACAAACTCCTTTTCTTGGGTATCCGTTGATGTATCCAGATGTTTTTGGAGGAAGTCTGCGCCCTGAGCAAGGTGTGCTTGAAACTTGGCTTCGTCGAAATCAGATTCAATAGCCAGTCGAATAGTTCGGTCAAGATAGTGGACAACACCCCTCAAAATGCGAACTCGGTCCATCCACGAACCAAAAGACTCGAAGCTGAAGCCGAGCCACTCTTTAGCCGCGTTAATGGTAGATACTAGGAAAGAAGCGAGCTTAACAGTAGCATCTTTGGACACGGCTGCAACACGGTCGCTAATCAGCGATCTTTGTAGTCGGTTCAGAGCAGTCAACTTATTGACTTGAGCCTGGCGGCGCTGGTCCTCGATTGAGTTTTGAAGGTGATAAAATTCATGGTGAAACTCTAGACATGCGCCAAACCATCGAGCTTGATTTGGCACAGACAAAAGTTGGGACACGGGAAAGTTGTTTAGCGGATGTAGTGGCTGCGCGAAATTGAGCCCCTCAGGAACAGGCAAGGACTCATACAAATGAGAGATAGCATTGACACCATCCGCACCATTGCTTGAGTGAAGGAAGTTAAGCAGCCTGGTAACCCCAGAATTCAGCTCGCCCTTCTTGATCTCATAGCTGGGCAATGCCTCCGCAAATCGAGGAAGAAGAGATACATCAGTAATCGAAAGGGTTTCAAGGGCACGCTCGACAATCTCAACAGGCCCGCTAGTCCTAGAAACCGAGTCGGAAATCTGCATAGACACGTTGTATCTTTGCAAGCTACTTTCCACACTCACAACTCGATGGTAGGAGGGGTCGAGAGCTGGGGGTGGTGTATGAATATGGATTTCCACGGCACGGTTTCTCATCGCTCGGGAAAGCTCGCCGTATCGCGGGTCCATAGTCAAGAAGATCCTGAAGTCGGGATGAGGACGGACGATTCTAGGTTCTCCGCCAGGCCCACAATGCTCATTGATACTCAGGAATCCATTTGGTTCAAGGAGAGAATTCAAACGATCCAGAACTGAAGCATTGCACATATTCGCGTTGTCCAGTACTAACCACTGACCTAGCTGCAGGGCTTTAACGATGACACCGTCCAACCATTCGAAACGAGGGTTCTCCAGCACCAATGAATGTTGAAGAGGAATAAGTGCTTTCGACAGTGCAGTTGCCACGTCAGAGTTTGCAGGTACGTTGACAAGTAGGTCTTCCACACATTTGGTGATGGCGGGAAGTGATTCAACATCGCCAGTGAATCCATCAAGCAAGTGGAGTAGATGGAGAGCTTCGTTGGGTATGTCTTCTGGCACTGCAGACATGATGGAGTTTTGCAAATCCTGCTGAAGGGCTCTCAATGCAGCGTTCACTTCTCGAAGAGGGTCCGCCTGCTCAAAGCCGCCAACAAGATCCATGGTATCAATGTCAGCGTTCATCGGGAATACTACAAGCGACTTTCCAGCCAAAGCGGCAACGTGTTCGAGGAGAACAGACTTGCCATAGCCTGAGGGACTACTGAGGATACAAGGAACATTCTGCTTGACACAAATCATGAGCGACTCGAGCTCAGACAATCGAGGGACGATATCAATGTTAGGAAGTCGCTCTGGTTGGGAATGGGGGTGTCTCTCAAGCATCGCCAAGCCTACTTGACCGAACATTGGGTTGATGTCATGATACAAGCTGTGCTGTCGTGGTGGAGACCCGGAAATCTGAGTGAAGAGACTATTGATCTCCTCGCGGTCACGTTCTGTTCTGAAACGTTGTCGAACAATGATGTCGAGGAAGTCATCCGTGTGGGCGTGATGAAGGAGAGGATCAGATGAGTCCAGAAGTTTCAACCAACGAAGGACATCACGTAAGTTGAATTCCCAGGGACTGCCTTGAGTTCCGAAAGCCTTCTCAACAGCAAGCTTATGATCAAGTTGAGACACGAACTGTATCAGCTGGCTGATCACTGGCGGTGCGATCTCCGGGAAATTGTGCGATGCAATCAAATTTAGATCGTCGTCCGAGAAGACGTCAGCATAGACAACAATGAAACGGTTCACGAAAGAAGCAGGCAATCCCTTTCGGCCACCGCCCTGGTGATGAGGATTCTGAGCAGCGAACAAGCGGAAGTCTGGGTGACGCTTGAAAACTTGATCAAGCTCAGAGATATAGACCTCACCACGGTGATCAAGACAAGCGTTCAGACCTTCAAGAACAGATTGCGAAGCAAGATTCATTTCATCCAAAAGTACCCATTCGCCCTTTTGCATGGCCTGAAGGAATGGCGCATCTCTCCAGGCAAAGTTACCGGCCTCGGCTCCCTCAACCGGTACGTCCGTGCCAAACAGATCCATCAGATCTGTCTGGTCAGAGAGATTGATTCTTGTCAATGGCTGGCCACATGCCTGGGATAACGCAGCAACAAGAGTCGTTTTTCCAACGCCAGGGCTGCCTTCGAGAAGAATTGGTTTCTGCATTTGAAGTGCTCGGAGGACTCGCATCGCGTTCAAACGGGTGGTAGGTGCGTGGAAGGCAAACCCAGGATCAGCGATGCCTGTGGAAGCCCGCGGAATACTGAAATGCCCAATAGTCAGGGAATTCTCGTCCATTAACAGTTCCGGGGGTGTCTCGTAGATGCCAGAAACATCCTTGCCAATGAGTTCGCTCAGTTTGTCAAGACATTTTCGTCGCTGTTGGTTGAGAGACTTGGGGTCCGTAGCCAGGAGTGCAGAAGGATTGGCGCCAATACTGTCGATAAAAATCGTTGAGGCACCGTGAACTAGTGAAACGATAGGCTCATTAGACTGAAATTTGTTGATAAATTGGACCCAAACGAGAATTTCTCTGACCGAGAATGGTGCTGAAGCCATGGATCTAAAGGTATCGCCAAACCAGGCAGCAAACTTAACAACAATCTCAACAAGGTTTTTAGAGTCACCGTTGAGTTTCGTTCTGACAATCTCATAGATATCCTCGCTTTGCGATAAAGCCGGAACCCAAATCTCAGTAAATCGGTTCCGCAGAGCGGGTGACAGTTCCTTCTTTCCAAAGTCGCCACCAGGGTTCATGGTTGCGAAAAACTGGAAACCATCTGCCCCAACGACGAAAGAGTTGTCAATGCCCTTTTCAGCCAGAAGAAGTGTCCTGGAAGGCTCGAGCACAGAGTTCAGGCGTTCCAAGACTGAGTCATCGGCCAGAGATATTTCATCGAGGAGGAAGAAATGGCCTGCACGCATGGCTTCAACCAAGCTTCCATCTGCCCATTCGAACAAGCCCTTGCTTCGCGCCTCGTGCGTGCCGATACGTTTTCGGATATCTTCCGGAATGCCGTTACCAATTAATGGATCCAGCGCTTTGTATCGGTCAAGACGGTCTTCCACTGATCCAGAGACATCCAATCCGAGGGTTAGTAGAATTGACTTCAAATCTGCATCCAGAGCATCAACGATAGCGCCGCGATTACGGACTGGCCTTTGTGAGCCAATCAGATCGCCAGTCTCAGTATTCTGGTGAGCATTAACGATATGAAGCTCCTTTTTCAATGCCTCAGCGAGCAACTGCACAACTGTCGTCTTTCCACAACCTGTTTCACCGACTAAAAGAACGGGCTCGTTATTGCGCAACGCTCGAGAAACAAGGACATAGAGTCGGCGCATGGCATGCGTCCATACAACACCCTGACCGTTTATCTTGTTGTTAAATTGCTTCAGCTCAGGGGCAACTGAAGCAGAATACAAATCTTGAGGGTCGATCTTGACTTTGAAGACCTTTTCGATTACCTCCTTGACAGCAATGCGTTCCTCTTCATTACGCACTCTTTCAGCCAGCAGCATAAATCCATGGGCGGCGATTTCTTCCCGGGTATCGGCCTCTCGCAATGCCCAGCGGAACAAATCTCGTAGTGTAGCAAAACTATCCTTCTGTTCGAAAAGTCTGCTAGTTTGACGTAGTCTGGAGAGTTCCTTATAGACAGTAACAATTCTTCGGCAATCAGGGGGCGAAGTATTGCGACTTCGCTGCTGGAGAATATCCTCCAACTCGTCTTCAGGGATATCGTCGAAGTGCAGCTCCAAGAATCGATTACGGAATGCTCTTGACAGCACCTTACGGCCACCATAAAGACCAGGGGGGTTCTGAGTGGCGAACAGAATGAAGTTCTCGTGGGGTTTGACAATCTCTTGTGTTTCGGGAATCAAAAGCTCACGGTTGTCATCTAAGAGACGATTAAGAGCCTCAAGAACATCAGTTGGTGCCAAATTCAGTTCGTCGAGTACGATCCAATGACCTTGGCGCATTGCTTGAACGAGAATACCCTCCTGAAAACGGAGCTTGCCGTCAGAACCTGAAATGTATGTACCTAAATACTCTTGAAGGTCGGTGTGCTCGTGGTTGTTGATTCGTACAAATTTGTTACCCGTAAAGTTCGCAAGATACTCAATCATACTTGTTTTTCCGGCAGAAGTAGGGCCTTGAATGAGGATGGGAAAGCGTCTGGTAGAAGTGGCTCGGACAAGATTTAGAAGGTTGCGTTCGACATAAGGAGTAATAATATAATCTTCGCGCTCAATGGGCGTTTCGTTGCCCTGGAACAGCCAGTATTGCCTGTCTTGGTTCTTGTTCTTGAATCGCACATATTGCTTTCCATCGTTCGGATGCTTTGGCGCCTGCGAAAGCAATGACTGAGCGTTTCCATGTTTCTCGAAAAGGTGGTGAGATATTAACGGGACGAGCATCTTTTCAGACTCTCGGTCAAGAAGCGTAAGGAACCCCATTGAAAAGCCCTCGTAAAGGGCTCTGCGGACACCATAATAGGGGGCAATGGTGTTTACGTAGCTCAAAACTCTGGTGAGAGTTCGAAGACTGAAATGAGGCACCTCGTTCGCTCCATCGACCAAGCTTTTCTGCTCAGCCAGCCGCTTAGTGTTAAGGTAGAGGCGGGCAATATCATCTGCCGCTTGGTCGTTCTTGCTGCTACTGCTTCCAAGATACGTCTTGATGATTGTAAGGAGGTCTTTAAGGTCCTTATCGGGACTAGAAACATAGACTTCAGTAAATCTCGAGCGAATGCCAACTGGGAGATCACGTTTTCCGATATCAGTTGCAGGGTTCATTGCACCAAAAATGCGGAAGTTGGGATGTGCTTCGATTTTCTCGATCTCGCCAGTCTCTGATAACAGAATAGATGGTCTCTCATCAGGCCCGGTCAGGAGATCCGCAATACTTTCAAGAGTATCAGGCGAGGCAAGGTTAATCTCATCAAGAAGCACCCAGTCACCGTTACGCACAGCCTTGACAAGGTTGCCTTCCATGAAAGAGAAAGCAAAGCTACCACCTCCAGAAATCTGCACATCAAATTGCTCGAGATTTCGGGCAAACATGTCCCATCTTGGGCGCAGATCAAGCAGGGTTTGTAGCTTGGTCTGAGTTTTTCGACGCTTTGTTGGCTGCTCATCGCTATTTCGAATCTCTGCTTGTTCAGCTTGAACTCTTTCAAGCTCCTTCACGATTTTGTTGAACATCTTGGGCGCTTCCTTCCACAACTTTGAAACTCTTGACCATTGCCCCTTGGCAAAACACTTTCCAACCTGTTCCAGATACTTCTGGTTTTTTGACGCTGATATGCCGGTTGCTGAAAAGAGGTCTTCAAACTCTTCCTTCAAGGGCATCGCCAAGGTTCGTGTGTTAACAGGTTTAAAGCCACCCAGAAGGTCGCCAACCTCACTCTGCTGAGATAAGTTGACAGCGATGAGTTTGTTACCCAAAGACTCGGCCAATTGCTGCACAACAGTGGTCTTGCCGATACCAGTCTCACCCACGAGAAGAACAGGCTCGTTCAGCTTGACAGCTACGGCAATCTGCTCCAGCAGCTTCTTGGCGTGTGCTGTGCTGGCGAAGGGTCGTTTGGACTTTTGTACTCGGCTTGCTAACTTCTTCTTGCGTAAGAGGGCGCGGCCAATGCTGAATTGGTTGTCGCTCTCATTCAAACTGGGTACGTGGGTAGTGACGTAATGCTCAGCCAGTTCCTTGGGCAGTTGCATCTCCTCAGCGATCGCGAGGATAAGCTGTTTACCGGTCTCAGGGTCAGGGCAGCTTCCGACAAAGCAGTCGACCGCTTCCATGAACATTTGGTCGCTTGTCGTCTTGGTGATCGGCTCTTCTCCAGTCTTTGACCCAGCAGCGAGAAGACATTCACGCATTCTGCGACACCATTTAAGAAGATCTCGCAACGTCACTTGACGATCCATGACATTACGGCCTCGAGCCAAGGCGCCGGGGGTGTTGCCGAACCGACACAAGCGGGCATATACTGATAGAATGCTTGGGACAAACTTTCGTAAGATTGGATAAGTCTGAGCCACTACGTCCTCAAGCTCAGATGCCGTAAGAGCCTGTGTGCTCAGAGTCTGCCAGAAACGAATGCCAACCATGCTTGGCAAATTTTCCCGACCATTCATGCCCCGAGATGTTCGTACAGTTGCAAAAAGTCGGAATGTGCTGGCTGCTCGTATTCTCTCGCCTCGGCTTGGGATCAGTAATTCTTTTCGTTCGATCAGCGGGAGCAGCGTGCTCAGGACCTCAGTTGGCGCTCGGTCAAGATCTTCCACCAGCACCCATCGGCCTTCTCTCACTGCAGTGGTCAGCACACCAGGTCGCCACTGAAAACTGCCAGGTTTTGAATCCGTCGAATATAGGCCAATAAGCATTTTCGCGTCCGTCTGTTCGTTTAAGTGTAGTGTGACCATGTTGGAATACATGCCGAGCTGCTTGGCTATTTCGTGAACCAAGGCGGTCTTTCCAACACCTGGAAGGCCATGCAGCATGACTGGATCAGATTCTCGAAGCATGGTCGCCAATTGTTCCAAATTAGAAACTGTCGTGGGGGTAAGAACGAGATTCGAGGGTTCTCCAGTCGGACCTAGGGGCCTGGGTAGGATAACATTGCCATAAGAAACGACATAGGGCGTCAGTGTCTGCGAACACAAAGAGTCGTTGTCGTCAGCCGTATGGGCAGCCTGTATTTCCTCGCGTAAGGTCAGGAAGGACTTTACTCGAGACTGTTCGTAAAGCGAAAGGAACCCATAGTCAATCGATCTACCGTCAAAGTCTGCGAGTATAGCTTCGCTCTTGCCAATATGTTCCTGTATAAGCGATTCAAGCTTCCAGTCGGATCCATGGAGAAGTTGAATGAAAATTCGGGTCGCAAGATATCGGACAGCCCTGCTCTCGTGCTTGAACAGAGTCTGCATCAAGGCCGCAGATGTCAAGGGTCCGAAGTTACGCGAATCAAAGCTGATCAGCCTCCAAGTTACGAGGAGACTCTGTAGAAGAATCTCTCCATCCTGTGTCATGGCATCCTGGTCGAGTCTTAAGGGAGGGAGTCGGAGGGAAGGAGAATTAGTCGTCTGTTCGGGCGTGGGGGAGGCGTATTCGATGAAGGTTGAAAGATATGGAGCAAAGGGTAGGATTCGAGCTAATGCTGAATATATTCGTATGCGTTGTTTTTCATTCCCGGGGTTGAGAATCCATCGGGCACAGATATCTGGAAAAACGTGCTCAAAATGCGCAAAAATACGCTCTGTAAGTGGTGGGCAAAGAGCTGCTTCTGCGACAGCATCCAGCAGTTTCGTCGAGGACTGGTCTTGGATAATTGCCAGTATTTCTGAGGGCAGGTGTTCCAATACAGTCGCATCCGCAAGGAGCGACCTTTTCTGCCGCGAGACATCAATCATTGCCATGATTGCGCTCTTCTTTGACGAGTCTCGGCTGTCGATGCTGGTGCTTGAGCTAAACTGGGAAGAACTGCTTCTTGAACTTTTTTTTCGTTATCTTATCAGTCACTGAAAATGTCAGTGCGCTAATCTGCTTTAGTCGCGACTGTGACTTACATGGCAATCAACACTCCATTCTCAAAATCTGATCTGAGACAGACTCAATCATTTTTATTCAAAATCATGTTCAGTGAGCTCTTGGTGAGTCAGAGGAAGGGGTTATCTCTTTGCGAGATTGTCTTCGTAATTTATAGACATTTAATCAATAGTTCTTTTCGGCTAGGTGTCTCGCCAATATCCTTCACCGGAACACTACCGACCTAGCGAAATCAATCATTGGCATTCGACAACCACATCGCATTATTCGACTTTCGTCTAGGTAGTAAATACATCGCTCTATGCTTTTTCTGCTACGACATCAAACATGTCTAAAAGATGTAACCAGCAGCAATCTTCAAAACAAACGTTTGATCATTCGACATATAAGTGCAAGGCCCATTTATACACGTGACTTGGCCGCTAGCCCGCCAGACCATCGAGGCAGCTCGAAAAACTTCAAGACGTTACCTCAGACGCCCGCCCGCAAGCGACGACCCTTCGAATTGAGCAACCTCCAGCCCATCCACAACCACAACAATGGCCATGTCTTGTCGGTACGCCGCCCAGAGCTGCGCTCGCCAGCTCCGATCCGCTCGCGCCGCCCGAGCACCAGCACAGCTCGTCCGCATCTCGGCCGCTTCGAGGAGATGGAACTCGACCGATGCCGCTCCCGCCAACCCCAAGATCGAAGCCATTGTCGACCAGATCAGCCAGCTTACTCTTCTGGAAACTGCTGATCTTGTTTCAAGTCTCAAAGTTAGTCCGAGTGCTATTTGAACCTTAATTGATTGCCAGAGGGTTTATTCTGTGCTCTTGCATCTGCTAACCTGGACCCTTAAAACAGAGCAAGCTCAATATTCCCGATATGCCCATAGGCGGCTTTGCTGCTGCTGCCCCTGCCGCTGCCCCTGCCGCTGCTGAGGAGGCTGAGGAAGCGGCTCCCGCCGCCGCCGAGAAGACACTCTTTACCCTCAAGTTGCAAGGATTCGACGCCCCATCAAAGGCCAAGGTCATCAAGGAGATCAAGAACATGCTCGGCTTGAGCTTGGTTGACAGCAAGAAGTTCGTCGAGAGTGCACCCAAGATGATGAAGGAGAATGTTCCCAAGGAGGATGCCGAGAAGATCATCACCGCCATGAAGGAACTGGGCGCCACGGTGGTTATGGAGTAAAATGGTTGGATCTCTGCGGGCATGACGACTGGCGACTTGGCACGATAGATGGCTGGATTGCATGTATAAAAACATATGTACTAGTATCTAACAATATGTACCCTTGAAAAGACTCATCGGTGGGTTCTTTTTAATCATGATATCATATTGAACAAGAGGGTTATCCACTCCCATGAGCTGCGCTCAGTTCATGACTTCAACTCCCATGTTGAATCGACTTGAAATCTCATTATCCTAACCAGCCATGCAGAAAACGATGGGTATCAATCCTTTTCTTTCAGTCCCAATACGAGCCCAAAGCCAAACGCCGTTGAAATACCCATAAGATACAATATGATATGCTTCAGTCTAATGACGACTACCGTTCGCTGCTCCATGATGGTGATGGCAGCTAGACTGTATCTCCATCTCTTTTTGGAAATCCTCCAGCTCTTCTGTGAGGAGGCGATCATCGTCTTCCCCGAAGTCGCTCGTTTCGTCCCACAGTCTATTCATCTCTGCATTCTCAGCCTTGGGAATGGCCCATATACTTTCGCGCTCACGCTTGTGACGCTCACGGTCCTCCTCGATTCGCTGCTCAATTTGGCGCTTGTCAAGCTGACGTGAGGCGCCCCGTCGGCCTGGCTTAGGTATAGTTTGTGAAGGGGGCACGTCTGCCATCTCGACATCTCCATTTGGCGAGGCGAGGCCAAGGTCTTCGACGTTTGTCTCACGTTCTTTGATGACATCTTCGATTTGGCTGACTGCTTGTGACTCCAGGTATCCCTTTCCTTGAAGGCCTTGCAGGACCTGTGCTAGTGTGAGCTGCCGGTTCTAGAACAATTCTGGGGTTGCGCCATGATGCGGGGATCATCTCACCTTTCGAACCACTTTGACGTTGGCTGCACCCGATCCATCATCCGGGGCAACAGCATCGACGACACGGATAATATCCCGCTGCATCATGCGAATATAATCGGGGTGCCCGTCACGCTGTGCCATGTCGAGAAAGTGCTCAATGAAATACATGATATTGGCACGTGTGTTCATGTTATTCTGCTACATTAGATCAGAATGAGTCTGCACTGGGAACGAATGTCTTACTTACTCGTTCAAGCTGTTCGAGGATGCATGAGTGCAAATCTTCGTCCATGTCTCTGAATCTGAGGGCATACTGGGCGGCTTTCTGGGCAGATGTGACTGACGCATTGAGATGCTGAAGCTGGGAGGTGAAGCGCATTCGAACTTCGAATGGATCTGCCATAGTGAAGAATAGGTTAAGTTTCAACACCCAAGGAGTTTGATGAAACAAAGTTGAATATTAAGCGGCAGGTCTCGGAAAATCGGGAGGTTTGAGTGACAGTTGGCTGGGTCTCAAAGCTATCACAGTAAGCCTTAGGTGACAAGAAACCCAGAGCTTTGGTATAGTTACAGTATGGGTGAATCCTGGACAATTTGTTGATTGAGGTTGATAGTGGGTCAACATGGGACTAAAGGCTGCGCCATATTGTGGCTGATGCGAGGTGAGCGAATTTAGGAGTGAGCGGGAATAACCAGGGTCTCACCTTAGTAGTCACCGTCCCGCATTGTCAGTTTTCATGTTTTAGGTGTCAACTTTTTTTTTTCTCTGTCTAGGTTTCATCCCTCCTTAACCAGAAAAAAAATTCAAGGTGACCCGGCCCGGACTAGCCGAAGGTGTATCGCATTGCTCTAACCGCAAAAGGTTGCCGGTGAAAGCTGTCGCGTGTGAGCTTCTCTGGTGAAGCATGCTCAGGGGCTTTAAATTCACGAATCACTGCAGGGGCTCACTTACACGGTCCAAGCTAGGCCTCAAGGCTTGCGACTTGTCTGGAAGAAGTCGGAACCCAACGAGAGGGCTAACGCTCTTCATCTCCTGACATGGTGAGACTTTGACCGTCTGTAATTTGCCTCGTCTCTTTCCTCGGTGAATAGGACCCGTTTTAGAGTGTAGATAGATATACGTGCCTATCTATTTGAATGTTACCCCTGATTACTAGGTTCGCATTCCGTTTTTGCTTCGTCTTTACTGTATGGAATACGGGGCTGGATGCGCATTGGGCAGCAAAGGCACTCTACTTTACGTTACCTGGTAAAATGTGAGGGTTTTACTTGTAAAGTAAACAAGTATCTTTGTTTATAAGTGGAATACTTCTATATAAATATACCCTCTTCCTCCGTTTCCCCAGCTTTTTTATTTATTTTTTTAATTCTTCAATCCCGTTCCCGTCTTTCCCTATCTCGTCGTTGCTTGCCTCCACCAAAACCACTTAGGCCAAGTCCTTGACTCAGGTAGCCTCTCCTCCATATCAGGGTTTTCTCCTCTCTACAAAACTTTTGGATATTCAAGTGGTTTCCGATCACAGCAAGCATCATGCCCAACACAATGGCTCTCACGCCTTATGGCTCAAATGGAAGTACAGACCTAACAATGGCTGTGCTAGGCTGCGGTAAGAAACTATGTTACCTAAACACACCCCTCTGACAAACACATGTTTTCTGTACGACAACATGTTGTGTACCTCGTCAGGTGTTACGATTCACTAGTTCCCCTTACTAACATTACCAAGGAACCATGGGCGTAGCAATTCTGAGTGGCATCCTGAACTCGCTCGCCGAGATGCAAGGGCCCAAGCCTCTTCAGTGCATTCCCAGATCAGGGGCTTCAACTCCTGGTGATGAGGTGCCTGGGCGATTGCCTTCCCGTTTTGTTGCCAGTGTAGCTACTGCTGCTGGTGCCAAGCGTGTTAAGGGTGCTCTCTGGGAGCATTCTTCTATCTTGAAGGTTGTCCATAATGACAACATTGGTGCCGTTCAGCAGGCTGAGGTTGTTCTCCTAACATGCAAGCCATGGATGGTTAAGGAGATCCTCAGTGAGCCTGGTATCTCAAAGGCTCTTCACGGCAAACTTCTCATCAGTGTTTGCGCTGGTATCACTGTTGAGGACATTGAGATTGCTCTGCACGGTGCTGTTCCCTCTAAAGACCCAGAGGAGGATGGCCGATGTCGCATTGTCCGGGCCATGTGCAACACTGCCGCTGTCATTCGCGAATCCATGACCGTCATTGCTTCTCCCAACTCACCTCTCGACCACGCCACAGAGAGCCTCGTTACATGGATCTTCAAGCGCATTGGCGATGTCGTCTACCTACCTACCCGGCACATGGATGCCTCAACAGCTCTGTGTGCCTCAGGTCCCGCTTTCTTTGCCCTTGTACTAGAGGCTGCTATCGACGGTGCAGTCGCTATGGGCATCCCCCGTGCCGATGCCCAACGCATGGCTACGCAGTCCATGAGAGGTACCGCCGGTCTTGTCCAGAACGGCGAGCACCCTGCTCTTCTCCGTGAGAAGGTCTGCACATCTGGCGGTTGCACGATTGGGGGTGTCCTGGTCCTAGAGGAGGGCAGAGTCCGTGGCTCTGTCGCAAGAGCTGTACGTGAAGCTGCTGTTGTGGCTGGTCAGATTGGAAAGGGAGCTGAGGGTGTGAATGGTACACGGTTTCCTGGTTCGCACTATGAGTGAATGAGCTATAAACAGGATGACCGACCAGAACTTTCCGAGAAGCCTCGCCCACAATTGGTCTCGGAAGATTCACAACCAAACTCGGATCCAAAACCAGCTTCAGAACCTTAACCTTTAGAATCGGTCAATGAACATGATCATATGCCAGTTGAGAAACCAGAGCCAAAGCCTGTTAGAGAGTCCAATTTGGAGCATCGGCGCAATTCCAGTGCCTCTTTCTATCTGAGATCAGATCTTACCTGGCAGTTTTTGCGGAAGATGTTTGGGAGTAGTTACTTGCATTTTTGTTAAGAAAGTGTTTTGGTTCGTTGTAGGGCACAGCATAGCATGGGTAGACAGGCATATAGGTGTAATGGTTTGATTTATAAAAGGTGATCTCACATTTTTCTGTCCGATAGTTCCCAACGCCTGATTAGCCCGTTCCCTCAAGGAAGTGTTACAAAAAAGCATTCCGTGCGTATATATACATCTAGGCGTCTTCGACACGAGCTTTCTTGCTGCTCGAGCCCTCCTCGGCATCCTTCGCATCCAGCTTTCGCTTGCCATTTGCTGTTGATTGGCCTTGAGAGTGCTTCTCCGAGCGATCAAAGGCTGCCAGAATGCGTGCATATCCTAGTTTAACGCCCGGCAGAATGCCTTCGAGCTTTTCAACCCGCTCATGTGGCTCAATCTGAGAGAGTGCGTCCTTGTTGTGTCGCCACAGTCGCTGCTTGACAATCAGGCTCCAGACTCTCTCTTGGTGCATGTCGGCTTCTGTCGCCTCCGGCTGATGCCCATCAATATCCATGCTTGTTCGTACCGAATCAGGGAGTTGAGACATAAGATGCATTTCAAGAACGCGTCCAAATTGGCGGGGAGCAATCTTGGCCTGAAGGCGGATAGCTTCGAGCTTGTTGCTGCCCGCAATCAACTTTGGCAGTGTGCCCTTCTTGGGGAGGACTACTTCTGTATCAACCCGCAGATTGTTAAAATCAGGCATGGTGCGGAGAAACTGAAGATCGCAAATGTCTCGCAAGTCATCGAACGCCTCGCTGGGGTCCTCTACGGTGAATTCATACGTCTGTGGGATCTTGTGGTAGTGTTCGAAAATGGTCTTGTAGAGCCGCATGCCATTGCCCTTGCCCTGGAAAGGGGGCAGAATAACGAACTGGGACAATCGTGTTCGGGATGGAAACTCGCCGATATCCACCTCACCTGTTGGCAGCTCCCACTCGTCACTTCGGGGTGATGCGGGGGGTGTGGGCGGCTGAAAGTACCAGAAGCGGTAAATGGTCGAGTAGCCAACAAACACATAAGAGGTCTTATCTGCCACTGTTCGCCTCTGGTAGAGGGCGAAGAACGTCCACCGATCAGCATCGGAGAGGTCAAGCTCGGTGGAATCCATGTCAGGATCTTGGCCTATGTAGGTACCACCGTCGATAAACAATGGTACGAAAATTTGCAAGCGGCTGTTGAGCTGCTTGATAGCAGGGTCGGCAAGGTTCCCGCGCCAGATCTCATATTGGCCATCGGGACTGTCGAAAGATGCGTGAAGTTGACCGGGAGGTGTCCAGTTATCCATCTTAAAGGTCTCTTCAAAATCGCTGGCCTTTGCAAAAGCGACTGGATAAAATTAGCATCTCCCGTGGCGCATAAGAAGACGAAACTTGACTACGTACTCTTGGGCAGATGGTTGCCTTCCTTAAGAATAGATTCCACATCTGTTGGCTCAGGTCCTCCAACTGCCTTGAACTTTTTGCTGTAAGACATCTTCAAGTGCGGTCGCATGTCGTTGGCACGGAACCGCAAGTTGACCTTGAGGTCCTTGTAGCCGAAGATCTGCTCCTCTTCGCCAAAGATCGAGTAGGTGAACTGGGGATTAAAAGTCGCAACATGTTGAAGCCCAGAATCAGAGGGAGATACCAGGCTGATATGAATCGCCTCGTTGGCGTTAGCGATCCCTTTTGATTCATGTCAGTATTAAGTAATTGAGTTGCAACAGTTGCAAAACTTACACTCCTCGATGTTTGCCATTTTTTGCTGTCCCGCGATGAAGATGATATCAGATCGTAGGTAGTTGGAAGTGGAATGCGACCTGTTGCAGCAATGCAATAGTACGAAAGAAATAGAGCAACCTGCGATGCGCTCTCAACGTGAATGGTTGCTTGGGGAAAGGGTTCCACCGAAACGCGCTTGGTACGCGTTAATGGGAGACAGGCCACAGCTCAGGAACAGGCACGCTGCACGGGGCGGGGACCATCCACCCTACTATGGTACTTAGGTACTTGATTTCGAACAGCCCATGCCCGACGGGAGTGACGCAATACAAGATACATACCCTCAGCCTAAGTCCGAGCGGTCCGTGTGCCCCTTGCCCTCAGTCAAGTTAACCAAACCATCTTTAGGCAAACTTGAACACTTGTTTTAATCTCATCCTTCAAAACTTGTGCGCCATGCGCTTCGACTCTCCAAAATGTTACACATAACAAGCAGTTCGTCGCCGGTTGGCTCGGCCGTGTTCTCGTGTATTGCTCTAGTTGTCATCTCCCTCGTCGTTCTCCTGATTCTGCGATATTACCTCCCTCTACGAACGACTCCCGCCTTCTATCTCATCCCAATTTTCTTCGCCCTCTGGCTTCCAACGATTGTCGTAATCCTCGTTCCAATCGATCTTGCCTCGAGCGCCGTTACTGGTGACGAAGACTCAAGGGGGATATGGCTCCCGGAGCGAGTCATACTTGTTTCATGGCGCATTTCATACTGGTTGACATTCGCTTTGACTTGGTACGATAACTTGGTAATTTTTATTGCGCCCCTATGTTAACGTCTTATCCAAGGTTCATACTACCAATTCTAGCCGAATATGCCGACTCTGGATACCGAGAACCATACGACAAATTTATGTACTCGGTCCGCAGCAACGCTCAGTTTCACGCCATAGTCTTAAGCTTCGGTTTCGCCGGACTCATTTACTATGTCATCTCCTCCGGCTTCTCTTTCAAGGTCGACGTCATAAAGGGTACTATCATGGCTCTCGCATACTGTTGGGGTTTGATTCTTGCTATCTACCTTATGGGTCACGGTTTGGTATCGATACCTCGACGCCTTATGCGCGGCGCAAGCATCAGCGGGCGACTACGACGGCTCCAGGGCAAGGCACCTAAAGTTTACGAAGAGATGGAAGACTCGATCACTAAGCTCGAGGATATCGAGGTTCAGGTCGCTGAACTTGGGCGACGCAAGACGGGAAGCGCAAACACATATAGGGACTGGATTGAAGAGTTGCAAGAAATGGCCAACCTCCCCGAATCACAGCCCCGGGGCACCCGGTTTGGTTCGAGCTCCGATAACAACATAATTCCGCATGTCATCACCGAAAAGTATCTCGCCGATCTCACCCGAAAATACGTCCGCGCAAGGCACGCTCGATCCCGATATGTCAACTCTTGGAGCGATCTCGTGCAAGAAGCAGCCGAAGCTCAATCGATCCTGGATTCTGTGGCATCGAAAAAGCTCGAATTTGGCGAGCTTTCACCTCATGCGACATGGTGGGAAAAGACAATTATCTTGACACCGTATACTCGATACCTCTACTATTACCAAATCCTACCTTATGCCCAAGTCCTTCTTGGCCTGTTCTTGGCAGCAGCATCCGCTTGTATCGTCTGGTCCGAGGTCATCAAGTTCGCATTCCCCCAGCTATCCATCATCAGATTGACTGTGGTCCACCATTGGGTTGGGGATAAGCCAGAAGTCGGCTTTGCTGGGCAAGCTATCTCCTCGTTTTGGATCTGCTACATGTGTGCTGCAGCACTCATTTCGATGACTGAAGTCAAGGTTTGGCGAGGCAGAGCGCTCGTTCGACGCAACACTGCTCATGAATCTGCTTTCTGGTATGCAATGCAGGTGGCCAAACTGACAATTCCCATTTCTTACAATTTCATTACCTTCCTGTCGAGTCAGGTCTATAACAAGACGGTCTTCTATCACTTCCTCGGACAGCTGATTGACTTTACACCACTGGGTCGCTACTTTGACGACCTCTTCCCTGTTGTCGTCCTGTTTCCAGTCTTCGCCACCCTATTCGGCATCTACGGCAGAGTCAAGAGAATCTTTGTTGGCATGGATGTGATGGATGACGAAGATGAGAATGGCACCACCTACGGCACTGGCTCATGGCGTGAAGGCCGAGACCTTATCTCTCGCGAACTCGGCGGAAACCCCCTTTTCCATCGGAGGGAAGATGCTCTGGCTAGAATAGGGGCTGCAGGAACTGCGGGTGGTAGATCTGCTCCTGTTCTGTCAATCCCATCTGCCCATGGCGCCGCATCTTCACCTACTAGATCCCCCGCTCGAGTTCTAGCCACATCCCGTCGTGGTCCAGAACATCGCTATGGTGCAAACTGGAACGATGAACCACCAGAGGACGATAACCTCTTCCAGATCATTGGGCACCGCATGAAGAATACAATGGACGGCATCGAGGCCCCCAAATGGTTCAGTGACATCAAGAAGCCGAAATGGATGGGCGGTGACGACGATGCTGTAGTCGCTGGATCATCTAGCTCTGGGCCTGATTTTCGCAGATGGTTTGGTGGTTCCAGTGAAGGTCAGATTCGCATCTAGCCTCGTCATTATTATACATGGGCGGCGCAAGGTCTGTTTTGGAAAAAAGCAAGGACTTTTTTTTTAGTTTGGTTATGCCTTTATGCTTCTTTTTTACTAGAGCCGGTGTGGACAAGCCATTATGGAGTTGAAGGGACTAATTGGGGATTCATTGACGTGCTCGTGTTGAAGTCAGTTCTACTAGAAGACAGACATGTGAAGACGTCACAGCTACTATTTGGATAACAAGTACGCAGCAGCTGGTAATGTGTGAAGGCGTTCAAGTTTCCAATGTATCATATTGATATAGGCATGAAGATATACCTCATGCATCATATTCGTAAACCAAGCTCTACCTATCTATGAAGTGAAGTCGTACATATCGTAACACATGGCATCAAAATGTGTGTTCATGAGTCGTAAAATCTCGTCGTTGCCAAGAATTTCTCAAGTCGTTCAAAACACTGTGCAATAGCCTCTCTTCCTCATGGCTTTGGGGGCGGGCTGACGGTGTTCCAAGTATTGGCCTTGCTCATCGTCCGCTTCCGAAGGGCAAACATAATCTCCTTCTCCATCTTGTCGATGTTCTTCTCCAGATCTGCGTCGTCCTTTTTATGCTGCTCTTGGCGGCGTTTGTCAATGAACATCCAGGCTGCCACTATCAAAGCTGTAACGGGGACTGTGATGGCAAAGTAAACCCAAAGTTCAACGGAAATGACCGGGTCGGCATCTGTATGTCCATATTAGATGCGAATAACGGCACAGGGAAGGATCCAGAATAGCAAACCTTTTCCAAAATCAAAGAAAGTCATACTGAAAACAGAAGCGAGATATGTTCCTGGGAGGAAAAGCGCACCCATGAGTGACAAAGTCTTCATAGCCGTGCTATCCCTCTTGCTAGCATGAGCAATTCTTCGTTGCTCTCCCGCGATCTCAAGATTCAATCTTGCTTCACGCTGTGACATAATATTATAGAGCTTCCTGGGGTGTTAGTGGCATCTCATGACAGGCGCAGGGAGGACTTACCGCTTCTCGTTGAACCTTGAGTCTCTCGAGCGTTGTATGAATGTAGTTCGCCAAGCCCCTGAGTTTAACCATGTAGAATTCCAAACGCGATACCATGCTTCGATGCAATTTCTGGATTTCCTTGCGATGCTTTCGTTCAGCTTCGCTCTCTTCCTCATGAGGCAGTGCAAAAGTCTTCCACGATGAGTGGAAGTTGTCCATAGCCTTTTCCATCTCTTTGACGAGTGCTTCATATGCCTGGGGTCGTTTCCACATGACATTGCCATGGCACTCGACCAGATCACGGCTTAGTCCATCGATATCAATAAAGCCATTTTGGAAATACTGTTCCTGCTCCTCAACTTCATTACGCAGACTGACGGCATTTTCAAGACGGCGAAGCCAATGACGAGCTTTGCGCTGCTTCTCATCATTCTCGGGAGATAAATCGTAGGTAAGGATAATGATGGGGAGCAGCATCGGGTGTCCAACTTGGTCGGCACATGCCTTGAGATGAGTCAAGGACTTTTCAACTTCAGAACTGGGAGTGCCTTTAATAAAACCAGTGGTGATGCCAGTCTTGAAAGAATATGACAGTAGCATCTCCCAACCTCTAGTTCTGCCTTTTTTAAGCACGTCTGACTTGCGGTGGACAATTTCTGGAAATATGTAAGTGACAAAGGTCAACTCAGAAATTCGGCAGGGCACTCACGTAAACGAGGATCATCTTCATCCTCGTCATGAGCACACCAGAAGAAAGGGCCGACGACAGAATTCGTCTCGATACCTCGATACGGCAAGCTCAAGGTGCGAACCATGGACCCATACTTCTCTGACGGGAGTGAGATGACCTTTGGTAGAAATGTGTCGGGATGCTTGGCATTCTTTTGAACTCTTGGCAACGCAACGGTGTTAGTGGGTTTGATACCATGATCTTATAAGGCAACTCACATCATTCGAACACCACTGAGAAGCTTAGTGCCAGACCTCAGATGTTCTGGCGGTGCGAAGGCACCCTGTCCTCGTCAATTGAGCTCTGTATTTGGAGACACTTCGAGGTCTTGGTTCACTTACTCGTTGATGAAGAAAGTTGTCAAACTCATCGTCAGTTAAAGGATGCTCCTCACAGATATTGTAGAACGGATCCTGTTGAGCGGATTAGCAAGGCAATGTTCTTACTACAGAGCTCATTGGTAACGTAGGGCGAGTTACATACCGAGTAGTTGAAAACCTCAACATAGCTTGTTTCTTCTTTAACAACGCGACACTGATCAACATAATGTCGAAACAAGTATTCGTCCATTGCAACTGCAATTCAAGCTGCCAGACTCCGATAATGGGGTAGAAAGGTATATAGGCAGTCTAATCTAATCTGCTGGAGGAAGTAGTTGATTAATTGATTGAAATAGATTTCACACGCGTCCGCCCTAAAAAAAAGCCACCTCCACCGGATTTGCTGCCCGTGTCGGGCCTTGCAGCTCGCTAGTCAAAGCTTGGCGATGGGTTTTCTTGGGGAGCACGGTTGAGAATTTGAGATGTGAATATACAATGTGAAGGGAAGAAGAAAGGAGAAGAAGAGCCAAGAATCGGTGAGTTTGGAGAGGTTGGTATGAAGTATGACAGGGATTGTAAGTACATATGTACCCATGTATGGATGGGCATTGGATGAGGCTGAATGAAAATGGATGTCAGAGTGACACTGAGGAACTCTGAGACATGGTCAGTTCAGTATAACTGCTTGATGAGTATAAATGTTTAATGATAATTGAATTGCCAATAATATCAATCCCGCCTCGTGACCTTTTAACGGCAGGAAACGCGTAGGTAGTGAGCCAGCCAGCCACCAGCGCCTCCAACCTTATTAGCACTGATATAAAGAACTCTTTCATTCCTTTCTTCCTCCCTCTCACCGTGGTCCGTCCCTCCAGACTGATGGATGGAGCGGCGGCCCCCCCAAAAATCTCAACCCCGGCCATCTAGTGCCGCTAAAGGAAGGAACCCGATCCCGAACCCGTTCGTGAGTGGAGAATCGAAACTTGCTAATCACAGTAGAGGAAGATGATGCCGATTTTTAGCAAACGTCATAGCTTAGTACCTACTGTACATACTAACTTACGTTGATACATCATAATATGTTTGCTCTAAATGTTAGGATATTCAACTGGCCTCTGCCCGTGGGGGGATATACTTGTCAGTGGTCATCGAATGCAAATTAAGCATATTACGTAGGTAGGCAGATAGATAGCGAAAGGATACTCTGTACAGTCATACTCGTTAAGGCTATTTTAATCACCTACTTGTAGTATAGGAAATGCTCGTCTCGCTCTCCATGCTCATCAACACCCGTTTCCCGCTCAGATCAGTTTCCAAGTGAGCCATATCCCAAAGGCTCTTATTTTCCTTCATCCCAATCCCGCGATTGCACGAAAGCATGAACCATCGACAATTAACACAGCCCCAGAACCTCATTTTCAAGAGCAAAGCGTACCAGCATTAACGCCCTCACAAAGTTCATTGCTGCAAGAGAGGTCTGTTTTCAGACTAGTCGTACAAGAGCCTCAGTCATTTGCGCTCAAAACACTTCCTTAGAACTCCGTAAACATGTGTCCATATCTGCAAACAGAGGTTAGCTCAGCTTGTTACTTAAAACTGCAGATATCACTCACTCATCTGATCCTCCAATAAGGCCATACTTCTCAGGATCCTCAGGGTAACGATCGAATTGGCTTGCATCTCCCGCACCCGCCTTGACTGGAGGCGTGTATGGGGCATCGATATCCTTTCTAGCTAATCGATCCCAAGTGACTTCAGCGAACCAAGGGTGGTTCTTCACGTCACCTGGGCCTCCGTAAAGGTTACCCAATCGCTTCGTGAGGTCGGCCGTGATCAATCGCTCGAGAAGATTTTGAGCGTCTGCGTTAACGTATGCTGGGTATTTGACCTTGCCTTTGAGAATGTTTTCGTAGATCTTCATCGGAGATCCACTGTCCCAGAAAGGCGTGTAACCGCAAAGCATTTCGTATATCAGGATACCCAAAGACCACCTATTACATCCTTCGTGTTAGCTTGAACCTGTGTTCTCCCCAGTCACTACGAGCAGTCACTAACCAATCCACGGATTTGTTGTAGCCTTTGTTAGAGACCACTTCGGGAGCCAGGTAATCAGGTGTACCACACAGAGTCCATGTCTTGTCAGGCACTCGCTTTGCAAAACCAAAATCTGTGATTTTGAGGTGGCCGTGTCGATCGAGTAGCAAGTTTTCTGGCTTGAGATCACGGTAGATGATATTCTTGGAATGAAGGTACTCCAGAGCCAAAGTGACTTCTGCCGCGTAAAATTTGGCTACAGGGTTCGGGAAACGCTGCAACGTGTCAGTCAATACAATTGAGTTTTGGCGAAACACGTATAATAACTTACGCCAGACTTTCTCAGAAGCGAAAATAGCTCTCCGCCTTCAACAAAATCCATCACCATGTAAAGGTTCTTTGAATCCTGGAACGTGCCCCAGAGAGTAATGAGGAAAGGGTGCTTGACGTCAGCTAACATGCGACGTTCGTCATTGGTATGTTCGACCTGCTTCATCTTGACCACCTGGGCCTTCTTCAGCACCTTAACCGCATAGAAACGCTGGTTGTGCTTCGATTGGACTAAATGTACTCGGCCGAAGCTACCAGTTCCAAGCGTCCTCAAGATATCGAAGTCACCCAACGAGTATTTGCCCTTTGTGACACGCATGACCGAGCTGGTACTGGCGTTCTGTTGATGATGCGGCTGTTGTTGGTACTGCTGTGGCTGTTGCTGCTGTGTCTGGTTCTGGCTCTGCTGCTGTTGTTGTTGGAACTGGTGAGACGGCTGCTGCTGCGCCTGCGGTTGTTGCTGCTGTTGGTAATCGGACTGCTGCTGTTGAGGCATACTCGGCTGCGGCAAAGCTCGCTCCTGTTGCTGTTGAAGGGTTGCGGGATCGGTTCCTGGGCTCACAGTTTGAGGTCGGTGGCTATCTATCGCGGCGGCTAGGTACTGCGGATTGGTCTGGCCGTTGTTATAGGAATTGCCTTGAGCATTGTGCTGCTGCTGCTGCTGTTGGGGTGGGTTGATGAGGTTGTTGATGCTCGGGAGGTTTTGGTGGTCGTGATTCATCGGACCACTCGTGCCAAATGAGGGCTGATGGAGATTGATTGCACTCATATCTTCTTGTTGCTGGTCGTCCGTAGCTCCTGCCGCCTGTTGATTCGGGGCAGAAGCTTGGTTGGATTGAGGCGTGGCGCTTTCCTGGGTAGTATACTCAGGTTGTTGTTGTTGTTGTTGTTGCTGCTGCTGCTGCTGCTGCTGTTGAGGCTGAGGCTGAGTCTGGCCGTTGGTTGGCGCTGAGGTGGATTGTCTATTGGTTCGAGGCAGGTGAAAGGCTTTAGAAATGGACTTGGACCTAGAAGTGGTAGGAGTAACTGGGCTAGTTGGACTTGAGGCCGAAGGGTCAGAGGTGCCCTCTCTGGTCCGCTTTTTCTTGAGAAACCCCAGTGAAGGCATGGGGCAGTGATAGTGTGACGAAAGAAAGAGAGGGGGGGAGCGATTGCAAATCGAGGCGGGGAGTCAGAGGTGTGGTGGTGGTTACGGTAGAATGGGCCCAAAGATGAGGAAGCACTCTCTGCAGATCGATCGAACGGAACGGAAGAGTCTGGTCTTCAGTTTGGTTGGGTTGGGTTGGTGATGGGTTTGTTGTGTTATGTTGTGGATTTTGGCAGTGGAATCCAATTGTGGAATGCCCGGCTAAACTCTGCCTACTGAGAACTCTTTGAGTTGGCTGAGAATGAGCTGTGAGAGGGACAAGCAGATGAGACAGGAAAGTTGGAAGGATTCGAGCACGTTTGCTTCGTCTGGGACCAGCAAGAGGTCAGTGAGCTCGCCTGGTGCAACCTAGCCTAACCTAACCTCGCAATCGGAGCTCTTTCAAGTTCAGGTACGGTAACGTAAGAGTGGGGAGAGGCTGGAATCTGACGTGCTAGTCTGCTCTGTTCAGACTGACCTGGCCTGTCTTTCTGTGGGGAAGCTCTCTCAGCTTTCGGATGTACAGACCAACAAGAAACTACCAGGGCCCTTCTGTCTTAGCTGGAACCCGCGGGCACAAGAGAAAAAAGAAGACAATGGTCGAATGGTAAGGACCAAGACTTTTTCTGGCTTCGTTATTGAACAAAGGATTCAGAAACTTGGCGCATGCCGTTAGGCCGACAATCGGATAGGTTGATGCTATGTGGCGGCTTGAAAGGTGGAGGGAGATACGTCGAATAGGTTAGACAATGATTCAACGCCTGGACATCCGTACGCAGTAAGATGGCTTCGTCTTCCTGTTCTCGCTGTTTCAACAGTCAAGAAAAACCGAACCCGCTCAGCTCTTGCTTGAGCTAGCAAGAGATGAAGCTTCTCTTAGGGTGAAGTGATAATGGGTGATTATGAATGGAGGACAAGACAGGGCAAGGCAACAACCAGGGCAGGCTAGTATCAATACAAGGTTTACCAGACTGTAAGTGATGATGTAGTGCGTCCACAACAAAGCTGCCCCTCTTTTGTGATGGGATCAGCGATTGCACATTGAGAGTGACGGATAGGCGCAAGAAGATGCCGGAACTTGTTATTGCAGGTTTCCTCGTTTTATGAGCTCGTTTGCAGTGTTTTGTGTCAGTTCGAATCGTGATATTCTAAACGAGGCGTCAAGACGAGATCCTTTTTCAGCGCAATTGGTTGAGGGATCTGCGAGGGCAAGGTAATTCGCTGCAGGGGAGAGCGAGGATGAGATGGATCGGCTATGAAAGACAAAGGACCAGGTGATGATGTCGTTGTTTTAGGAGCTTTTGAGCATACACATCACAGCACTAAAGAGAATGCAATGAGTATTCGGCGATACGTATAGTAGCGTACGGAAGGCCGGATAGTCCAAGAAGTGACGACAGCTGAGTCAAATAGAAAGGTAAACTTGATCAGTATTGACAATGACCGAGGTGAAGTACCTAGGTATGAAAAAGAGATCGAATCCCAAGACGATGTGAAAAGGAGAAAATGATTAAATAAATCGATCAGAGCATGATAAGTGAGGAGACAGCTGAGGGTTGGCGCCCTGTATCAACGAGATCACTGTATTAAATTCGATTGGAATGGAAGGGAGAAAGCTTCTCGATTACTTGAGGAAAAGCATAAGAGACAAACAGGTATTGGGGCGTTCAAAACTTAACGTCGGGAGTTACGGCGTGGAACATAACATCACAAGCTCACAGCACAATGAACTGATGGAACTCTTGGTCATCTAATGTCGAGATGAGGAGTCGACGCTTAGCGTAGCTGGCAGGGTTCCAAGGCGGGGTGATCCATGAACTGACGGGAGCTTCCACTATGTAGGATGGATGTAACAAAATAGAGGTACAAGGGCTTTGGTAGGTTTGATATAAGTGGATGATCAACTAGACCAACCCCGACTCAAAAAGCTTCCTTAAGATCACATAACTCAATCGATCGCCCGGCTCAGGATTAGTGCGCCCGCTGGAACGTGCAATGATGAGGTTCTCGTGTACCTGAATGCAGTGGAATGTCGCATCTCGTTTTGTACTCAGCCTGGTCATCAATAATTTGAGCAGAGGTAGCCGAGGTCATGGTACTGTGCCTTGCATGAAATTCAGGGTCTACAGTGTAGTCATACATACCAGTCGTCCAAGCATTTTAATCAGTTGACTTCCACATCGGATATTATGGTTCAACAGGTGCAGAGTCTATCATATCGGTCATAATTAGCAATTAACCTACTGTTGTCGTAAGGCGATTAATCGAACGGTGTAAGTACTGTTCAAAGCTACTTTTGGCTTTCGACTTTGTTGGGATTTGAGACTTCAGCCCTGGACGGTCCCAATCTACCATATATGACAATACACTGCTACATATTAAAAGACGAGCCTACAATGTATCACCATTACCCGTTATATCTATAGACAGGTAGATCAAACGAGATCAAGGCTTACTGGCTCATGCATGCGGATGCTGACTGGTTTCTAGTTCACCCTACCCTGAAGCTTACCGCTTGTGAAAATCTACAATCAGCAACTTCACAATATGCAGTTATAACGAACCTCGTCTTGTCAATCAAATACATGTGTTACATGTATATAATGATTCCTTTTCCCGAACTTCTTAGTTTTCACACAAAAGCCTAAAGCTGTCCAACTCGATTGATACCGGCCAGAAAGATACTTCATGACACTAACAAACAGGCTGCGCCTCTTGATGCACACATTTCAACGAGAAACATTCATAACACAACAAAGGAATAGATTGGTTTTCGTTTCAGAGGTATGTCACAATGCTCACCGGCTTGTACCCTTCTTGTCGCCTCTTCCCTACTCAAAATACAGATAAAAAAGATTCAAGGAAAGCAGATGATGCTGTCTAAGCAGAGACTTGTGTCTCGTCAACCCACTCCCGTTCCTTCATTCCCGGCGCTGGGGCTGTTCATGTACAGTTATTTTAACCGGCTTAGAATCTGTGCGACTTGGCCTTGGCTCGGTAGGCTGTATAGCCCACGTACGCACCGCCAGCGACAATGATAAGCAGAATGATCTTGGTGAAGAACCATGTCCAGCTGCCACCCTGTTTGTTGCTGTTGGAAGACTTGCTGGAGCCCTTGCGTGCCTTGTTCTTACCACCTGATGACTTGCCGCCGGTGTTGCTGCCAGGCTGAGTGTACAGGTTCTTGGCTGAAACAGAAATAATGTCGTGGTTGTCGCTGAGCTCACCAGTCTCAGCAGTGAAGCCGACGTATGCGATATTAGGAACGGCCGGTGGCTCCTCAAGATCAAAGCACGTCTGCCACTCATCCTCAACCTTGTACTGAAGCTCGAGTTTGAGCTGCTTGTCCTGGAAATAGGTGAGGCGCATCTTGGTAGGGACGCTCGAGTGTCGGATACCGCGCGCTGAGCAACCAGCGAGCTCAGTGTGCTTTCCGTCGTTGGATTTGTCGTATGAGGTCTTGCCGTCGCCATACATAGCCATGACATAGGGGAAGACAACACCGGGACGATTGTTCTTGTAGGTGTCGATAAAGACTCCGAGGCCCTCGAAGTTATCAGGTCCTCCAAAGACAGTTCCCTGTTGCGCACGCTGTCGGGTGATCCACATAGCAAAACCGTCGCCGTAGAGCTGGTTCTTACCCGAGATCTTGAACTCGACCTCGACCTGCCAGTTTGTCGCAGTAAGAGGCACTCGCGAGTACATCCATCCTGACTGTGATGGGCGATCCGAAGTAAGTCGGATGTATCTATAACAAACATGTCAACCCATGCTCTAAATATTATCGTTATCAGCGAATCGAGGGAGCGTACGAGTCGGTTCGAATGATGGTATCTCCGCCAAAGTCGTACCAGCGGCTTTGCATGTCCGAATCAAGATAAGGCTATTGTGTTATAAGAGTCAATTAATCTGTCGATTTGCAAAGCGAGGCTCTGCTCGCGTGCGCCGCAACTAACCTGGGTCAAGGAATGTGTCCTGAGCTGGAAGGCGGGAAAAAGTTAGCAAAGAAGCTCATATGACTAACTACCAGAGCATGGAAGCACATACCGAGATACTCCTGATGTTGTCATCAAGATCATCAGCGCGGGCAGTCCATGCGAGCGCACCAAGGAGCGCCGTTGATAGTGAGGGCAGCCGCATGATGAAGCTATATCCTGGTGGTGTCTAGTTCCCTGCTCTTTCTCTGGTAAGGTGCCAATTCAAACTGGCACGATATAGGCGCACACAGCTCTGTGATGTGGCAACAGTATCGCGATGTCGGGTGTTGAGGTAAGAAGAAATTGACCACAGTGGTCGTTGTTCAAGTCGTTGTGACGTTGTGGGTAAATGTAGGGGGATTGAATGTCAATCAGAATGGTGGACAGGAGCTAGCACAAGTGTCCTCTTCCTCTGCCCATGCCATGGCCATGGCCGAAACGATTTTAGGTGAGTGCCCGCTCCCAACTGCAGGTACTTTCCCACTCTGGACAAGAGAACCCCTGTCACTTGACCCTTTGAAGGGGACATTAAAAGCCACAACAGCCACAATTTAGACTCATGTGCATCAACAGCCAACTACTAACTAACATCGGTATTACAACCCGACTCAACTCAAGGTACTTAAGAACTTACGCGATTATTTATTCAGTGTCTACGAACATCCTGTTCTGAACAATTTGATTGTAGAAATATTTCACGTCTGAAATCAAGATCTGAGTCAAAGCTCATATACCAGCTTGAACCCGGGAAATTTTGCCATCACGGTGTTCTTGGAACCCCTTTACAACAGCATCCAGTCCCCCAGGGAGGACCTTGGGCTTGTTGGGCTTGATTCTGCCTCGCTCAACCCAACCAGGGATCTTTTAGTTGAACTCAACGCCGAACTTGTGATCATCCTCACTGGCCTGTGGTAATTGCTGTCAATATCAGTTCATTGGCCTAAAGGGTATAAAAGCTTCGGTACCTGAAATTGAACCTTCTTGTACTGGCTGGATAAACGGCGTGACTTTGGTCTGTTTCGACACATTCTCAGTGAAGCTCTTGTCTTGCCTAGTGGAAGTCAGAGTGCCACCATTCTCGTTAATGGCTTGTGATGCAGTCACTGAAGACTTTTCGTTGCCAATGGTATCGAATACATATCGCAAACCAGGTGCAACATCCTTGATCGATTTCACAACATCAGAATCGTGGTAATCGAAGAAGTGGGTAGCCCCGAGTGACTTTATGAGGAAACCACGAGGGCTACAAGTTGTGATGATCTCGAAGCCAAAGGTTGTTGCAATTTGAATTGCACATTGCCCAACGCTCGCTGTTTCGTGTTAATGCTTTAAGCAGTAAAATCTGCCGTGAAGTTAGACTTACAACTCCTGCCCCAGATCAAAACAGTTGTGTACGACTTGTTACGGTCGATGTCCAGACTATCCTCCGAGAAGAAAGCTAGCCAAGCTGTCAAATATGCTAGTGGAGCGGTAGAAGCCTCTTGGAGTGAAATGGCATAGGAATTCTAAAGCAGATGCCCTCATACGCTGTCGTGTATTCGCTGAAGGCACCCAGGCCTGATCGCCTTGCGTTAGTCGCCGCCTGCAAGTCTTAACATACTCAATTTACCGCCCCAAAGAAGGCCAGCGATTGTATCGCCTTCAGAAACATTTGTCACGTCTTTCAAAACGTTCGACTGTGCCTGTAAAGTCGCAGCCAAGCACAGCGCCGTTCCCAAGTGACTTGAGGTCGAAAGCCTGGACTGTGAAAGATTCAGTCTGGACAACCATGCAAAATAGTCACAAGAGCCTTACCATCAGTTGGGTTCTGTGCTGCAGTTGCGACTTTGACCAGCACCTCATGAGGCTCAGGCATCGGCGGTGATATTTGCTTTTTGACAAGTTCAGTTTTGGAACCATTTTCTGGCACCTCTACATAAGGTACTGTTGGTATGTAGTAATAGTCACATCATTAGTGGTTATAGAAGGACATAGCGTTATGTATGGAGATGCTTATCCAATAAGACCTCGACTAGTAGGTAATTTAGAAGTCGAACTCAAGTTGTCAATAATCTGATGAAATATATACATACGCACCTATATGATGATGTGCTATTCTATTCTTTCGACAAGCATTATCTTTTTGGATCCTGCAAAGCTTGTGGGACACAATTGCCATAAGACCTACCTAAGTCTTAACTCAACTTGTACATAACTTCAGGTAATCCTTATAGATATTATCAAGATAGGTAGTTAGGTAAGAACGAGTTACCCAACAGAAGGCTGGTAAGCATGACTCGTAAAAGAGCTACGACCAGGTTGCTGGTTTTGTTTTTGACGAGTCATAACAAGCCTTCCCCGGACCTTTGATTTTTCCACCACCGTTATCTTTTTGCGATCAGCGTCCAAGCTTTGATCCACGGCCGACCCGAAACAGCGTCACGACTCTCAAAGACTACCACAAAACCACAAATGGATTCCTCACAAGTAAAAGCTGCTGTCATTAAGCAGGTCCAGCAGGAGGCAAACCTTGCCAATGCCCGAACTCTCATTGAGGTATGTCCATATCACAATTGCCTTTCACGCCAAAACACTAACACCAGCCTTGCGATAGAAACTCCAAGAGACCTGCTTCGAGAAGTGCGTCCCCAAGCCTGGAACCTCCCTGTCAAGCGGCGAGACAACATGCATGACCAGCTGCATGGAGAAGTACATGGCCGCCTGGAATATGGTTAACGCCGCCTACATTGCTCGACTAAGACAGGAGTCTGGCAGCCTGCAGAATTAACAAAGCGTGAATTCTGAAAATTAAGAAAATCAAACGACTTGCGATGGTCTTACAAAAGCGCAGAATTGTATCATATTGTGACAATATGGGCAGGATGACGTCTTGAGGGGGTCAAGATTATGTACAAGGAGCCAGCTTTATGGATAGAATCGGGGAATAGAGGAGCTGGAGCAGGCATACCAGGAATATTAAACAAGGCCATGCCATGCCGTTATATACAACCTCTTCTTCTCTTTTTAATGTTGGGGTATCTAAGCTCCTCCAGTGGCCTTTTTGTTTTCCTCCTCAGCAGCTCGTTTTCGCGCCAGATACCGTTCCTTTGCGCTCGAAATCTCGCCTTCTGTCTTGCGACTCTTGGCTGCCCGCTCGACTTCTTCTCGTTGTGCCACTTCTTCATCCCGTGATCGCTTGATCGACTGCTCCAACTGCTCTTCCATCATGCGGGATTGCCGTTCGCGCTGAGCCTGTCGTCTTCCATACTGCTGGTTTGTGCTCTCCTTTCGTGAGCGATTGGCTTGGTGCTCGTTTTCGCGTTGAACTGATTCTTTCTTCTTTGCGCCGACATTCAAGCCACCCTTGAGAAGCTGGCGCTTATCGACCACTTGGCCATCTTCGTTAATGGCGACAGCAGCGCCCCTATCGTTCAATTCCTTGGCAATATCTGCATCCGTCTTTTCATCGTCTCCCTCAGTCTCGTCTACATTCTCTTTCTCAGGTGCGCCATGTTTAGCCTTTTCCTCAGCCGCTTTGATAGCATCAGAATGTCTTTGCTCGTCCTTGTCCAATAGTTTTTTGTAAAAAGCAGACATGCCGCCGGTCTTATTCTTCTTTGCCTCGTCCTCCTCCCTCCTCCTCTCCTCCTCTTCCAGTCGCTTGTTTTCCTCCTGCTGTTTCCGATAGGCTTCCGTGACGAACTTCTCTTTGTCAGCGTACTCTTCTCCTTCGGCTTCTCTCTCTCGGGCAATCCTTTTCTCCTCAGCGATGAGTGAGTCGCGTTTCCGCACATCCGCCGCTTGCAGGATATTCTTCATATATTTGGGCCGTTTTTCTTGGTCTTCCTTTGTAGTTTGTTTCTTAGGTTTGAGCGAATCGTAGACGGAATCGTACTCGTAAACGCTAGCATCGACTTCGGCAGCAGCTTCGGCGTTCTTTCGAGAAGTAAGAGAGCCGGAGAGGTCGCCAAACATCGTGTTTGGTTGGCCTTTGGACTTGAGCTTCGGGGGTTGAGTTGGAGGGCCATTTTTTGATTTGCCTAGTTTCGACGTTTTTTCTTTTGGCTGCGGAGCGCCGTTAAACTCGCCGAGCTCGCCGATTTCTTCTGCTTTACCCTCGCCACCGGCGCCGTCATTGTCTGAATCATCATCGTCGCCAAGCATAGGCCTTCGCTTCGGTGGAGTGGGCTTCGACGCGCCAGGCTTTTTGGCAAAGTTGAGGCCAAAGGCCAATGGTTTGCTCATTATGTTCCTTTCTATTAAGTCGCGATGATATATTTCAAAGAGGGGATAGCTTGAATAGGCTGATTATGCGCGGCGTTGAGAAGAGTGGATGGGTTAGGTTGATATATTGAAAAGTTGAAGTTTAAGGGTCGCAATAGAAGACGAGACGATAGACTTGGTTTGAGGAGGCCTGAGCTTCAAGGTCACGTCACTCTTCAGAAAAATAGCTTATAAGAGCTCCCCACTGTAGCAAAGCACCTCCCAGTTATCAAATTATGAAAGAAATAGATTAGAAATTATTCGTGCCGGCTCTTTCTTCTACCAGATCCGCATGGGTCGTGTGCAGGTATATCGAACCCCAGTGGCGTTCCTACATGCCGCTAATATTTCATGACGTGATTGGACAGGCAACCTCGATAGAATAACGGACCTCTAGGCAGGTGTGCAACCATCAAATGTTGAATCCTTACCTGCGAATATATCTCTGGAACTCTTAACGATCTAATCTGCAAATATCCAAGAAATCATGGAATCGTGCTCTACTTGTGCGACTATCCTCTCGTCCACGCCCGAGTATACCCAAGGGAAACTATCTCGCCCACAAGATCGTCGAGTCGCATGCTGTGCGAGAATCATTTGTGGCAAATGCATTGATGTTCGTCATCTATCTTATCCATCTTTTGTATAATTGCCGTTAAATCTGATACCGCTTCATGGTAGGAAAACGAGCGATTTGCGGACTATTGCCCATACTGTCAAATTTCTACAGCGCCCTCGAGTCTGCCGCAGGGGTTAAGAGAACCACCGGCTTATACATCGTTGCCATCATCCAGTATCAGGACCACGCATATCTCCAGGGCGCCGCCGCCATATTCGGCAGCAGCTTCAGCCTCACAAAATGCTGACGATGAGAAGGCTGCGATGGCGCAAGATGTTATAAAGGAAGATGCTCCAGATATTCTGCATTTTCTCGATCATCGGTACGATAGCGTCAGTTCCTTGTCTCTCCGGTACGGCGTGCCCGCGCATGCCCTGCGACGAAGCAACAACATCACTAGTGACCATTTACTACTTGCAAGACAAACGGTTTTGATCCCTGGCGAGTATTACAAAGGTGGTGTTAGCCTTTCACCGCGACCTATCGAAGGCGAGGAAGAAGAGTTGAGGAAAGGAAAGATTCGGCGCTTCATGACATCCTGCAAAGTCTCTGACTATGACATTGCTGTTCTGTACTTAGAACAGTCTGGCTATGATCTTGAGAACGCCGTTACAGCATACTTGGACGACGAGAAATGGGAACAGGAACATGCAGGCCCTGGAAAAGGAAAGGTCGCCAAATACAAGAATCGTGGCCCCTTCTGGAGAGGACTCTGACCGAATTTTTAAATGGATATTATTATCTTCATGGTTCATACCGCTTTGCGGTTCTCAACACACACTCTTCGGTTCGCTGGTTACCCATCTTCTGCCAAGCCAGGGATTTTTGACCCTGTACGTTAACGCCGCCAACTTCCTAAACATTTGAGTTTTGTACAATAGCTCTGTGATATTCCAAAGATACCATATTTCCTTCATTAGAACGCAGAACGAGTACGTATATCCTGGGATTCTGTTAGCACATTATCGTCAAAATAAAGGAACAACTTACAGAAATCTTCCTCTCAATCTCTCGGACCGATCGGTCCAACTCGCCAGCAATCATCTGCTTCTTATCGTTGGGTAGAAGATTGTATCGCTCACATAAATCGCCATCAATGACCCCCTTCACAGGAGCGTAGTAACCGCGATACATGAGATGATCTCGTCCAGCGAGTGGAGGGTCTTCGGCCCTTAGGTGTTGTTCGAGATTCTGGAAGAAGTCTGTGTCTTCGCGACTGACAAATGGAATGAAAACTCCGATAGTGCCCATAATGCCACTCCAAAGCAAAATTTCCTGCCCACCAACGACCAGGCTCGTCTTGGTGATACTAGTCGGTATGTCCTGTGTATAGAAATGACACATTAGGCTCACTCTGTGAGGTGTGCCGTGGAGGTAGTCTCGCGCATTAATAAGGTGTAAGCCGGACTGTTCCTCGTCGGCCTCCTCACTGGCCTTTTCAGGGCAGCGGACGATAAACATGTTTCCAAACTTGTCGCCGCCAGCGACTGACTCGTAATCCACCATGGTTGTACATGTGGTCCACCTTGCGATTGTATCATCGACGAAGGGAATGAGCTTGTTCGAAGCAGGCTTGTATACGACGTAAGTGACGCCCTGCTGAACGTCACCAACAATAATTCGACTACCTTGTGTGTTCAGAGAAACGATCTGCTGGGCTGACACCTCGGCCTGGGATTTGCGAAGCATTTGTCTCATACCCAGATCATATATGCGCAGCTGCGTGCCAACAGCAACAGCAACTCTGCCCTGGAAAGCCAAAAGGGCCAGAGGTGGTTCTTCAATCTTGGTTTTGTGAATGAATTCCAGTTCTCGACCCCCTTCTTGGAATCGGTAGATGTGAAGATATCCTTCAGTATAGCTTCGAGGATTAACCACCATGTCTTTGCCTGTGCCGACCACCAAGAAGCTCTCGTTGTCTTGACTGGCGAAAGATACGATAGCTGCACTGACGGCCGCCTCATTATTCTCGAGATCAACCGTTTGCAACACCTGTCCTTCCTCAGACAAGGGATCAATTACATTAATGCAAGATGCCCATCGGCGAGTGCCTTTGGGGTAACCAAAGTCTTCGGGTGGGAGCACCACAGAATCGCCATTAACAACCCCGGGGTCTGCTAATAGTTGTGCGCGGAGTTCTGGTGGCAAAGTATTGTTATCTGCCTCGATAGTGTAGAACAGAGGCTGGTCAGGATGCTTTACAAGCTTCTTCGGTGTGTAAGTTAATGGAATTGATTTTTGAATCAATGTCTCGCCTAGGCGATCGATATTGAATATTCTGCGAGCGTTAGCTTTTGCCTCGCCGTAAAATGGTATAAAGATGTTGGAGGAATGCGTTGCTTCAGTAGGAACAATTGGAAAAAAATGCGTAATAAGGCCTCATTGCTTCAAGCATAGGATCCCGTTTTCTCATCACATGCAACTTGAAAAAGAGTAGAGGAAAGAAAAGGAAGAAAAAAGACGTACCGTAGTGATTGACCTTGGATACCGACAATGCCCTCTTCACACTGCTCACTACTAAAATTCCAACCCCATTCAAGGTCAACATAGTTCAAAGGCGTCACAACGAATCCCTTGGTAATCGGATCTGCGTAGCCAAGCCAAGGTCTAGAGCTCAGACCAAGCACGCAAGTCTTGCCTTGAACTGTGACCTGGAATAGTCTGACTTCTTTGGGCCCAAGGAACTTTTGGCGTGTGTCTGTCAGCTCTCCAGTGACCTCGTCAAGAACCGTCCTTAGATAGACACCTGAGTGTAGACCGATGTGAAGATAGAGAGTAGAACCACCCGAAGAGGAGTCATCCATGGCAATGATTGCCAGCGATGTTGGGGCAGCCGTCAGAGCCTGCACAGACTTATTTTCCAAAGTCGACTCAGGATCTAGACTGAGAATGCGAACAGTGCAGTCATCACAACCAACAGCCAAGAATGAGCTTCTTAACCGCCCCTCAGGGACATCACCCAAGCTCAGGCAAGTGACGGTGCCAAACATCTCCTTCTTCTCGTCGTACTCGGCCAGCGAGCCATCTGCGTCCATCTCAAAATAAACGATCTCACCTGAGCTAAGAGCGACGGCGACTTGGTGAGCGTTGGCAGTAGCAGCAACAATAGATCGATGCTGCGGGGCTGCCCACTCATTGACATGGCCATTTCGCACATGGCGTATGCCCTTGGGATGGACCTGGATCAAACCATCATCACCGAGAAGCTGAGCCGCCAGCGTGGGAACACTCGTGAGGAAACCGGAGTCGCTGACTTCCTCTACAGTCTCTCCAATACTGAGAACCAGCGTACCATTGGTGAATGATAGTACGATGTAAGCATCGTATTGTTCAGAACGATTTAGCTTGAGCGTCCAAACAGCAGAAGGAATTCCAGGAAGCTCAGAGGCAACGATTTCATTAACTTCCAAGCCATGCTTCAGCATCCTGAAGCTACTTCGAGGACCGTTGCCACAAATGGTGTAGATCTGAGGCGCGTCTTCTCCGGTGAGATTTGCGACCTTGCAATCCAACAGAGGGTTCATGGCAGGGATGCTTTCAACCAATGCCAAGTTTTCTGTCGGCCGAGGATGGAAGTAAACGGGCTCATAGGAAGCTTTGGGGTCTGCAGGGAAGTCGTCACTGTAGAACTCGAGCTCCTCATCGTCATCACCAAGCTTCTCGAACTGGTAGAATGAGTAGTTGCCAAATTGAGAGGCGACATAGAGAAATCCGCTCTTCAGGATGCAAAGACTGGAGGCCACTGGAACAGTGTCAAAATACTTGATTTTCAACCTCCTGACTTCTCCTGTAGGGTTGCCTTCCTCATCCTCAACCATGTCGATCGAGAGCTTGAAGAGATCGCCATCATCTGTCTGTAACAGGAAGAAGAAAGCGCCTGCACTGCCTTTCAGCTTGTGCATAATACCAGACACGACCGTGCGCTTGCGTTTTGGATCTTCAGTTGCGCCTCGTCTACGAGGGATGGCGACGCGAAATGCTTCTTGGTTCGAGTGTCGATATGTGATGTTTTCCTCACCACATACCAGCACACCGCTAGGCCCATCGTTTCCACCAGGAACTTGGAACAGGATCGAGGCTGTAGGATCGACAGGATCTGACCACTTGCGAACAACATGGTTTAATCCCAAGTCAAGTTCGTAGTACACCAACTGAGTATCCAACTCCTCCATAGCTTGGCCTGTCGAGTCTTGATCAAGCTCGGAGTAGTCGATCTCGAGCGCAGCAAAAACAGGGTTGGAATAACCGACATCAAGCGCAACCATAGAGATCACTAGGACACCAGGTTTATGAGCCTCAAGAGGTGACGAGATTGTGAGCTCGGCTTGTGAATTGCGGTTAAGAACATATACAAGCTTGTTCTTCTCAGTTGAAGCAATTAAGCATGCTCTGCCCTTGGGATCACAAGCAAGATACTCGCCAGGGACGACTCTTCGCACACCAGACTTGCCGAAGGTTTCGAGGTGCAGACGCTGGAAGCGATTCTGAGCTGGGAGGTACTCAATAATTGTGATTCGACCAGAGTCAGAAGCAATAATTAGGTAGTCTGCGCAGAAGAAGAAAAACTTGTTAGCCTTGAATTTCTGAGTACAGGACATCGATTTCTCGGTGGAGCTGTGGCCGACGCGTCTGTGGCATCGCTTTCGAATATCACTAAGTGATTTTCCTGAGAGGGGGTTTGGATTGACTTACCCTTATTGCTACCAGCTAACCGAAAGGCGGCGAGGGAACGGATGATGCCAAAGACATCGTGGGATAGAAGGGTAATCACCTTTCCCTGGGAGGGATCAGGTCGTAGCAGGGAAAGCTGTGAGCCAGCAGCGGTGATGATGAGCTGCTCTCTGGTGCCTGCGAACTGGCCGAGCACCGCTTGTGTGACGTTTGTAGGTGGCTGAACCGTCAGCGAGTACAAAAACATGTTCGACGTGGTCGCCATGTTTGCGGCTAGGCGCAGATGAGCCTGCGCGGCTTCAAATACAAGGGCAGGTCAGATTGTGTCGCGTCGAAGCTGATGGTTGGAGCTTTTGAAACTGGAGCGAGCTTTGATGTCAAAAGTTTGGCGCGGGTCGGATTAACTATCTTACGGCGCAGACGATTGTGGTCCGAGCTCTAGTTATCAATTATCCCACTTCGTCAACATCAGGCCTCCTAAAGAAGTCTGGATCTTGAATGTGTGTCTAAATCGCCATTTTTGTTGGTAAAATGGAGCCAACTCTGAGGAGAGCGGCTTCAAGCATCTGTGGGCAATGTTCTGCAACTGTTCGGAGGCAATTGGCCACGGGAGCCACGGCTAAGCCTTGGATGAGGATATCAGCCCACCATGTCCGAAAGCTTCACTCGACTGCTAAGGACCAGAAAAGAACTACCCCTACGCCCAAGACCCGCGACTTTTCTACTACCGTAAAGAAACAGTCCGAGGCCACCGCTGCCTCTACGAACAAGTCGTCTCCATCATCGTTACGCCTTGGTCAAGATGATCTCTTCCACCCGTTCTCAAAGTCCCCAGTTCCCGAGTTCCGACAGCGAGCAGCCTTCATGCGACAACACGCCTACTGCCCTCACCCCGACCACCAGCAAACAAAGCTTCCGACCATTGCCCCGAAACCTGAGGATCCTGAAGCTGCGAAAGGAACCCAACCGCCTGAACATGTGAAGTTTGAATGCCCGGATTGTGGCCTACCAGTTTACTGCTGCGAGGAACATTGGATGGACGATTACGAAAAGCACTTGGAAGTCTGTGATACTTTGCGACAGATCAACGAAGATGACCACGACTTGAGATCAGGCAGAGTATTTGAAGAAGGCAACCTCCCTGATCTGCAGATGGAACATGCGGCTATTAATATGACAAATTGGGATACTTTCATGTACACGCGAGAATTCGACGCCGTCAACTCTGACCGACAGATGAGACAGATCACCCGTCTCCTTACCTACCCCGTGACCATTGGCAGTGTTCTGCATGAGCTTAGCCCTTACAGCATCAAGGCTGGAGAACGAATGACTACCGAAGGATTGAAGAGTTTCAGCGGTTGGTGCAAATTACCAAACAGTATTGTGAGACTTGAGCTGACTTGCGAAACTAGCCTTGCGGTATAACTTGCACCCTCCCAAGTCCGGCCGAGGAATCGGCGTTGGTGAGCTCAAGCCTGAGGCTCCGGCTGTGAGAATCTTTATCCTGGGAGCTCGTGCCGAGTCATCTCTCCCGCGTCCTGCTTGGGTGCAGCTGGCGCATATGTTCCCTGAGGCCCGGCTGCACCTTATCTTTGTGGGACCTGAAAGCATGGCCAACCGTGACGATGAGTTCCCATTACCAGAGCGCACCCCCTCAAACCCCTTTGGTGCCGTGGTCGAGGACCGCGTTTGGTACAAGATGAAGATCAGCACAATCGTGGATTACTACCATACAGTCCACCAGACCCAGCACTTTGCACCATACGATCCCTACTTTGACTGCTTTGTGCTCTTCCATCCCGGCCTGGGTCACCCCGCGAGCAGCCACGAGTGGGAAGAAACCCTTCCCTTTCTCTTGGAGACCAAGATTCCCATCATTAGCACTGGTTACACCCAGTTTGATATGGAGCGCGATGTTGAGTGGGTTAACAAGAAGTCAAAGGGGGAGTTTGATATCCTTCTGCAGCCTGGTGAGAATGTTTTCAGGAGCCTACGATGGGATCTGAACGACATGGACCCCCAGGATATCAGCTGCGGTAACTGGGGCGTGTGGGCGTTCCGTGGAAAGAGGTATGTTGTCGATCAAATGCTGAGAATACCCGAGCTAACTTTGCAATTACAGGTATGAGACGGCCACAAGGAATGATTAAACATAGCGTTGGGCGAACAGGAGACAGGAGGTCCTTGTATCTATATTGTACAGAATCTGTAGTATAACTGTATATATGGTTGATAGATCGTGGCCCAAAGCACCCATCTTTTCACTGAAACAAGCATCTGTGAGGAACCGGTAACAGAAGAAGAGCATCTCTTGAATCGTCATTGTTGGTTTCTGTGAAGGGTTAAATCTATGTAACTGCTAAGTACAGTTCCTGACTAGGCCCTTAAATATGTGGCTTGAACCGTATTCAATTAATATGTGCTGCTTTTGTATGCCAGGAATGTTTCTTGCCGTTACTAGGTCGGGAAGTTACATCTCATCGCATGCATGCGGTCTCCCGGCGCATGCAGCCGGGCTGTGCACGGTTCAGGCGACGGGCCAACCCGTGCCGTGTGTGGACAGGAGCCAGGAGCGAGCTTAACAATGCGGCCTTCCCTGCGACCTGTTGTTGAACTTGACCTCAACCCCAAACCTCGCAATCGAAATCTGCCAAAGTCGCCATCACTCACTTCCCCTACCTTTATTCAACTGCGCCTCCCTCCTCGAACGGGTCATGATACCGGACACTCTCCGATTCCTCCGGTCATGACCGCCACCTCCTCAGTGGCCCCGGCCGTTCCTCCTGCCCGTCCACCGGCCCCACGCCCCAAGTCGGTTGCTTTTGATACCGAGTCGCCATCCTCTGCTGCTGCTGGCTCGACCTCGCGCCGCCCGACACGTTCTAATGCGCCTGATCCCCTGTCTGACCGAGCGACTTCACTCCTGATACGCCGTACGCTGTGTTCCCCTCAGCTTGGTGACAAGAGTCGGGATACGCAAGTACCCATTGACGAGTTGCTTCCACCACTGACTAGTCGTAACGATGTGGACCTTCAGTTATACGCCCTTCTCGCCATTATCATGAGAGAGTTCGTCCAGAGTTGGTATAACAAGATCACCACAGACGAAAACTTCGTAGCTGAGATCATACACATTATCGCCCACTGTTCACGGGCCTTAGAGCAACGCTTTCGCAAGGTTGATTTGGAGAGCTTGGTGTTGGATGAGATACCCGACTTGCTGGACAAGCATATAACATGTAAGGACTTTGGCTCTGCAATTCTGTCCCCATCTGACGGTGAACAGCCTACCGGATTTCACATAGCACCATCGCGAGGCAGCCTGTTGAAGTTGAACCCCGAGAGGCGTACCATGCATTGTGCCCACTCCCACACCTTGCACCAGTCCCTCACCTAGACGACCCAGATTCGATATTTGACCAAAAGGAGAATGAAGCGCTATATCGTCAATTACTTGTCCAAGGTGTCCTTGCCATCCTCTTGCCTACAGAGGATCTTGAGAACCCATGTCTCACGTCCCTCGTTGAGCAGATTTTTTCCGAGCTCATCATTGGCAACGTCATAGCCAATAAAGCCTCACAGCCATGGATGCTGTATGAAGGCATTTACATCGTTGCCAGGGTTTTGCGACAAAAGAAGGGTCAAGGGGCAGCGATCGCAGAAACTCGAGACGAATCTTCTGGGCCTAAACTGGATGTCAAGGGCCGTCGCAGCTGGTCTGCGAGGTCAATGTTCCTCGGCGTTATCCAGCTTGGAATGCTAGTAGTTGCTTCACTCCGGTTCATCACGACTACTCTGGTCATGGCATCGTCTCTTCCCGCTAGAGCCACGCCCGTAGACGAAAAGGAAGCATTGCTGGATCACGACAAAGCATCGCGCGTCTCATCAAACCCGAGGTCATTCGACTCCTTCAAGGCGCCGATCCTATCATGTCGAGTATGGACATGTCTTGGAAATCTTCTTGAGCTCAGCTTGCGCATGCCCTGGCTCGATGGATTTTTATCACTTTTACAATACGGCGCGGTCAACGGACCTGGACGAATCGCTGGCCACGATAGCCCTGTTGACAGGTAAGATATGAGCGCCTGCTTTCATTCCCTCACACCTATCCCCATCACCAGACAACTTTCTATTCACCTCGCATGAGTCTGGAGTCACTGGACCTCCTGATGCTCCAGTGAGCTTTCAGAATCAGTACTTCTTCACCGGCACGGGTATAATCAAACGGCCCGCTTAGTTTTGGGAGCGGCCCATGCCGTCTATAACCTCCGTTGTTGAATAACAAACCGTTGTCGATGCACGCCCTCGCATCCACAATTATGACACGAGGATACTCAAACCAAGGCAGCGCGTTTTTTCTTGTCAACCTCTTCTTGTCTCGATCATGATCGATATGGGTCCCGACAGTTGAGCTTTCAACCAATCGAAAGGCATAGCGCCGCCTTTGACATCTGATTGCTTGACAAGGTGCACGAAGCTAGGGCTTTTCATCCAGCAAAATGTCGAGATTACGCGCCCAGCCCATGTCATCTTCTCCAAAGGAACCACCCGCTCTTCGAGCATTCAGCAACGAACTCGAATTGACTCTCGCCCCGTGCCGCGCCACCCGTCACCAGACAACATTTCACCATTTTCCACCGGTTATACTAGGCTGTCGAAGTCATACTCGACTTTTCAGCTTCCAGGAGTGGACTGGTGGATTGGCCTGACCGGTCTGTCCAATTCTTTTCAATGAACCAAGACATTCTGGAATACCTCAACCCTTGGTCCGGACAGTTATACTATGCTTGATTCTGGCTAGGGGGTCCAAAGCCGAGCTGCCTGGCGATATACTGCTGCTCACACTCAGTTGCGACTCATTGTACCACTGTTGCGTAATGTCACATCTCTCTTCGCACGAGATACCTATACTTACACGGACGACAAATGTGCCCGTTCATCCATTTCCCCGCACACTGCAAGCCTTGTCCTGCATAGGTTTCCTTCCCCTGGCTCCGATTTGATTCATCTCCTTCCAACATGGGCGGATCAACATGGAGACACTACATTATGCGTCGGCTCAAGTTGAATGACGACCAATGGCTATTGGCAGCCTTGTCTCGCCTTGGGCTTTTTTGCTTCACCCTCACATTGCATTGCATCGCATCACATCGGCTAGGCCGACATATACACTCGAAGTGCCCCTTGCTGCATACAACGTTTCTGATCATCCAGCCCCCTCTCCCCCACGCTGTATCACCTCAAACAAAGAGTAATGCCAATATCTGCTAACCTATCTTTCTCTCTCACACAGACTGCTATCGCATCACATTAATTCCCTCTTCTCTCCTTCGAATCTGCCCCCTCTTCTCCGCACCCTTCGCGGTGTGCTCTTCCCCAATAACGCCCCCGGTAAGACGACCTTGTTCCCACCCTCTTCCGAAGTCGAGCTGCAAGCCCTGCGTCGCAGAGCCGCTAAGTCTCTTTGGGAGTTGCTACCGAAAGGTGTGGGAAGGCTTTATTTTGGCGGTCGCTTATGGCGGCGAGGCACGAAGGCTGAGGGCGATTCATCAGATGACGAGGATCTTGTGGACGAGATGGAGCGGCTTCTCCTTGTGCTAGATGATGAGTACTGCAACAAGCATCTCATGTACAGCATTCTGGAGTTGGTACTTGCTAGACTGATGCCCGAACTCACTGAGAAGAGCGTGACGGAACTCTGGGAGGAAAGACTCGGCTGAATAGATCTGTAGACACTCTTTTAGATTGATGATACCCCTTTGTTAATACATTAATATTTAATCATAGTCACAGGGGCCTTGTGTGGAATAAAACAAGTTGTTCAAGAGCAAGGACATTCCCAAATGCACAAATGCCGCCCATTCAACTAAAGAAGGGATGCCCTCGTCTACAAGACATTTGAATATATCACTGCCCCATGGACTGCTGCTCAAGGGCCGCCCAGCCTAGTCCAACATTGCCTCCTAAAATCAATAAAGCCTACTGGCCAGGCTCTTTTCCCTTGCCCCTGAGAACCATAGCAGCCTTATGAAGGTGCTTCATAAACCATATGCCACTTCATTCCCCATACAATGCCGTGCCATGCCGTGCCTCGCAGCAGATACCCTCTCGTCTTTGAAAAGAAAATACGACAAGATATGGTATGAATATATAGTAGAAAAGAGCGTGTGCGCAGATAATTAGTCCCTTCGCGTCAATGCCGTATCATGCAGTCAGGAGAAACAAAAGATATGTATAGGGGAAAAAAGAAAAGAACAAGTTCAGAAAAGGAAACAAACATTGACAAACGCAGAGTGTTGCGTTGCCCCTTGAACTGTTGCTGACAGCCTCGCCCTGGCGTGTACCGTTCTGTCATTGTGCACTTTGCCCTCCATCTTTTCCACTTCTTTCTGACCCTTCCCCTTCCTTTCGCATCTGGTGCCCAAAATAGGCAGTTTTGGAATTGTAGGTTCGTGTGTACGATAGTTTGTATGTAATTGTTCGTGTTCGCGCGAGCGGAAGAATAAAGTCTTCGAGTGTGGTATCGAATATAAAAAAAGGTCCGTTCCTGTAACCTGGGGTTTCTGGTTTTTTATATTTTTTTTTTATATAAAGGTAGGCGAAGTGCGGTTGGTGGTGACAAAACAGAATCAACTAATAATTCAGCCTGCGGTCGACGATGCTCGGGATGAATGATAGGGAGTCTGTTGCCCGCGTGAGCAGGATATTGACCCAGAATGGTCTCAACCGGAACATTCTATGCCTCCTCATATCTTCTCAAGATCCCTCCCGAGAGGAAAGTCAGGTGATAAGACATAACTAAGAAAAAGAAACACGATCAATCATATCACTATAATGGCACTTCAGGCCGATTCCATCTTGGTTGGCAGGAGAACAGGAGCTTCAACATCGCCCTCAGGGATGCGGGACAGCCCCCCTATTGATGGTCTTCCTTGGTGGATCTTGAGCTTTTTGGTCAGCTGAACGATTGACATGTAATCGTTGGAGTCGAAAGTGCCAGCGGTCTGAATGTAATTGAGAAGTGTCTGCGCAGCTCGACGAGCATCCTCCTGGGATGGCGAAACTGGGGACGAGTCGACAGGAGTAGACGACGTAGCACTTGTTGCTGCCGTAGACCGATTTATACTCGAGTTGCTACTGCTTCGACGCAGCATTGGGGGCGGCGAGTTGACGTTGGTATCGATGCCGAATGGCGCTTGGAGTTCGTGCTGGGGTGATTCAAGAGCCGAAGACGGCGCGGTCGACGACGGGGGATGACGAGGAGTCATTGGTTCAGTTGAAGATGAGACCTGGTTCACATATTCGATATTGAGAGATGGGAATGTATTACTCCTTTTCTCCCGGTGTTGAAAATCGGGACCTCGTAGATGATCCATGGGGAAGCCTCCCACGTTGGGATCAGGGGAGAAAGTGAACGTTCCCGTTGGACTCATTGTCCCAGCCGAGAATGAAGACCCCGCATTGTCTCTAAAATCGCTTGAGAGGGACGTTGTCGATTGCGATTCGGGGTGCTTGTAGCCAAAGTCAAAGTCAATTCCATCAACATGGGCTTCTTCATCGCTCCGGCTTCCAGAAAGGGGTGAAAGCTGGCCTGTTGGAGGCGAAGGCGACAGCTCACTCGACTTCATAGCAATGGTCGATAATCTTGCGCTATCCGGGATGTTGGCTTCGGAAGCCCTTCGCATCAGCTTGCCCACCCCAATGCCGTGCTTCTGCTTAAACTTCTGCAGCCAACTACTATTCAGATTGTTGAGAACACTCTCCTGGTTTCCACTCGCATGAGCAAAAAGCCTTGCCTGTTCCATAATCTCTTCATCGCTCACTTGGAATCCCCGTTGCTGCTGTCTCCTGACGTAGTTGCTGAGTGTTCGGTCGAAGTCAGGATGCTTCCCCTTGCCACGCTTGACAGCGGAATTTTCTGGCTCTTGATCTCGCTTTAGGTATTGATCCTTGTGTCTTAAAACCTTCGAAACCGTGCTGTTGTCAAGTTGTCAGATTCCCGATGGCGAACTGTGACTTTGGATCCAAAGTGCCTACCTTCTCTCAACGCCGAATCGGGCTCCAATATCGGCTTGTCGGGTACCAGGATTATCCTCATGGAATTGGCACATGGCTCGTTTCTGTTCAGTCGTAAGGGTTTTCCTTGACTTTTCGTGCTGAGTCGGTAACCTCGGGGGCTCCACAGGCGGTGCACTGGTAGCAGGTGTCATTGATAACGGTGGTGCTGAATAACTCTGTGAAGGGGCCGGGTTCGTCAATTGGCTTGGCCAAGTTGTATTTAGCATAGGGAGTTGGTGATGTGCCATTGGAGCTGGTGCGGGCTGTATCATCTGATGTGTTTGTGGTGGCGGGGGAGGCATTCGACTTAATGGTTCTGAGGGCAGTCCGTGACTGACAAAGGCACCAAAAGACGGATATTCGGTCAATGGGCTGGCACTATATGGACTTTGGCTGTAAGGACTCATGCTTGTCCATGCATCGCTTCCATACCCGTTACTCTGGGCCATGGTGCTATCCTGTCCCATTGCCGAAGTCCCACTGGGGTTATTCATCGCTGTGTGTAGCGTCTAGCCAACACTGGATCAGAAATAAGAGAGGTTAAAAACTGCCTGACAAGCTAGTAGTGCCAATAGAGCCTCGTCCAAGAGAATCCTTGGAGGGCTAGACGTGATCTGGTCGAGCTCGTTCCTGGAAGCTGGGAACGGAGGTGGAAAGGGCAAAAGATTTGGTGTGATATTTCTCACGTTTGACATTGGTCGATAAGGAGATGCATCGTCTTGCCCGAATTTGGTTCCTAAAGGTGTAAAAGGAAAAGTGATCCACGTCTTCCGTTGATCACTACCCAAGTTCCAACTCGGGCACTTTGTACCTTGTTAGATATTGGAGCAAACCTTTCCACAACCCAACATGAGCACACAAGTGACGCAAGCACTCAAACTCGCAGTAGATTAACCCTTGATGACGGGGCAGTGGAGTTTAGGACTTCTTAGGCCGCAGGAAGTTGACCTCTGCCTCTGGATCTCAAGCTAGTTGATTGTCTGTAAGCCCTTTCTTTCTTTGCGAGGAGATGGCTTGTCTTTCAATACGCAAGCACACTAAAGTAAGACACGGCGGGGAAGTTTCTTTTACGTGCTTTTTTCTCGTTGAGCTCGTGGAGATTGCGGAGACAGCAGAACTGTCTCAGGATAAACGGAGCAGGGCAATAGACAAAGGCAAGACAAGAACGGATTGAGTCGGTGGAGGGGGCGGCGGATGAGGAAAGCCACAGGGCAGCAGGCCGTAACGATGCCTAGAAAGGACCGCCAGTAGCTTGATCCGGACGGCAATTTTGAGACAGAGTTTTGATGGTGGACCGCGAACTTGAGGCGGACGTTCCAACACGAGGCCAGACCGTTGGGAGTATATCGTTTTCAAGATGTGTAGTGCAGTGTAGTGCAGTGTAGTGTAGTGTAGTGCAAACAAGCGACCTAAAGCCATTCGCATTGCTACATATGTAAAGATGAGACCCCAGAGGTCGACCCTTCTCCATATACATATGCAGAACGCACGAGGAATACCGGCGAGGGTGTGGGGTTTTTCTCGCAAGGGGGGAGGGGTGTGTCCTGAAATCGTGAGCGATCAAGGAGTGGTGTGCGTGTGTGGGAGGGCTGTGGGTAAAAGCAAGAGTGCTCTGTTCAGAGTAGACAACTGATGAATCCTTAAAAGGGCATCGTCTAAGTGTGTGTACAATTGCCTTTAGGTGTGGATGAAGCTGATAAAGACGGAGAGTGGCTCGAATTGGATATTACAAAGACCTTCGACGCTCAGTGGAAGACTTCACGCGGGTGGGCAAGGCAAATACTCACACGCAGCTACATACATACACTCACCCGCCTACAAGCGCGGCGGATTAATCAAGGCCAGAGATGAAAGAGAGACTCGTGAGGTAATGAGATGGACTTTTCGGGGTCGTGGGTAGACCGGTGAGCTAGGGTGTAGGTGCTATGGAGCTCTCAGCCGAGTCTTCTTCTTCTCGCTGTTGATCCTGGCCAGGCCATCGCCAGGTCGGGAAAAGCAAGTGAATCGTCAGCCGTTGGAGGAAAGCGTGGGTAGGCACAAAACCCTGGCTCGCCGCCATTTGATAGGTGAGAGTGGCCTTGAGAAGACATATTCAATCAACCTATTTCCCCCATAGACATAAGCTTCTGGTCAGCGGAATGAGAAGCGAAAAAAGCATGACGGGCGATAGCATAAGACAAAGGGACTTATTTCTGTCATGTCATGTCGTTCCTCCCCTGGCAATAGGGTTTACTCATATTCTTCCTTTTGCTACTGAGGTTCCCTTTCCGGAAAAACCAGCCCGATGGCTGATTTGTATCGAGTCTGTCAGTCCCTCCGACTATGCTCCTTAGACGACTGGCTATACTTTCGGCAAGGTTGAGCAATAGTATGGCTCAGAGCCGATGAAGATGAGGTCAGAAGATGGGGCGTGATGTAGTAGTGTCCACTGCGAAAGGAGAAGGAAGAAAATGTCGCGCCCGAGCTAGAGAGGTAGTCCATCTGAAAACCATCAGCTTGCAGCTTTCATAGGGCATCTTCCCTCGAATCTAGAGAGCGCGGCGCGCCAAAACCCATGCATTTCGATGAGCAATGGCTGACTAGGCTCGGTTTAAACTGGAGATGGTCGAGGGAGAGTTACCATAGGTCAGACATTTCTCCCGAAAGGAGTCCACTCGGTGGGTAGGTCACCTGTTAAAACAGATCCTCCCCAGACGAAACTTGGCCAGGCCGGGTCTAGGAGCCCAAAGCTCTGAACCGTAATATTAACATGCTGGTTCTACTCCGTAGTATAATGCTCAACCCGGGGCGGGACAGCAGCAGCAGGGGATCGAAATGGCACAAAGTACGATCGACTGACGGGAGACGGATGAGATACAGAGTATGCAGCAGTAGCAACGGCAACGGCATGCCCGGCCGCTCTTCAAGACAGGGGTATCTGATAATCCTGGTGTTTGAAGGAAAGAAACCTCCAGTGACCAAGGATAATTATCGCCGACGATGAGCGAGTCAATATTAACTTTGGAGTCTGCTCCATAGACGAAAAGTGCAAATGACGCCGTGGCATGGGTAGCCCGCGAAGATAACAATTCAGCTTATTAGCCCGAAACGCAACAATCGTTCAGCTTCAGCCTCGGACGGACCAGCCCGCGGCCTCATCTCTCTTCCTCCTTTGGTTCACCCTCTTCTTTCCTTCTCAACTATGAAACTCTGATACACGGAGCACTCC
>JAALXK010000042.1:0-120139 GCA_012977745.1 Fusarium anguioides
GTGTAGTACCAAGCGCCGCGCAAATATTATTGTACATATTTTGTGTTTAGTTGACGGTCACTTCCTCTTCTTCCAATGAAAGGCTAGCTGGAATGCTGGAGTGGTGTTTAGTCGGAACTGGACATAGGAACCTTGGTCTGGTCGAATTGGCTGACGACGGCTCATTTTTCAGCATTAACCGCTGACAAGAAGGAAGAAAAGAATATATGTATGACCGTAGTGATAAACGGAGAGGGGCTGTTGGTGAGTGCAATAAAGTGGAATGAAAGTCATCATATCCTTGCCAAAGAATAAGAGCATCAAAATATAAGGTTGCCCGTAAGGGTTCTTTGATGAGAATAAGGCAGTCATTACTGGCTGTGCTGAGATGCTGGATCGGTTTATTGGTTGTTAGACCTGTACTCCGTAGTTGGCATCTTCGTCGTTTCACTGGTTGATACCACGGTTACTGGCTTCGATCGCAACTCAACACAAAAATCTAATAAAAAACAATTTCTTTCGAATAACTAATCAAGAAAGTAATCCTGCAAACCCTAACCTGTTCCTCGCCTTCCGGGTATCTCTTGTTCATCATTCTCGCCATTTTTGGTTGTCGTATCATCTCTCAGCACCCTTTCTTTGCAGTGGGCTTTTAAGCTTCTTCTTTATTTCCGTCAATGAGTTGAAGTCTCTTATTCTCCAGTATTGGCCGCTAGTCGCGCTCAATAACGAGTGTAGCCACCGTTGGCATCGATCACCGCCTGGCATCGACGGGACATGCTCGCAATGAGATCTTTCATGTACTCATCGGATATACTGTTCCATGTGCCTCGTACAATTTGTCGAATACGACACTCGTCGACATCACCAAAGAGTGAGTTCTCTCGATCAGTCTTGAGAGCAGTCTTGATGGTATTGAACATGTCCGAAATGGGGTTCAGGTCGGGGGAGGCAGGAGGGAAGTGCTCGGTAGACATAAACCGTGACCGAACCTCGTCCTTGATGGCAACACCGGAGTGGGATGGCAGATCAGGTGCCATAGCAAAGCGAGCTCCGTAAGGCTGATCATCAATCCATTTGACGAAGCCCGGGAAGATGACCTTGAAGTGGTTTTCGGGACTGAGGAGACCAAACTTATTGTCGACTGAGCGGTTCCAAGACATAAGGGGGCCTTTACCAGTTATACCAGAGAAATGTGCGAAGAACAAATCACTATCATCACAAGTAGTGGGTGGAATAGGCTCGGTGTTGATGCAGTCGGGGTGAAAGTCCTCATCGGATTGGCGGATGACCAAGGCTTCTCGGTCCTTCGACAGAGGGATGCGAGCTTCGGCATAGAATAGAACCTTGTTCCACTGTTCAATTGTCCAATTGAAATGCTTGAGAGCAAAGTTCAGGCGGAGCTCACGAGACTTCTCGTCGATGAAAGGTCGGATGATGGCAGGGTACAACTTGAACCCACGACGGCCAAGAGTATTGCAGATATCTCGCTCAGTGCACTCCAATTCGAGGGTAGCAGCAATTTTGGCAAGGGGCATGCGACGGGCATGAGGAGAGGACTTGACGAACTGAACTAGTTCTCGGGCTTGTATGATGGTGGGAGGAGACGGCCGACCGCTGGTACGAAGGGAATTGCTGGAGATCGGGATCGCACTGACGCGAGTCGCAGCACGAGTGAGAGGAAGATTCCACTTGACTTCTTCAGCAATGGCCTGCTTAGACCATCCTCTGGAGTGCAGATGAGCGGCATGAGATCGCTGAACATGTGTGGGCAGAGAGACAACACGGCGGAGTTGCTCAACCTGCATGACATTCTGAACGATATGAATGTCTCCACCTTCAAGGCGAGGCCTGTGGTTGAGGTAATGGTTAATTGATCTCTTGAGAGCTAAGAGCTTGGAATCGGTGGAAGACTCAAGTTTCTCACGAGTGTCTTGTTCTTGCTCAAGTCTAGCGAGGGTGGAAAGGATAGTGTCGAGAGTCTCTGTCATTGTGACAATTTACAGCCAGGTCGTGGAAGAGACAATGGAAGAATAACGAAAAAAATAGAACAAGGATTTGAATCCAGATGAAGACCTGATGTGAATATAGTTGCTGTGAAAGCAGAATCCGAAGACAATTGAGGTGTAAAAGAAAGAAAGTCATGAATATGCGAGTGTAAGATCTGGAGGGTGTGGCTATAGAGTTCTAAAGAACTACCGAGCTCAGGACCAATGAGATAACAGACAATGAGCAGGGAATAGAGCTCAGCAAGAGCTCAATAAAGAATCTCCACTTCTTTTACAGTAGACGCACTGTAAGCTGAGGCGGTGCAGCTGGTTTCTCTGACCGGTTGACTCAAGCTCTGGCTTGGTGGGGCGCGAGGTAAATCGTTAGGTATGACGCAGACGCATAACCTTTTAAAAAGTTGAAATATCGCGACAGAGACGCCAACTGAGGGCAACTTCAATTCTTTCGCCAAGTTCCTTGTACTCAATAAACCACAAGGAATCATTCGCCATGGCTAAGACAAATGAAGATTTGCTTCGGCGGCCACTATATCGTAAGAAGCTTCCCAAAACCCCTCCCCCGCCATGATCGACATGTTTGATTGTCGCAAAGTGCTGACTTGTCGACCAGTCTATGATCTTCCTGCTGAAGTTTTGAGCACTTTGGTGCTCAAATCCGATTCTGACGCCGACGCCGAAGCTATTGCTACCGCCGAAGCCCTGAAAACATCTCCTTCTGAGAGTCCCTCGTCATCAGATACCAGTCTCGTTGGGACACAAGCTTGCTCTTTGTGCGGCCTCGCATTTACAACAGTTATCGACCAGCGGGGTCACCTCAAGTCGGATTTGCATCACTATAACCTCAAGCAGAAGTTGCGAGGGCAAAAGTCCGTATCCGAGGCAGAGTTTGAGAAGCTTGTCGGCAACCTGGACGAATCGTTATCAGGTTCTGATTCAGACGAGTCGGAAGAGGAGGATGATAACCGACAAGAGTCAACACTTACTGCACTTTTGAAGAGGCAAGCGAAACTGGCGGACAAAGAAAGCGACGCGAACGGGGATGTTGAGGATGAGACAGCAGGGCGCGCAGGTCGCGGCAAGCCACCTCTAGTATGGTTCAGCTCTCCTCTGCTCCCAGAAAAGACCTACTTTGGTATGTATCGCGCCATCCTGACAGGCGACGAGCAAAGAAATCAGGATTTGGTGGAGGTCTTGAGGAAGAAGCAGGTTGAGCCTATCGCGATGCCCAAGATACCCAAGGAGGGCGGCGCTTTGCCCGAAGTTGCCTACAGGGGCCCTCACATCTTTCTCTGCATGATCGGAGGTGGTCATTTTGCCGCCATGGTCGTATCTCTCGCCCCACGGCCCAACAAGAGCGGCACTACCATGAACCGAGAAGCGACAGTGTTAGCTCACAAGACCTTCCATCGATACACGACACGACGAAAGCAAGGTGGTTCCCAGTCCGCCAACGATAACGCAAAGGGTGCTGCGCATTCAGCAGGTTCCAGTCTAAGACGATACAACGAACAAGCTTTGGTGGAAGATGTGAGAAATCTTCTCCAGGAATGGAAAGCCATCATCGACACGTCTGAGCTACTTTTCATCCGAGCGACAGGTGCGACAAATCGAAGGACGCTTTTTGGCCCTTACGAGGGACAGATTTTGAAGCATAACGACACTCGGTTACGAGGTTTTCCCTTTAGCACGCGGCGAGCGACTCAGAATGAACTTATGCGATCTTTTATCGAGCTTACAAGACTCAAGGTCCGCGAGATCGAGCCTGTACAGGAACCCAAGAAGGACACAGAGTCGGCAACCCCCAGGAAGTCTAGCCCAAAACCCTCAAAGCCCAAGTTAACGGAGGAGGAAGAGACGGCATTGCTCCACACATCTCAGCTTCAAGCGTTTGTGCGAAGATCGAAGATCCCTGCACTTCTCTCGTATCTCAAGAACAACGATATCTCTGCCGATTTCGAGTTACAGCCTGTGGAGCAAAACCATCACGCACCAAGACCACTTCATCTCGCCGCTGCTCAAAATTCCGCCCCATTAGTCCTCGCCCTTCTTGTTCGCGGTGGGGCAGATCCTACCATCAAAAACAACGAAGGCAAAACACCTTTCGAACTCGCCGGTGAGCGCTCAACACGAGATACTTTCCGTGTAGCGCGATCCGAGCTTGGCGAGTCCAAGTGGTCTTGGGATGACGCCAAGGTGCCGCCTGCTATGACAAAAGCTGAAGCTGATAAACGCGACGAGCGAGAGAAGAAGGAGGCCAGCGACAAAGAGGCTGAGCGTCGACGAGCCGAGGAGGAAAGACTTCAGACTGAAGGGCCAAAGGTTGCAGATGGACGTAAGCAACAGAAGGGGAATGCTCTGTCAGCCGGACTGAAGAAGACGCCACAGGAGAGAAGGGAGGAGGAACAGAGAGGCTTAACGCCTGAGATGAGGATGAGGTTGGAACGTGAGAGGAGAGCGCGGGCTGCGGAAGAAAGACTGCGAAAGATGCAGGGCGGTGGCTGAGAGAGTTCTAAGGGTCGTTCCTATTGTTCATAGATATAGCATATCGTGGCGTTTACTCATTTGTATATTTTTCTGGGCTTGAATTGCCGCATGCACTGCAATGAAAAGATTTACATGATCGGGAACAGCAACCCCAATTTATTATGATATGTACAATTGAAACCTTTAAGTACCTAACTACTTGTACACCAATGGCGCCCTGCTTCATATCAGTCTACTGCTAACAGTTCCAGAGCCTGTAACTAAGATCACATGGCCGCGAATGGCAATTGTGCTATAAACTGAGAGATCGGGTCAAGTGTTAGAAAATAAGCTTGATAGAGTAGATAATGGAAATTCTGCTCACTTGCTAGATAGGCATGGCCTTGAACCAAAAGACATCATTGAAGGCCATAAGAAGACAGTATAGAAGCAACGGTCTTAGAACGTCATTCGTCCTAGTAGTAAGGACAAGAACAATATTTGGCTTGGTATTTTGATACAGGGTAATGCTTTTTCGCCATGGATTTTTGGCATCAGCAAATCAAACTTATTTGAACTTCCAGTAGCATTCATTTCAAAGAACCTAACCAGAGACGGTGCCTCTTCAGAATTCTACATTTAATCTTGCTGAATTCTACAGGTTCGTCTCTATTCGTACCACCGGTAGACACTTTGAAGCTTGCTACTTTACTTAACGGCAACTTCTTACTTCCCATCGCTATGATCCAGGTTATTCCGGTGTTACAAAGGGTGCTGATGTGCAAGTATACGCTGGTTCATCATCGGGATCATTTGTCGTGGCCATCCATCACATGCATTCAATGTTCCCCCGAGAGCTCTCTATAAGATCATGGCGGGGATATTGTCTCCCAGATCCTGGTTGAAAAGGCCTCATTGGTAAGAGAAGAATGAAGAAATGGAATCTCCTATCCAGATTCAAGACTTTCCAATTTTTATCAACAGGCTTCAGCAGCTGTTTGGCCATTTTCAGCTTCAGCTTCATTGTTTCACATATAAGAATATCAGTGCTGACTGCGTGCTTAACTTGTTTAAGCTTGAGAGAGGCAAGTGACATGTGAAATCTGTGCTCAAGTGGCTGTTAATGATGAAACTGGCCCCGGTCAGTATCTTGAACACTACCAGCGCGATAGCCTTGGTGTGTAATTTTGATGGACTGTGGCCATCTTTGCTGGCTAGACGAGAATCCCTTGGCTAGACGATCGAGTGATGCTGAAGTCGTTCTTTGCAGGGCGAGGCTGAGTCGGAATATCTTTGCTCGCGGTAGAACTATCGCCCTGTGGGTGTTTGACTGAGATGTTAAACTCTAGAGAGGAACAGGAGGAGAAAGTCAGGCAAGAATTCCACCACTCAGCTCGGTGTAGGTGAAAAGAAATGGAAACGTCCATGCTTCCCAGCTGCCCAGAGAGGCAATCCTGTCGGTGGGCTTCAGGTTGGCGCCACCCAATGCAGAATCCTTTCCGTCCAGTCCCCAACTAGATGGAACTCGGAACACAAATGCAGGTACGCGGGTCTGTCGGTACCTTGTTGGGTTTTTGGGATTTGACCCGGGTTCGTCTAGCGGAAGAACATTGCTTAGGAAACCTTTTGGTTCCCCAGAGAGGTTGTAAACTCACTCACTTAGATACCCATGCAAGTGGATGCAGGGAAGCCTGATTAGACCAACTGAAATGCAACAACAAGTACACATGCAAGGACTGCTCGACGCCAGTTGTGCTAAGTTTTCCCGGTCAAATGAGCTATAAGGCGAGTCAGCTGTAATGAGTATGATCTAGAAGCAGCAGGTGGTCCATGAAACGCCCAGAATAACACTTTGATATGACGATCAGTGGAGTCATTTGGCTCAAGCTGATCGAACTAAATGTTAAATCCACCTTCTAATCGATCGAAGATGAGGTGACTGGCGATCAGCATATTACTGAAAAAGCTGAATTAACCTGACTACAATTTCACAACGTCGACTGCGGTAGACCAACAAAAATTTGCCATTTTAAATCGTACGAGAGGCTTGACCAGCAGGCTAGATACCAACCGCGCCAAGCCTGATCTCAAGGTTTTCCCCTTAGAGTTGGTGACAGTTAGATGTTACTAAAAAAGCAAAAGAACCATGTCACCTCGACGTTCAGTGAGAAAACTACAATTACCGTTTCTGCATTAGTACTGTAGTGTCTGGCAGATCGCAAGTTTCAACCAAACCGTCATGGCCGTAACTCGAAACACGGAACGACAAAAAGAGAAAACGCTAAACTGAACGAGGCAGGCCCTGTTAGTTAGTCCCGACCGGGATCTCTTTGGCCGGTCCAGGAACAGACGTTGTATCCCTGTATCGTTCTGTCTTCAGGGGTCCTCAGGGCATCGTTACATTCGATCATGGTTCGACCTTAATCCGCGAGCCCAGGCCTTAGGCGACTGAACCTGGCAAGGCGGTAGAAGATGATGATCCTGGGATGAAAACGAAACGGCACCGGCTACGGCACATCGCCAACATTATCGACATGGTTTCTACATCTCGTGGACACACCACCATAGCCTGTGAATGAAGTATTGAGTCTAATATGAAGCTAAACTTTTTAGAATACCGAGTTTCGACATCGTGAAAAGGATGTTGTTTCTCTATGGAAGCTCTGGGAATACTGTCAACGGAGAAACTTTTGCGCTAAAGAAGAGGCGTTACGGGGCCGCATCAGTGTCGATTGACGCACGGAGGTTAATATTGATGGATACCATGACGTGAGCAAGCCACCGGGAGCTTTCCTCAATAATTCCGTTGATCACCAAGAGTGGGCCTCTTGCAGTCATGGTACTGTGCGGAATATCTTGTGTATCAAGAGAATAGCTTACATAGTAGTTAGTCAAATCGCAAGCTTTGGACAAGTTAGGAAACCATGGGTTGGTGGGATCAAGATTCCCGACCGTCATCGAGCACAAATCGCATGTAGACTCGAGACTCGAGATTCAGGTGAAGTACAGCACTGTTGCGACTGGTTGATTAAACCATGCTTCTTTTCTTTCTTCTCCTTTGGCTTTTTGGATTTTACCCGAAACAGCCAGTGCGCTGCCATCTTTGACCGGTACTGGGCAAGTAAGCATGATTTGAAGGTTGACTATGTTGGAGTTTTCTCATAATCACCGTGCTTCAGGCTGCAATGGGATACCGTAACGCATAATGTGTAAGATTCAGGCCAACACCTAAATGATCATCTGAAGAAATCTTGACAGAATGAAGTATTTCCCAATGGATCATGTTGTGTCTGATTATCGTTTGGCCTCAATTTCAGCTGCAGGCGATTATTCAACTGCAATATCGAAACTACCCGGGACTTGATGATGCTGAAACAAAGCGGCTTTAGCCAATCGCTACCTGGCCAGAAAAACATCAAACGGAGATGCTTGCAATATCCTGATCCTAGACATCTAATCGGGATGTCCATCAGCTCTGTAGTCTAGAATAAAGTTTGCTCACGCTGTGAAGCAAAAGATCATTGAGGTTAATAGGTAGATAGGCAGGGCTGGGAAGGGTTGGCCTTGTCTCAGATTCGCAGTTCGGTAATCGATGATTGGCTGTCCTGATGTTGAAACTGACTAGGGCGTCCCGGTCCTGAGACGCCCTTGGCGTCAAACACATCCGCCCAGGGTATGTCTCGCCATGCTACTGGATGGATGGTGGCGCTAGGTGCTAAAAATGAACATCATGCACGAGACCATTTGGTACCGTTCTTTTTACGGTCACGCATCTTCTACCCTATCGTGATCGATATGCATAGATTTTGAGTTGTTTGTATGTAGGCGCCATACTCTGCGGTCGAGACAAGCGCTCTGTAATCCTACAAACCACATCGGTATTAAAAAAAACCCAGGGTTCTAAAGAAACGTGTGATTCTGGTAACCCATTGGTGACTAGACATTCTTTTCAGCCACTCAGATCAATCCCTAAGTTATGAGAACTTACCTAAATGTCATTGAATTCAATCAGTCAGGCCACAAAGACTTAGACCCACCAGTCATGCCAAGCCTGTCTCTGGCCGTGTTAGCCAGATCCATGGTCACTCACTTATACCAGGACCTTGACTGCTATAGATGGCTTGCCTCCGTGCTTTCAATCCCCGTCAAGTCCGGTGGAAACGGTGGGCATGTGGGTTGACACAACGATATCTCCGTTCTCCTATCACTCGGCACGTTGCTGCAAAAGGAGAAATGGATCGATTCCCTTGAGGTGGTAATTTCTTTTGACGTAGCAACCCGTGCTTGAACCATTAACATACTTGAGGTGTGAGGGTTATCCGTCACTAATTGTAGTTTTCGGAGGCCTGTTGTAGATCCGGACTAAGTACGAGGGTTCATCACATGGCAACGTTATTTTTAGCATTAGAGAAGAAACATTCTCTTAGCGGAAGTGTTAATATCCGGCACCGTTACCTGGCAAATGATCTGTTCAGGCACCTAAGTCGGTGGAATAAAACCATGGAACGGACAAGTAAAGGAGGCATCTGCCAAGCGTTATCTCCATCTCACCACTTTGTTTGACGGCAAATCGTCGGTGGCATGCAGGCTTTCTGGGGAAACAACGAGTCATCTGTAACAAAGAACAAAAGCAAGTGCCTTCCAGACATCTTTAGTGGCTCGACCAAATACCCTAAAAACGGCCAATCGACAACCGCCAGGGCAAGCGCTGTAGTACGATTGGCGGACTTGGTGCCTGTACCTGTATCTGCAGAAGGGACGTTAACGGGCCCGGGCCATAGACTGGGGTCCCCTTATTCTTAACGTGCTCTGATAAGGTGGCGCAGCGTTTCATTCGTCAGGTACACTTGCCCATTCAGAGAGATGGATCATACCCAAGAAGGAACGGCAGGCGCGGAAGGAGTAACTCGTCCTCTTGTTCAAGAGCACGGAGTAAAGAAACATCCAAACAGGGGCAAAAACCGAACCCTCTTTAGGACCGGTTCTATGCATCCATTATACTATCTAGGTACCTTAAGCAATTCAAGTCTAGACAACTACCTATCACCGGAACATGAGTTTGCAACCATAAAGGTTCCTCTAGTCTTGCTTAACCGCTATTCATAAGCGGGCGGGGCCCATCAATTTTCCCGCCGCGGATGCCCCGCAAAATCGCTCTACACGCTCTGTTTTGCTTTTTTAGGTGCTCACCCGAAGTCAAGAGGCGCTCCGCCAGGTATCTACTTTAAATACTGTAGTCATCATTAACACATGCAGTAGCGTCTCGGAATTTTAATCGGAATATGCATAACCGCTCTTCACTCAAGACAAGTGCCTGAATGTTCAATCAATGCAGTGTCCTCGATGTGCATCTTACAAGCGGGAGATAGACCAGCTGAAGCATGCAAGCCCTGTCAAGTCAAGCATAAACAAAAAGTTATGTCAACCTTTCTAAGAATACCACATCGGCAAGGCTAGTAACGACAAGGTTGCCTCTCATCCATGGCCAGGCACAGGAATCGCATTGGCTACCGTTGATTTTTCCCTTTACAGTCATGGTGCCAGCGACCTCGCTCATCACTCCATTCTAAGCCAAGACCTGAGAGAGATACGCACCCTTGCTGATGCTCTGACAGATCATTGGGTTTCTGAGCCGCTGTTGGGAACCCTGCTAGTGGAGAAACTTCTTAAGCCCAGGGTCCCTGGCACGGAAACATATCCCTGTCATTGTCCCTGAGCCGCCCTGGACGACGAACCGCTGTCTCAAGACCCTCACCTGAACGATGGATGGACCAAAACTGCTGGAGAGACTTTTTTGATCCCTCAGCCGAAGCTCTTCACCTGGATTTGATGACTGTCAGGGGTTCCCAAAGTCGGTGATATCTCCACTACCAAGGCATGGATCATGGAGGGGACAATCCATGTTTGGTACCAGATGCCGGGCTGGCCACTCTTTGCCCTTCACAGGCCAACTCTCCAGGAGTTTGAATAGATAGGCAGGCTCTTGGGTATATAGATGCATCTCATACCCGCCCATTTCGATTCTTTCTTTTGGATTATCACTCACCTTTCTCTTTTCCCTTTTTCTTTACATCAAAGTTCTCTTTTTGTTCTGGTTGTCAAAGTCATTCGTTTCCTTTGGCACCATTTCTTAATATCTTCTTTTGCAAATAACACATTCGCTACACATATACAACTAGTTATTACCACACCCCCGACAAATCTTTCACCATGAAGGCCAACTTTGCCCTTCTGACCCTCACTGCCACCCTTGGCGAGGTGTCCGCTCACTGGGGATATGACTGGAACAACCAGCCCAAGTACACTCCTCCCCGTGCCATCGACAACAAGTGTCAGGACAACCAGAAGAAGGGTTGGTACTGGGATGACCTCAAGGTCGGTCAGTTTGATAAGTACAACGACTGGGATTTCAAGGGCTGGACCTGTGGAACCGACAAGTCGAAGCGCGATCTCACTGGCCGACACTTTGGCAAGTCTATCTCTGCCGAGTGTGGCCCTGCCAAGGAGCAGGCCCCCTCTTTCGGCTGCGGTGCTGGCAGCAAGGAGAAGTATTTCTCTCTGAAGAAGTTCCATGTCAAGCCCGAGTTTGACTGCCGCCTCGAGTTCCACTACGATATGCCCGACGGCTCTACCTGCAAGCACCAGGCCGACTGCTCCAAGGATGGTACCGATGTTTACAACTCCCAGTGTGGTGGTGCCAAGAAGGTTCACTTCGTCTACCCTCCTCAGCCCAACAAGCCCAAGGACAAGTGCCGCATTGAGGTCCCTAATATCGATTTCGACTGTGACAAGCCCCAGCCTCCTAAGCCTGGTTTCCCTCCTTATGGCCCTCCTCCTGGCGGCAACACCAAGACCATTCCCGGTGGTGAGCAGACTAAGACTATCCCCTACGGCGAGAACACCAAGACTGTCCCCGCTGGTGAGGAGACCACTTCTGCTCCTGCTATTCCCAACACTGAGACTGTCCCTGCTGGAGAGACTGAGACCGTCCCTGCTGGAGAGACTAAGACCGTCCCCGCTGGCGAGACCGAGACCGTCCCCGTTGGTCAGAACACTGAGACTGTTCCTTATGGCGAGAACACCAAGACCATCCCTGGTGGCGAGCAGACCAAGACTGTTCCTGCTGGCGAGACTGAGACCGTCCCTGCCGGTGAGACCAAGACTGTCCCTGCTGGTGGCAAGACTACCTCCGGCTCTTCAGGCTCTGAGACCACCTCCGTCCCCGTTGGTGGCAACACCGAGACCGTCCCCGTTGAGGAGAACACCTCCGTCATCACCACTGTCTACGACAGCACCTCTACCGTCTACACCACTGAGGTCAAGACTATCACCTCTTGCGGCCCTGAGGTCACCAACTGCCCTGCCACTTCCGGTACACCCGCTGTTGTCACTGAGACTGTTGCTATCTCCACCACTGTCTGCCCTGTAACTGAGACTCTGACTGGTGACAAGCCTGGCCAGACCAAGCCTGCTGGTGAGAAGCCCACTGGCGACAAGCCTACCGGTGGCAAGCCCGAGGAGACCACCCCTGCTGGTGAGAAGCCCACCGGTGACAAGCCTGCCAAGACCACTGAGGGTTCTTCTCCCCACGCCACCTCTGACGTTCCTGAGGAGCACACCACCATCGTCACTAGCTACGACAGCACCTCTACTATCTACTCTACCGAGGTCAAGACCATCACTTCTTGTGGCCCTGAGGTTACCAACTGCCCCGTCACCGCTGGAAAGCCCGCCGTTGTCACTGAGACCGTTGCCGTTTCCACCACCATCTGCCCCGTCACTGAGACTATCACCCACAAGGGCCCCAAGCCCGTCGAGACTGGCTCTGGCTCTAAGCCCGAGAAGCCCGAGACTCCTAAGGGTCCTCAGGACGGCTATGACGTCCCCAAGGTTGTCCCCCGTTGCTTGAACACCTTCCTCGACTACGTTTCCCACTGCAAGGACAACACCGATGCTGCCTGCTACTGCCCCTCCAAGGACTTCGTCGACCAGGTTTACCAGTGTCTGTACGCCCACGCTGAGAACGACGACACTGTTGCCCAGGCCGTTTCCTTCTTCCAGGGTATCTGCGCTCCTTACGCTCCTAAGAACCCTATCATTGCCACTGGTGCCGACTCTGTCACTGAGCACATCACCGTTACCGGCACCACCATCATTACCTCTGCTCAGTACACCACCGTTGTTGTTGCTACCACCGTCACTGAGCCTTGTGTCACTGGTGGTTCCACCATTGAGGGTTCTTCCACTGTCAAGACCATCCAGACTGAGATCGTTGTCCCTCAGGTTGGCTTCACCTCCGGCCCTGCTGGCAACGGTCCCATCCCTGTCCAGACCCCTGCCACCGCTCCCGCTCAGGGTACCGAGGCTCCTGCCGCTCCCGGCTATGAGGCTCCCGGTGCTGGTGAGACCCTCATTACCGGCAAGCCTGCTGTTGGTACTGGTGGTCTCCCTGCCCCTACCTCCGCTCCTGGCGTTCCTGTGACTGCTGGTGCCGCTCGCAACGGCATGGGCATCGCTGCCGCCATCCTGGCTGTTGCCATTGCCCTGTAAGGGTCATGACGCACTTACATCAACTCTGTTTTGTTATAGATTAGGTCTTGGTACCTGAGGCGGGACCTATATGTTTGTTATATACTCTCGCATTCGAGACCGCTTGAGCTTCCAGGGAAGCAAGAAAGCGCGTTCATCAACATGTATCATTCTTACGATCCTTACGAACTATGTATTGGTGTGCAGACTTGGTACTGACCGGAGCCTCATGTGACATAAAGTCTGGAGGTCAAAGAAAAAAATGAAGTAGAAAAAAAGAGCAAGGGAAGTTACCAGTCGAGCCATGATGCACAGATGCATATATACCCGCTGGCTGGTTATTAATGTTAATATTGACTTATTTCTGTTTGAATCAATCCCAATGCTCGCCTATACCTGAGTCCAATTGTGAAGTTGTATTTCTTGAATTGTATCATCAATCCCCCAAGTTGCTTTCAATGACTGTCTGCCTAAGCTTTCACCAGTGCAGCATCAGACGGAGTTCTTTGGTGTCTTCTTTTGACATACTACCTGTCACCCTGTCCTTCTGATTTAAGATATACCCCGCTCTCGACATAGGTAGATTATTCAAGCGGATTCAATGCGATTACATATAGTCTGTCGGCAGCTGTACAATCGTCATTTTGGTATATTGGACGATGCACATGTAGCGATTGAAAGGTGGAGGACATTGGGATCCTACGCCAGATCAAAAATATTTTGAATGATTTGTCTTGAGATTTTGGTCTTTTTAACTAACTAGATGGTTGGTATTTGCGAGATTAAGCAGGGTATCTGTGCGCGAACTGAAGTGCCATTGCCATTACCTTGCCCAAGCCTCCGCGCTCTCGATCAAGTCCACGTAAATTCGCTATTGGATTTTAGCTACGATGCTCCATAACGATTTCGAGGCATTAGCAGCGCCACCAGGGTCCAACGCTAAGACAAGATGGCTCGAAAGATAATCTAATCTTATCGAATCAATCTGCTACACCTGGTGGCGATTTTGAATGGGCGATGCAACACGGCTCAACCCTCAATATTGATGACCCATTGAACCCCCGTCGACTCACCCGCTGGACTCAATACTAGCAACCCTCAGTACGGTTATTTCCATCTTAGTTGATAAATCCATCTTTGACTACTCCTCGAGAAGCAACTCTCCGGATCAAAGCTCAAAAGGCTCGACTGTTCTGGCTTGAGTCCAATCTGGTCGTGCATTTCGGCCTGGCAGCAGTCTCTTTGGTCTAGAAGGCCCGCTGACATTCTCCTTTCAGAAAAGCTTACAGTTTATCGCATGTATTGGGATGCTATTGGGGGAACGTATTACCTGCTCCATATCGCCAAGAATCTCCAACCTCACGACAACGACCTCGCTGGCCCACCTTATAGAAAATCGCTCTCAGGTGGACGGTTACTACGAGATCAAGCCCGCTTTTCGTCTTTTTAGAACCTCAAATAATAATACGATTCCTCTTTTGGAGAATCAGCCTATCAATCAGTGAGCCCCCACATGAGTACGACAAAGCACGCGAGGGGACACATTGGTCAGGCATTACTCAATCTTGCTTTTTAACATCCACAGTGGGTTTCCACCCAGCATCGCGGCTCCGGGCCACTTTACAAGCTCTAGCTGCTAGGCTTGCTTCTTGCAGTCTTGGCGAGTAACTCGCCAAGACGATAAAGCGTACGTCTAGCAAAAGGCCTCTATGAATGAGAAAATTTGCGAACTCTTATTCCGCGAGCCGGTTTTGATGACTATGCTCCCTTTTAACCGACAATTGCATATACAGATTAATGAATCCGAAATCAATTAGTGGTCCGTCGAGCTGCATGCAATCGTGGTGCAGCGTAATCTTACACTATTGAATGTTACGTTAAGATTGATAAGGGCGACGAGGGGCCGCCACAGCCCAGCATGTCGCCATAAATCTCTGCTTCGGAATCCCGTCCTGGTGGCTTCCCGACTGATTTCCGATTGCCTGATGCCAAGAACCAAGTCAAGACCCTCTGCAGGCCAGCAAACTTCCATTGCCCTTGATGGCGTGAAGACTGGTTGACTGGCTAATGCCAAATCGCATTTGGGGGCTTTACCGTGAGCTTATGCCCACTTTCCGGACATTAATCTTATACCGCCCCACGAACTACTATGCAACGGCGTTTAGGGAAACGCCATAAAAGCGCTGTTGGTTGTTGGTTGTTGGTTTTATGTTCGATCTTCATCTGTCTGTCTGGGGGTACATGATAAGCGACATTGATTGACAGAACCGCTTGCGTATCTCATGGAGATGGATCAAGGTTACACATGCAGAGGCCAACTTCACTAAGCCATCAGCACATCTTATCCTTGGAGAATGGCGGATGGAATCAGTGTACCAATGCTGCGCCGCGCACTGGAGAGGTGACAGGCGCGATCTTCGGTTGGATATGCTTATCAGATTATCAGATGATCAGATATGCGACTAGCGCTGAAAACTTGCGTTGGTGTTGTAGAAACGAGCGACGCCTTACCGCACCGAGTAGCTGGGTGCGACGCCACTCTCGGCCAACTCTCCCTGGCCAACGTGCCAGTAGCTTCTGGGATTAAGCTCTATCCAATAAATGCACCTCTTGATACTGCAAGACCTCCATTTTGATCATCTGCGGCTCTATTCCCATGGTTTAGACTCATAAGCCAAGCAAATAGAGGGTGGATGATCGGTGTTAGTGCGTCTTTTTTACGCAAGCTTGGAACCAGGGTTCTCCTGCAGTGAAGACTCTTCTCGAATAGGAGGTTACTGCCGTCGATGGCATAGGGTCGCAATGAGTTTAATCTTCATCTGGCCCATGACAAACATACCGTGGCCAGTCATAGGCTAGCTGGGAAACTATGCCATCGGAGACAGGTTACCGTTTTAGCCTTCTAAAGGACCCTTCCAGCAAATCTAGCCATGGATGATCATCGCCTATCCCGTCCCGGATTCTAGCTTAGTGAGAGCTTTCCATGCAGCCAGAGTTACTTTGAGCAGCGATCATGGCCTGGTAGGGCAGGGTACTTAATAGATGCTTCCCCCCTTCATCCCAGCCTTCTAGTTCCTTGACCAAGCACTCCTTCATCTTCCTCTTCCGCATCATTGACTTTGTTGAGCTCAATTGAGTACCTCTTCAATTTGGAACGAGTTATGGCTACTCACACCATGAACGGGCCTGCGCCTGTCAACGATGTACCCATCCCTGACATTGAGAAGGCTCCCGCTAGCAACAATATTATGACCGAGGAGGATCTCAAAGACTTCTCTGACGAGGAGTTCAAACAGCAGGGTGTCAAGAAGGTCGAGGCCGTTACTAGTGTCTGGACCAGGAAGATGATGGTTGCCACCTTTGTCTTGTAAGTTGTCAACTGGCTGTACCATAAGACAATACTAACACTCTTCAAGCCTTTTCCTCGCCTCCTTCGTCGACAATCTCCTCCAGAATGTGCAAAGTAATCTTATTCCCTATGTCACTTCGGCTTTCGCTTCACACGGCCTCCTCGCCTCGACTGGTATTGTCGCTTCGATTCTTGGCGCCGTCTGGAACTTGACGCTTGCCAAGATTATCGACATTTGGGGTCGAGTTTGGGGCTTTGGTGCCATGGTTCTTCTGATTGTCGTCGGTATGATCATGAAGGCAACTTGCAACAGCGTTGAAATGTACGCTGCCGCGCACACTTTCTACTGGATCGGCCATCTCGGTCTTATCTATGTTATTGACGTTGTTGTCGCCGATACTACTACTCTGCAAAACCGATTGATCATCATGGGTATTAACTATACACCTACCATCTGCTCCACCTTTGCCGGACCCAAGATTGCCGAGCTCTTTTTGCTCAACGTCAACTTCCGATGGGCTTTCGGTTCCTTCTGTATCATCCTGCTAGCTTTCTGCATTCCAGTCATGGTTATCTTCATCATGAATGAGATCAAGGCCAAGAATCTAGGCGTTGCCCCTGAGAAGGACCACAGCCGCACTATTTGGGAGTCAATTCAGTACTACTTCGTTCAGTTCGATGGTGAGTCTCCCCTGCATTCACTCTCTCAGGTGTCCTCTTTCTAACATTGTTTTAGCTGTCGGCCTCTTCCTTACCAGTGCTGGTTGGGCACTGCTTTTACTCCCATTTAGCATTGCGGCCACTGCGCCCAATGGCTGGGCCACTGGCTACATCATTGCCATGCCAATCCTCGGTGTTGTGCTCCTTGCCAGTTTTGTAGTCTGGGAGAAGTTCTTTGCCTCTGTGCCTTACTTCCCCTTCCACCTGCTCGCTGACCGCACCATTCTTGGTGCCAGTCTAATTTACGGCTGCATGTTTGCGTCTATCTTTTGCTGGGACACCTACTATGGCTCTTACCTTCAGGTTGTTCACTTCGAGAGCATCGAAACCTCTGGCTACATTCTTAACTCATTCTCGTTGATGGCAGCTTTCGTTGGCCCCTTCGTTGGTATTGCCATTCGATACCTTGGACGCTTCAAGTGGCCCTCTTTCGCTGGTGTGCCTTTCCTCGTTCTTGGCACTGCTCTGCTCATTCACTTCCGTCATCCCGAGACTGCTGTCAACTGGCTCGTCATGTGTCAACTCTTCAACGGTATCTACAGTGGTATTTGGTCCCTGACTGCTCGAATTGCTGTTATGTCTTCAGTCAAACATCAGGATGTTGCTGTTGCCCTGGCTATCTGGGGTATGTTCGGTGGAATTGGATCCTCCATCGGCATGGCTATTGCCGGTAGCATTTGGACAAACATGCTCCCCAAGGAGCTTGCTAAGCGGCTCCCAGAGTCTGCCCAGAACATGACTGCCACCATCTACGGCGACATCACAGTTCAGCTGTCTTATCCCGCGGGCAGCCCTGAGCGAGACGCTCTCATTGGCGCCTACGATTACGTGCAGCAAAAGATGATCTACGCTGGTTGCGCTTTTATCCCTCTCTGCATCCTCTGCCTCTTTATGTGGAAGAACATCGACATTAAGGAGAAGGACTCTCGCAGCAAGCAAGCTAAGGGCATGGTTTTCTAAATTGTTTGCGTGATATCCGTGGCGAAAAGGTTTGATGAAGGAGACAGGCAAGATTCATGAGTCTCCGGGTCAAGACTTAATACATTGATGGAATTCCAAAAGTTTTCGTTCGCTTTATAGAGATCTCGTCTTAACTTCTTATTACAAGACAATCTGTGCTTTACAAGCTCTCAAAATTTTGCGCCTCCGTGATCTGTGGGAATGTCCCGTAATTATACGCTATCTTTACAACTTAGCTCCCTTCTCTTTCCTAGCCTGCTTCTCGCGGTCTCTCAAAAGGCGTCGCAAAATCTTGCCACTAGGGCTCTTGGGGATGATATCGATGAACTCGATGCCGCCCTTCAGCCACTTGTGTCGTGCTTTGTGCTCTTCGACGTGCTGGTTGATGCTCTGTGCGACCTCTTCGTCGGTCTTGCCCTTTGCTTCAGGAGCTTTGACAACGAAAGCCTTAGGGACTTCACCAGCTCGTGGATCAGGTACCTGTATGACGGCGCAGTCATCAACTAGGGGATGGCTGAGAAGATGGGCCTCCAGCTCTGCAGGGGCGACTTGATGACCCTATGAATAATTTGTAAGCAATTGATTGATATAACGAGGGCCGAGCATGTTACCTTAACTTTGATAAGCTCCTTAATTCGATCCACAATGACCAGATGCTCAACACCCTTGGGCGACTTGCGAACAATTACTTCATCGCCTGTTCGCATCCATCGGCCATCACTGTGGGTCACAAATGTCTCTGCAGTTGCTTTTGCATTATTCAAATACCCCAGGACAACGTTAGGGCCTTGGACGTAAAGCTCTCCGGGGGTGTTGTATTCTGTGACCTCTTTGCCTTCAGCATCAATGACCTTAGCCTTAACACCGGGGAGGAGAGATCCTGAGGAACCGGGATCGATGTCAAGTTCTGTTGTTGAGCTGACCACAGGGGATGTTTCAGTGAGGCCTGGACAGTTAGCAATGTAATGAAATTTGAATATAAAGGAGGCCTACCGTAGCCCTGGCAGATGCGCCACTTGGGCCAAATATTGTTCAATTCATAGATTGTTTCCTTTCCCAGGGGCGCAGCACCACTGAAAATGAATCGTACGCTACTCAGATCGAACTTCTGGCACTCCTCTTTATGGCTGATCATTTGGATTTTGATAGGTGGAACAAGAGCCATTTGCTGGATCTTGAAACGCTGGATGGCGGTGAGGAGCATTTTGAGTTCGAAACGAGGGAGAATAATCGTTTCATCGCCATTGTACATGCCTTGGAATTAATCAGTCATGTTGAGTTCGAAAATAGGGCGAGGCAAAACTTACCCCAGTGAGCGACTGGGACGAGACCGTAGATGTGACTGAGTGGCAGAAGGCCAAGTTGGACCTGAGTATCTACACCAGCCTCTTTGCGACCCTCGTCATTCTGGACTGTCATTTGCATAACGTTTGCGATGACGTTAACGTGAGTAATCTCAACGGCTTTCTGCAACCTGTAAGCTACTCAATCATCTTACAAAGAACAATTGCCCACACTTACAGGAAGACCAGATGTTCCACTGGAATAGCACAAATATGCGACTTGCCTTGCGCCTTGACCCTTGACCCAATTCAATGGCTTGAGTTCAGGCGCATCTTTACCCTCTGCGATCAGGTCATCGATCGTCTTGAACTGAGGCTTGGCCTCAAAACCAGGCACAGGAAGGAGGAAAATGCGGTCTTCGGGGATGCCAACGGCCTTTGCGGCGGTGAGAGCTGTCTCGAGAAGCGGAACGCAGGTAAACAAAGCGGTAGCGCCAGATGAGCGAAGCTGATGCTCCAATTCTGGGGCAGAATATGCGGCACTGGCGGGTGTGACGATGCCATTGAGACGATGAACGGCGTGGGTCATAGTAATATAGTCAAGCTGACCCGTTAGCTAAATCTCTTTGTAAGTGAAGCTAGACAAACCGCATTGACCGAAAAGAGCGCTACGACTCTATCCCACTCCGTACCATCACAGACATCATAACCAAGGCGCTTAGCGAGAGCACGCGCAAGCAGAGTTTGGCGCTGAATGACCTCCTGAGTGGAATACGATTTGCCAGAGATACCGCATGTGAAGGGGTTTCTAGACCGAGAGATAGGCTTGCGGGCATGTCTCTCACTGAAGATAAAGTCGGGGATTGTGATTGACTCGGGAGGTTCTGAGAAATGTGAGTAAAAGAGCTCCAAGTGAGGACAGGATGAGTTTACCAAAGGGCAATGCGACTGAGGGAGGAGGATAGAAGACCATCTTGGTTAGGGTTAGAGTGAAGGTATTCAGAGACGGGAGAATTGAATGAAGAAGATAGAAGAGGGAAAAGAAGCTGAGGAGCTGAATTATGTACTACGCAGCCAAGAACTCGCGGTTCCCGGGACTTTCTTCTCCTGCGCGCGTCAGGGCTCCTCCAAATCTGGGGAAGACCCAGTTTAGCGCCGTTGAATTTCCCACTTTCTCCGCATTAAAGAATATTGGCCTGTTGGTTGTGATTCAAGACCTCGGTGTGCAGCCGAGGTATGGAGTGGACATGAAGCTGTTCATGGATGATAGCTGTTCATCTTTTGAGTCCAAGCTGAGCTTGGAGCGCATGTGACCATAATTAAAGTTGCCTGTATGTCTTAGTACTATTGTATTTTGAGTCAAGTCTCCAAAAATGTCTTTTACTGAAGGGAATTTGGGGTAGATGTGGACCATATTGGTTCATGCCTCGGCAAGTGGTGTGGATGTTTTTCCGCCCTAAATTCCGCTGCGGTGACATTCTGCCCAATACCTCCGTCTCGATAAGGAGAGCTATCCCTTGATGGAGGAAGCGCATTTGTTCTTGGATTGTGGTTCGTAGGCTGGCTGTTCGCAATATCAAAAGCTCTATTTTCACGATATCTTTCACTTACACGATGTCTCTAGTACTAGCGAGAGTCAAATTAAGCTCTCATCTAAGCTTACCGTTGCGCTTCTACCCGTGCTGACATCCACCAGTAGAATAGAGTCTGATTTCCTAAACAGGTAGCGAGACAGATGGGTAAATGTCAAAATCGTTCATGAAGAGTGACTGCGCGGATAATTGAACAGGCTTGGTGCAGAGGACGAAGGGTCATTGTATTATTTGGCGATAAGGTTGCTTTTGTTCTGGTTCTGCCGCCTCACTGATCATTGATCACAATATACCTGTCAGTTACTCTCTACCTGCAGCAGATTCTTTTGGCTCTTGATCTGTTCAAAACTGAGTTATGGTTTGCATCGTTTTATCCGAGAATCATGCCATTTAAACCCAGCATGACTGCGAAGTATGATGTAATTCTCCGGCTTTTACAGCTCCATGACGACGCACTTGCAATCTTTGGGCGAGGTGCTGGCATCACAACAACTGTCTCCATTATATGCCATTTCAAACGAGGCGACAATTAGTTTTCATGGAGTAGTGCGAAACCCGCGCAGCGAGAAAATGGCGTATGCGAGCCAACTTTGGCGAAGATAAACTGGTCCCCGAAGTATCCGAATCCTGTCTTCAGGTTGTCCACAGAAATCAAGGCTCGTCCACGCAGCCCGTTGCTTAGGAAAAGGCAGCATCTTTAGTTAATGCAAGGCTTGTGGAGCTAACGTCTGTTAAGGAACATAAAGTTATTAAGATTTGAGTAGTTTCTGTGCCATTCAAGAAGGTGGTGGTGCCCCACAAGTTTCATGCTATCTAAAGAGATGTAGAATAAGAAAATTCTCCGACGCTATCCTCATCACATTGTGTTTCCTCCTGTTGTGCGCACCCGAAAGCACAAATGAAGCACATGCACGATCCAAAACCAGAAAACAGCATGCAAAGATCAAACGCCGCCATATGCTTCAAGGTCATGCATACCCTAGGTGCGGTCTATGAATTCTTATCATATGCAAAAGATGTCGTCAAAATATGTACAATCATATCCCCCTCTACAACAAGTTGAGTCCGAGAGCAAAACCGCCGACAACAGCAAACACCCAGTTCAAAGGCATAGGCTGCCAGGCGGCGTTGTCATCATCGCCACCGGCGTCGGCAGTAACAGTGACAGTTGGGGGACCACTGAAGGTCTGTGTTGTCACGACGCCAGTTGCGCAGCTGCGCTCGAATTCGGGACATGAGGTGATGGTGTAAGTGGTTGTGTACGCTGAGGAAGGGAGCGAACCGCCTGAGCCAGTAGCAGTGGCAGCCTGAAATTTGTCAGTGTTTACCCATGTGAGTATCGGTTTCTTATGACTTACGCGTCCAGTGGCTGTGATATCGGAACTCTTGCACTTCCCCGTCTCGCTAGGCACAGCATCGGTACCAGACCCTACAGCAACAATATCCTCATCACCGCAGTCGGCGGCCTGGGCGAGATGAACCGCCTGGTTATCCCAGTCGAAGACGAAGTATCCAGCGCGGAGAACAGAGTCTCCCAGAATCTGTTGATCTGTGGTGGGTACCAGGCCAATGTAGCAGCTTCCGGGCCCAAGCTCCAAGATAAAGTCGCTAAAGGAAACCTTGATGACCTTATTGCCGAACCCGAAATCAACAGTTCCACCGAGATCGCGGTTATCGCAGTCGGTCATGTAAAAACCTTCGCCATCGTCTTGAGCGTCAAGAGCTTCGAGAATAGGTCGGGCAACGGACATGTGCATGCGTGAGAGAGTTGTTCCAGAGTCAAGCATGACGTTGGAATCCGACTTCGAGACACGAACTTTTGACGTCTTGCCATTAATCGATACGCCAAGGCTGTTCAACTCCACGGCGAGTCGATACTCACCACCCTCACCTTTGATGATAGGGCGCTCCTCCAGATTGCCGATATACTTGCTGCGATCGACACCGCCATAAATGAGGGCACCCTCAGTGTTATCAGAATGTCGCAGATCAAGCGCAAACACACGACTAGCGATGAGTCCCTGGTCAGCCATAGAAGTGAGCAATAAGCTATAAGGCTCTTTGCCGTTGAAACCAGCCCGCAGATCAGGCGCGAGACCCAGAATACCCTGGGAAATGCCATTGCTCTCTACCAACACGCCAAAAGTCTGGTTTTTTAACTTCGAGTCTCCAAAAGACATTGTTTCCGTGTAGTATCGAATTGTCGCAGATGTATGCGTTGACTTGTCGGACGCGTCGCCATAGTTGAGCGTCTCGCTACCAAAAGGGCCGATGGGTGGTGTTTTCGACTTTCGAGGGTTATATTGGCCGAACTCAAGACATTGTTTATATTGAGTATCCGACTGAGCCTCTTGACAGTCGGGGTTGACCCAGAGTTCGTTGGAGCCGGTATCAAGAAGAACAGTGACTTTTTGCGGAGGAGTACCAAGTTCGACTAGGAAATGTCAGCAACTAGAGTAAACAAGAGAACATTTAGGTGACAAACTGTCTGTTGCGTAGAAGAAATCTTTGTTCTGGAGTCGCACGGCGATAGCGTCATCATCCGCACGCTTATCGTGCTTATTCTTGTTTCTCTCAACAGTGCCAATGTGCATCGACAGATAACCTTTACCCGGCTTCGATCGTGGGACACTGATGGCGTCAACGCTGCCGAGAAGCGCCGCCGCTGTTGTTATCGTAGTCCACCTCATGATGTCTTCTGTGGTGTTGAAAGAAAGCTACAATCGCCGTTTCGAGTATGCGCCAGGGGGAGGCTGCCTCGTCTTTAAGCTAATTGACCAAATCCAGAACATGGCCCAGTGGCGTTTTCATCCTCCTCCACCCCGGGCTATGCTTAGCCTGGGTCCAGGATCTGAAAGGACGGAATTAGCGGGATATGCTTGGTCTTGGCCTTGGCGTTTACTGGCTACGTAGCAGACGTTGGGCAAAATACGGTACGGCTGAAAGTCTTTGACGTAGGGGTTTTGGACCTGCATAATTGGGCTTAGAGGCGTTATTTTGCGCATGAGAAAGATGTGGTTAATCAGATGTATAGCCGTGTCTATTCTGTGCATATGCCTTGCATTAATTGCATCCGAAGATAAGAGACAGTGAGTAAATGTTTCCGTAAAACAAACCCTTTCTTCTGCTTAATTCAAAGTTCAGGATTCCATTTCAAGGCTCACTCACTGCCATGTCTCACGTCGAGCTTGGGCATAATCAATTCAGCTTGGCTAATTAATCAGGACTCCGCCTCTCCTCCCAGCAACCAAGCTAATCCCAACCAAGCCTACCATCAATCATTTTCCAATGAGAATGCCCTTTTGTCTGATCATCCCTGGTCACAAGAAACACGGCAATCACTGTAGTGTCTTGGCTACCATTCAGCTCAAAATCGGCTTGCGCGGCCTTTTGTAGCGGATGATGTCTTTGATATCTCAATTAGGATTAGGAACTTCAGCCTGTGGCGATTTTAAACCTTGGCCTAGCCCCTGTACCACAGTCAAGAAAGTCTAGTTGTTTGTTCATGGAAGAGCTGTCAAACAAAAACAGGAGGAATACGATATGTTGCACTAACTGCGAGTGGCAGAGCCGTGAAACGTTGGATACACACGTGTGAGACTATTGGACGCACAACCAAGGTTGACCTTGTTGATGGTGGAAATTAAACTCACGGAAGCCGATTGATGGCTACTAGAGATAAAATAACTTAAATGATCGGAAGTTTAAGTTTATCTATAGTAACGCTCGGATGATCACCCATTTGACTTCAGAAGCATATCCCAGCCTGCCATTCTACTTTGATCAGGGTTTCACGCTGGACATGCTCAGTGCTGGTGTCTGTTTCACCTTATTTGAATAGGTGTCTTTCAGCCCTGAGCTAGAATCTCGGTTCGCGAAATCGATGTACAGTAAGCCATCGTCTAAGTTCATGCTTGGCCGTCATCGGGCACCACATCTCACCTTAATGCGGCAGTGCACAACTGTCTTCTCCTCCAACGCCTTGGAAAAAAAAGACATCCGAGTCAGAACAAACAAAGCATATTTGCGAATGGGTTGATCCAGTACTACTCGACTCGGCGTTCTTCGACCAAGAATTAATACTCAACACTACTAGTTTGATTATCGACTCGACTATATTTTAACTACAGGGGTAAGGTATCGTGGCTTTATAAAATCGATGGAGAAGTTTCAACGGCATACATCTGGAGAAATACATTTGGGTTCATTTTTCGCCGTTTCATTTGAAGCCAATCTAGGTTGCTTCATGATCTCTTTTTTATCTATTGTACATGTCATTCTACTTTACAAGTAACTGGGTCATCCATCCAAGTACCCTTTTATATATGCCCTCAAGCCTTTCCTGTTCCAGACACCAGAAGAGCAACACTGCCTAGCTGTCTTCTCAAGTCTTCTTTGTTAACATCGTGAGTATCCTCAACCTCTCCCCACTGTCCGGCCTGCCAGTCAACCTCGAGACTGGTAGCGACAGCAGCCTCCTCAACACCAAACTTCTTACCAGGGTTCAATTCACCCTTAGCAACTGAACCCTCGCTCCACTCTGTAACGAATCGCGCAGCAGCAATAAGACTTTTGCCTGCCAGCGTAGCGCGCTCGAGTCCTGCGATCTCGAAGGCATCGAGACCAGTGATCCAACCCTGAACAATCTCGCGAACACCAGGAGCTTGTGGTCGGGGCAGGATGGAGTGGCCATCGAGGACCGGGTTGATGGTAATGCCTGGCCAGACATGCGTTGTAAGAAAAGACACAACCTCATCGGCAGTGCGCTTCTGCACGTCTCTCAGTGACTCGCCCGCATCGTTCTTGAGGTCATGTTTTCCAGCTGGAGGATTCCAGCAGAGAATAGCGTCGGTATCGAGATACCGCAGCAACGTTATGGCAATGGCATTTCGGACCTCGGAAATTTCACCTCCGGGGGTGCTATCGGCCGCCGCGATGTCGAGACCTCGGCATGTCAAACTTGTAAGAGGGATCAAGTGCTGTCTTGTTGCATCTTGAGCAGAGGTCAACAGATCCCATTCGAGAGCGAGGGCAGATGCAAGATCGGGTTTCGTAATGGGGATATTGATGATTTCCTTGGATACGGGGTGTCTCAACGGTCGGCTATCGAGGAAAACTTGAAGAACACCTGCGTCTAATCAGTATATGACCTGGCAGTGGGGTAAACGTAAATTGATATACCATCAACCTCCTTGACAGAAACATCTTTCCAGAATCGCTTCTTCAAGGCACCGCCACTCTTGCCAGCACTAGCACTCCTCAGCTCTTTAGCATTCTTGAGCATCTCAGCCTGTTTCCTCCGCCTGGCGACTCGCTGATGGACATTTTCGGCGGGTTGGATCGGTGGCTCTGGGGGCGGGCCAGTGCCGACCACCGGAGCAACATTGGCGGCCTTGACGACGGTCGAGTGAATCGGTCGGACAAAAGCCGGGCGCTGGACGAGCCGGGGCGCAATTCGAAGTGGTAGCCGTGTCACAGACTTCATTTTGGGCGACGAATTGGGTCGTTGTATGAGGCCGAGGAGGAAAGCTGAAGGATTTCAAGATGGGAAAAATGGGTCTGGCTTTAGGTTAGGTAAGCTCCGCTGGCCTGTTTGCATTCATCAAGAGTGCTACAGATCGACCATACTAGACTTATTATTTGCTATTTCATAACCTCGGTTCACAGATTCATCACTCATTTTAGAATCCAAATCAGAAGACAGTTAGTGTTCTCGAATACCGATTGTTTATCATAGTTGAGAGGCCAGACTAGTTGGTTTTTGACATGAAGACCCTGAAATATGTGGAGGGGTACCGTATGGACCATTGAAAAAAATGTTGCTTTCATTCGAGTTTCCTTTCCATGGTACTTGATGAATGAGAGTTTTGTGGAGAAGACTTAATGTTGAAATTCCCTTTAAAATGAGCAGGATGCAATGAAATATGTTCTTTTCAGATTCTTGTTAAAGGCTGTTATCTATGTCTACCTACATTAGGTACTTCTAGGGTGATCAGGTTCAGATCGGCATGATGTCACTTTCTGAGGTTCTCAAGAACTGTTTAGAACGTCAAATCCTAAGTTAATATTGATACCTAGGATATTATATAGTTTGATTAGGCAGGATGGCGACAGTGGTAAGCTTTTTTACATCGCTGTACTTAAATTAGCCATGTCAAATGTTGCGGATACTGTACTTGATGAGCTGCAGAACTCCATTCCATAACTTAATAGCAACCTGACTCATATACTGAATAAACAACCGTTCTACTGAGAAAATTGCTCAAAATATGGAGATATACGAGTTTGAAAATGGAATAGACACAAAGAGGAAAATTGGCTATTGCTCGAGATTTAATATCTTGTATGAGCTATAGCACTTAAAGTTGTTGACACGAATCCACGTCCGATAAGGGGCTGATAAGATCACGTGATGCGGCACCACCCATCCCTGAAGCGTAACTGCGACGTGGTGATTCTATCTTAGGAGCGCCTCGACCGCAACCTCAAGTCTCCCTAGACCAAACCCTTCACCTCAACCCAGTTGCCCAACATGAGTTACGGCAAGAAGGACGAAGACGCCGACCTCGGGCTGGTCAAGGTCGACAGAACTCAAGTCTTCCAGGAAGGTCCGTCCCTTACAATCGCCTTATTCCTTATCCCTCCCCCACAGTAAAGCTAATTAGTTCTACAGCACGACTGTTCAATAGCTCTCCTATCCAGCCTCGACGATGTCGCATTCTCCTCACAAAGATCGCCCTCCTCCTCTACAAAGGAGAGAAGTTCCCTACCAACGAAGCTACAACCCTCTTCTTCGGTATCTCTAAGCTTTTCCAGAACAAGGATGCCAGTCTCCGACAGATGGTCCACCTTGTCATCAAGGAGCTTGCCAACTCAGCTGAGGATATCATTATGGTCACCAGCACGATTATGAAGGATACTGGAGGCAGCACCGACGCTATCTTCCGACCCAATGCCATTCGCGCCCTCTGCCGCATTATTGATGTAGGTCGCTTTGCTGGCAGGTACACCGACACCCCTGGATGCTGACAATGTCAAAGGCCACGACCGTCCAATCGATCGAACGAGTTATGAAGACTGCGATTGTCGACAAGAACCCCTCCGTATCATCTGCCGCATTGGTTTCTTCTTACCATCTCCTCCCGATCGCCAAGGATGTTGTTCGGCGATGGCAGAGCGAGACCCAGGAGGCCGCTGCCTCAAGCAAGTCCTCTGGAGGCTTCTCCCTGGGTTTCTCCACCTCAAGCAGCCAGATTCCCATGAACCACTCGACCATGTCGCAATACCACGCTGTCGGACTTCTATATCAGATGCGCATGCACGATCGAATGGCCCTTGTCAAGATGGTTCAGCAATTCGGCGCTGCCGGTGCCCTCAAGAGCCCCGCTGCTGTCGTCATGCTGGTTCGACTTGCCGCACAGCTCGCTGAGGAAGATGCTTCATTGAGGAAGCCTATGATGCAGCTCCTCGATGGCTGGTTGCGACACAAGAGCGAAATGGTCAACTTTGAGGCTGCCAAGGCTATCTGCGACATGCGAGATGTTACCGACGCCGAGGTGGCGCAAGCTGTCCATGTTCTTCAGTTGTTCTTGACATCCCCTCGCGCTGTTACCAAGTTCGCCGCGCTCCGAATTCTTCACAACTTCGCCAGCTTCAAGCCTTCGGCCGTTAACACCTGCAATCCCGATATCGAGCTACTCATTTCCAACAGCAACCGATCAATTGCTACTTTCGCCATCACTACTCTACTCAAGACCGGTAACGAGGCCAGTGTCGACAGGTTAATGAAGCAGATTTCCACCTTCATGTCCGAGATTACCGACGAATTCAAGATTACAATTGTTGAGGCTATCCGTACCCTGTGCCTCAAGTTCCCCAGCAAGCAGGCCGGTATGCTTACCTTCCTTAGCAGTATTCTGCGCGATGAGGGTGGCTACGAGTTCAAGAGGGCTGTCGTTGAGAGCATGTTCGACCTGATCAAGTTCGTTCCTGATTCTAAGGAGGATGCTCTTGCTCACCTTTGCGAGTTCATTGAGGACTGCGAGTTCACCAAGTTGGCTGTCCGAATTCTTCACCTTATTGGTCTTGAGGGTCCCAAGACCGCTCAGCCTACCAAGTATATCCGATACATTTACAACCGGGTGGTTCTCGAGAACGCCATTGTGCGAGCAGCGGCTGTTACTGCCCTCGCCAAGTTTGGTGTTGGCCAGAAGGACCCTGAGGTCAAGAGCAGTGTCCGTGTTCTCCTTACTCGATGCTTGGATGACGTCGATGATGAGGTCCGTGACCGTGCTGCCCTTAACCTGAAGCTCATGAACGAGGAGGATGACGAAATGGCCACCCGATTTGTCAAGAACGGTAAGCAAAAATTAACCAGGGGCTGTTGAATACTGCTAATGTGCATATAGAGAACATGTTTTCCCTCCCTTACTTCGAGCAGCAACTTGTTCTATATGTCACCTCAGACGACAAGTCTGCTTTTGATAGCCCCTTCGATATCTCAAAGATTCCTGTTGTCACTCGAGAACAGGCCGACGCTGAGGACAGAACTAAGAAGCTGACTGCCACTGCCCCCACCCTTAAGGCTCCCAAGGTTGGCCCTACCAAGCCTACCGGAGCTGAGGCTGTTGCTTCTGCTTCTGCCCAGGCTCAGAAGTATGCCCAGGAGCTCATGGAGATTCCCGAGATGAAAGAGTTCGGCAGTGTTCTCAAGTCTTCGCCTCTTATCGAACTTACTGAGGCTGAGACCGAGTATGTTGTCACCCTGGTAAAGCATATCTTCAAGGAGCACATTGTCCTCCAGTACGAGGTCAAGAACACCCTGCCCGACACCGTCCTCGAGAACGTTTCAGTCGTCGCCACTCCCGCAGATGAGGAGGAGCTCGAGGAGGTCTTCATCATCCAGGCTGAGAAGCTTGCCACTGATGAGCCTGGCAAGGTCTACGTCGCCTTTAAGAAGGTCGGAGGCGAGGGCTCTCTACCTGTCTCCACCTTCTCCAACATCCTCAAGTTCACAAGCAAGGAGATCGACCCATCAACAGGCGAGCCCGAGGATACTGGCTACGATGATGAGTATGAGGTGGCCGAGTTTGACCTTGCTGGCAGCGATTACGTGATCCCCACATTTGCTGGTAACTTTAGCCACATCTGGGAGCAAGTTGGTGCTTCTGGCGAGGAGGTCACAGAGACACTCCAATTGGGCAACATGGAGAGCATTGCAGGTATGTCGATCACCATATACGCGGAAGGCCCAGTACTAACGACTTCGCAGATGCTACAGAGCAACTTACAAAGGCTTTGTCTCTTCAGCCCCTGGAGGGAACCGACGTGCCTGTCAACCAGACCACTCATACACTCAAGCTTCTTGGCAAGACAGTTGGTGGAGGCCGTGTTGTCGCCAACGTGCGGATGGCGTATTCATCAAAAACTGGTGTTACAACAAAGATCACGGTGCGAAGCGAGGAGGAGAACGTGGCTGCGCTAGTCATCGCGTCGGTCGCTTAAAGATGAGAAACAGAAGCAAAGCGGGCGTTCAAAGGATAATGATGTATCGAAAGCTTTGTCTTTGTCTCGGTTTTAGACATACCGTACGGGTGCGTATGTGTGGCGAGTAATGTGATTATTTACGAATCGTTTTCTTGTCCTGGAATCACGATTGCCACTTTGGGTGGAGTCGGCTCGCAAAAGTGATGAGGGGGGTATTCATTGGATGGGTAGAGGGAAAGCGAAGAAGGTATAAGAGCATGTTTTTATTGAAGCATGGTTGTTGGGGCCATGGCATTTGTTACAAAAAGATGGAATTTACCTAGTCAAACTGGAGGATATGTGTGACCTCACCTGAGATGCAAGTTTCGTGAGTGAGTTCGTAGTGCCCCATTCGGTTGGATGGTGTTTGTCAGCTGCGACGTAAACCCCATTGACGATGCTTTTTCTGCATGCTGAAGTAACAGCCACACAAATAGAGATGCATAAATCGAGACAAGCATGATTTGGGCTGATGGTATTGGCTTTAATGACACAATCGTTTTCGTTTGCTTCGTAACCCAGCCATAAGTTCACTCATTTGTTTCCGTCAGGCTTGACCAAAGAGCATCACTTACACGATCACCCGGACGGAAGACACTGGAAGTTTCTACAAAAGCCAGGTAAACACCGGAACTATTGACGTATGTTCCCAATGTGTTGGTGTTGCTGGAGCAAGTCCGCTTGAGTTTTGGACAAACATAACTATAAAAGTACAACAGCGGCCGCTACTTAGGATTGATGCACGGGCTAATGCTCTCTTAGATACCATGGAGCCTCTTGGCCTACCGACGTACTTGGAGAATTGGCTCTGGACCAATTGACAGATTTATCGCTGCCTTCGAGCGTCGTTATGAAGTAAATAAACTCCTTTCCTCCCACGTGGACTTCTTCAACTCACTCAAGTATTTTGACTCATATAAATGTACGGTTACTGTTGACTTTCATCTACCGATGCAATGACACAACTTGACTATTCTCGCTGTATATAACACACCACTGGCCTCGATCTGAGTGTTTTGTAAGTCGCGATCCCCGCTATCTGCATCCTCGGAACCGATCTTTCATAGGACACAAACCTCCAGTCCAGAGCTGGTCGCTGGCAGACGGCCTATCTTGCGTAAAGACCCCTGTTGGCAGGGCGTTCCAAGCCGTAAAGATACTCAGGAAAAGTGCACATCGCTTTAATGACCACAAGACTCTGCATCCTTGGTCATATGGCGACTCCTAACAGCACCAGCCAAGTTGTCTCTCTTTGTGAGCTATCTCGAAAAGCTGGGATTGCTGGCAAGGAAATTATTGAAATACATGGAATTGTCCATTGAAACCAGGGCGACGCCTATCCGCACTATTTCCTTGAGTACTATTGTTGGAGCCAGGGCTAGGATGTCTCTAACCTCCAGCAGGGAGTTATACGGAGTAAGCTTTTCCCACCACAGCCTTTGATAATAGTTGTCTAACCCGGTACTTAGAAATCACCTGGAAATGCGATGTCCTTCCTGTCCGAGGAGGAAAATATTCCTCCCCTCATCACTTGCTCATTGATGTATATTGGAGCACGAGTGCGTGTCGGCATATGTTGCCCCCGACCCATACCAAGCAAAATAACATGAATAAGCATAGCCAATAAAAGCTCAATTGTAAAGGCAGACGAAAATCCAAGAGGATTGTACAAAGTCATTGGATCTCATGCCAAGACAATAGCCGCACAAAGCAAGGACAATCGAAAAGAACCTAAAAAAGGTTCTTGAGGGGCAGCGAAGTCATTACAGCCACGATGAGACGGCCGCCTCAGACTCACACAGAAATGGGCGCATATGCACCTGTCATCATCAGCCCCTGTTATATTCTCATCTAACCTAACTTCCAACGATCGTGCATAGCCTCAGTAGATACCCTTGGCCATACGAAGACTCGACATTAGAGCTTGCGGCTGATTGAGTGTTGTCGCTGACAACAATCGTCGTGTGGTATAACAAGATGTATACAGAAGCTAGCGTTGGAAGAGACTAGCTAGATCATCTTGATAAACTCAATTGGCTTGTTGCTCGAAGTCACGCAGCTCCCGTGTTCAATAAGAGTTGGGATCCGCTGGGTCAAAGTTCCAAAATCCCTATTCAAGGCTATTAGCACATATATGGTTCTCTGCAAACGTGTGAATCGACTTACCCAGTCAAAAGTAATTTGGGGGTTCTGAATGTCCATAATACCAAGCTCCGAGGGATCAGGCCATGAGTTTGATACTGTAGGCTCTCCTGAAGTTGGAAAGCTTTGAGGAATTGCTGTAGTTGAGCCAGTGATGGAAGAGTCTATCCCCGAGACCAAGCCACTTCTGTGAAGGTCAGCCTGGAACGGCGTCAGGGGAAAGTCCTTCTGTGTGTTTTTGGCGAGACAGTTCGAGATTATATGGCTCATTGCGTTCCACATCGGCGTAGCTTCTTGCCTTGTATTCATGGTCTTCCTTAAGACGTCTAATGCACGAGACCGCAGTGAATAGTGCTTGGGGGCATCGAAACCTTCCATCTCAAGCTCCGAAATGATGTGCATAATGGACTGGAAACAGGCGTGACCACCGATGTGCCATTGGAACCTTTGTGTACCTTTGTCTTCTGGCATCATATTCAGGCTCTCGATAAGGCTGATAGACTTTTCTAGTAATCTAGACCTCTTTGTTAGTGACTTGCCTCCATAATGAAGAGCTATGGTGTTTATTTAATGAGTAAACCGCTGTACATACGTTTGCCGGATTTCAGGGGTAACAACAGCCGCCCTGTATTGCTTTGGCGTTCGCAGCCAGAAGATGGACCAGCATCGCCACTCAACTACGGTTGCAAGGCCAAGGGCCATGCGATGTTCGGGAATCTGCGGATTGCAGAATTGAAGGTACTGCGTTTGGAAATGAGCGACCATTTCATCCACCATTCCTCTGACCTCTTGGAACAGAGACTGAAGCTCCGCAACTGGGTCCAGGCTCTCGCTTATATTGACTTGCTGAGATCTGATCTTTCTTTCCAACTTGTAAGTACTCCGAACAATTCTTCTGAAGCAATGGTGTCCGTGAAGGCGGATCAAGTGGCCTGTCATGTCAGTGAAACCAGTGGGAGTTGCATTGGGATGGGTTTCAATCAGATCTTCATCAGAGATATTTCGCGGGAGAAGCGTAGTGTAATCGCCATCTGATATCGTAGGTTCCTGGCCCCTTCCTTCTGCGGAGCGGAAGTCAAGATGGCATATCTGATGCCATAGCCTACGACGGATCTCAACCTGAACAGCGTCCATGCTTCTTGATGGGAATAACGAGGGCTCTCTATGAACGCCCTGTGAAAGAGCCATCTTGTAAGCAATGCCGAGAAGGGCCCAGGTTTTTGACATGTCATCTTCTCGAGATTGACAAGTCTGTGTGCAGGTCAGAGAAGCCCAAGTTGCCAAGGGTAATAGACTTACCAGAAGTAGGACAAATGCCTGAAGGACTTCAATACTAGTTATTGTTAGGAAGTTCTCTCGGCCCAGCCCGAACTCGACCCCCCTTTGGAACTGTGAGAGTAGGGCTTGCTTGTCTGCAGTGAATTGCAAAAGAGCTTCTTCCGCTGACAGACTATTGACTGCAGAGTAGAACACAGCCAGAGCCAAAGGCTCAAAGTTATGGATGGTATCGATGCCCTTTGTGATCTCAGCCTCTCCGTCGTTTGCGGTGGGAGTTTCTGTGCCGTAAGTGTGACTAGCATACTGAGCGAGTCGTCTTCTGAGCGTAGGTTTATGAACGATTCTTGTCATTGGGTCCACATTAGAACAAAATATCTCAAGCAATTTGAAGCAAGCATTTGGCGAATCTGGTGCCCAAGGCGCAAGGCTGTTGACAATAGTGTCAGAAAAAGGGAAGGGCGGCGTTGCTTGAGCTGCTGGTGAACCCTCAATTGGCGCATCGCTGAATTGGCCTCCAAGTAGCATTTTTACATCGTGGATCTAGACGTTCAATGTTGGAAACCTGGAACACTGTGCCAAGGAACACTTACCTCATCGGCCAAGAGAGCGTAGTGTAAGGATGAGACCCAACGAGACTGACCGCCGCCTTGGGCCTCCAACAGCAAAGCACCGTCATAACCGTCAGTCGACAAAGATTCAACTCGTGTAATTGATGGCTCTTTTGATCTCTGATTTTGTTCATGTGGGCTCTCCGTCTGGGAAGCTCTCACATCAGGCGGCTGCGAAATACCAACATTACTGTCGATTGCCCGTTCAAGAAGTTGTTCCAGGCGCTCGAGGCGGTTCCGTATCTCATGCTGGCCCGTTATTATATGGCTCCTCGATATCCTGTTGGCATTAACAGGCCGAGAGGGTATTTGAGAGGCCAACCGCGGGCTGGCATAAGTACAATCGCGATTTCCTTCTTACATGGCGAACAGATGGGCTGTGCATGATCACACTTGACCTTCCGACGACGACATGTCAAGCACGCCGTAATATTACGTTTGCGGCTTGTTTGAGAATCCTCATATGTGATTGAATGGGATTCTCTTGGTAAAGGTTGTGGAGTTGAGGCTGGAGAGACCATTGGATGGAGGTGGTACAGATTGGTGAAAGGTGGTGAGGGAAGCGCTTGTGACTTTAGCGTCCCTGGCGCTTTCAGATTGTCAGCATGGGCGATGTAGGGCTGACAAAGAACATCGTTTCCCTAGATCTTGTGAATGGAGGAAGCTTATCTCATGTCTGAATCGACACAAGTTTGGATGTAAGAGATTTAAATTACGATTTATATCGTGCAGTTCTGTTACATATTTCCTATGGTGTTACTTATCTGAATACCCAAAAAGCACAAAGCGGCAAGTTCCTTGAGGTATGCAAGACGAATGCAATTATGTAGAATTCAGCCTGTCTTCTTGGTGCTCACATCACCACGTTAACAATTCACGACACCACAATCGCTTAAACACTCAATATTAAAGCCATGGTTGCTGAAATCGCCAATTCTCTTTCAAGTAACTTCATATCTAAATTAAGTTCTCACCAATGTTTTCTCCCGCCGAATTACATTGCGCAGCGCAACCAAATAGCAACAATTTAGTAATAATTAGCCAGACTCTCTTTACCTCCAAATCATATGTATTGCCATCATTTACATGAATAAATCACCGGAAGGATGCTCAGACCTTCTTCCAGAGTTCAGGACCACCCTTGAATACCCTTGCAACACCTGTGGATAGACCCCCAAGAAGCATAGTCGCACCAGCAAAGCACATCAGGCCAGTAAAACGATCGCCTTCACGATCTTTAATAGCTCCTTCGATGGGAAGACCAGTCAATGCTCCGAGAGCAATAGCCAAGCAGAAACCACCAAGCTTGACACCAATCTCATCTACACGATCCTCGGCAAGTGAAACGACACACGGAGGACCGAGGCTCACGAAGCCGCCACTGACGAAGCCGAAAAGCAAGGCAAAGAGGATGATACCAGCCAGGGACGTGTGGAACTCAAGGGGCAGCCAGAAGGCTAGTATCAAGATCCCAGATAGACTGGTTACAATGACCATAGCGTTAAACTGACCAATGATGTCGCTGAGCCAGCCAGGCACAATTCGACCGACAAGGGAACCGGTGTTGGCAATAGCCAAGGTATACACCGCAAAGTCATTGTAACCGTGAAGCGAGGCCATCTCGGGGAGGTAGTTCAGGGGCGCGAACAAACCCCACATGGTGAAGAAACAACCCAAAACGAAGAAGTCCCAAGGCCAACTCTTGAATCCGCGAATCCCACTACTGGCAGGCGCCTTGTCCTTCTCCCCTAGCGCGGCTTTGCCAAGAGGCGGGAAAGGTGAAGAGCAAAGAAGATTGGCGACGACGAGGAGGATTCCCTGCATAAGTGCAGTCCAACGAACGGCGGATGCGAAACCAACCTCTTTGATCAGTCGAGGGATCATAATGGGGTAGATTACTCCACCTAGTTTGTATATTAGCCATGAAATTGCAACGGGGATCGGAAAACATACCAAGGCTGCTTCCAGCTGACACAATACCGACAGCCAACCCTTTCTTGGTGGAGAACCATTGTGTAGCCGTTGCCATGGCGGGGAGAGATAGCCCGGCGGCAGCCAGACCAAAGGCGACACCCTCCGCAAGCATAACCTGCCAAAACTTTGTGCATAGGCTCAACATACAAACTGAGAAGACAACCATGATGCTGAAGGGCGGAAGTACCTTGCGGCATCCATAGACATCAATCATCTTGCCGACAGCAGGACCGAACATGAATAGCAGGAAGACTTGTAGTGTGGTGATCCATGCCAGGGAAGATGACGCTTGGTCTTTGAACATGACTTCCGAATAGTAGAGCTGGAACATGCCGCAACTGAAGGCTTGGGGTTAGCGAATGGTTGGTGGGAGGAAAGAAGCTCAAGGCGAGACTCACGCGTTGACATAACCAAAGGAGCAAAACTGCAATAAAAATGAGCCAGCGACACAGGCCCATGCTTTTGCTCCTCCATTAGGAGGAATTCGATCCTTGCTTTCCATTGGGCTGTCTGCCCGGTTGCTCTCAAGCTCATGTGTTTTGGGCATCGTGGATGACTGTGTCGGTGAGTTCGAACCACGAGGGAGGGTTTGTGAAGACGGAATATAGAAATGGAGAGATGGAAATATTAGGTTAGGTAGATCTTGATGCTTGTTGAAAAGATGAGGAAAAAGGTAAAAAGATCAAAGTCCATTGTTTAAATATTTTATGTTAACTGACTAGCAAGCTAGTTTTACTAGAGTGATGCGAATGTGATACAACTGAAATTTCGTGCGAGATCCGAGAAAATTGCAGTAGGAAATGGCAAGTGTAAAGAGAAGGCCGAATGTTGTATTGGTATTGACGATAATACTAGGGATGGGTTAGGCTGATGGGACTTCGCACGAAATCGACCTCGTACGAAATGAATTCGGCCGAGGACCCCTAATGACAAGGACAAGGACAAGGACAAGGGTATGAGTTGTGAGCTTTCATTGTATCTAACAAGAACGCTAAGCCCGATTTACGCAGATAATCCTTGACAGCTGAGAGCCACTAACAACTTGTAGAAACCTCAATATTGGGTTTGGACTTGCTGGTCAGTAAAACTTCGTGAATGGTTCGGATCGAAGTAGCCGCCATCTTGTACGTTGTCTTGCATGATTTTTATGTTATAGTGGGCTTCTGAAGAACAGATCAAGGCTGGTTACTTATATTTTCTTATTATCTTTTTGCAGAAAGAACTCTGCCTTTATCTATATGCAGAAATAATTCGTCCTACTGGCTCTGTATTGGCCACCTTGCTTTCTTGTATCATTCGAAGAGCTACCTATAATGTTCTTCAAGTCTCCTTAAAAGCAAGCTTATCCTCGAGACTCTGGTAGTTTAGCTCCAGAGCCACAATCCTCTGGCAGAGGATTTCTACCAGGGATGTTTCTTGAGAATACTTCCAGAGATCGAGTAGTAATTCTGGTCATCAAACTCGATGGTCTTCACCAAACCGTCGGCCAGCCATTGCTTGGGAGGTATGTCAGATACCAAGAAGCTACCGAAGCCGGCGAAAATGCACTCACGAAGTGATTGGTCTGTCTTGAGGCAGATCGCCAGGAAGTTCAGGTTTAGATTCGGACATTGTGCAAGGTCTCAGACCAAGGGATTGATAGCTGAAAGGCGTGGTGGACTTGGAAGTGAGCGCGATAGGAGGTGATATCAGACAGATCTCGCTTTTCTCAACAGTTAATATAGTATAGTAGACAGAGTCGACTGTAAAATCAAGATGTAAGAAGAGAACAAAGGGAATTTCTTTTTTTCCCCCTGCGTAAAGATGCCAAGAAGAAGAAGAAAGAGACAGGGAATTCCTTCCTCTGTACCTCAAGATAGTATAATAAACCAAATTCTGTCCAAGATCTGATGAAGAACCCAAGTGACGTGTGTTGCTCAAGTTGAAGAAATGTTAAGATGAAGAAGAAGGAAAAGAGAAGTTTGAGAGTAGTTTGACGTCGCTGGGAGGCAAACGATGCGTAGGAAGCAAACAAGCAAGGAAATGTAATGTGAACCAATGACGAGTTGATAAACGTATAGACTGCTTGGGATGCGAAGAAAAACACCGTCACCCGCAGAACAGGTGATGAATCTTTCAAAAGAGAGGGCTGGCATTGGTATGTTCATTCATTAGTTCATTCACTAGACAGCCTTCTGGGCCACAAGGTTGGTAGACTAATAGACTACACATGTGTTTTTGGATTTAAATCATGATATTGAACGCTATATAACATAACTACCTAGGTAGGGACGTTGCAAATCTTCTGGTCACCAGATAAGATGACGGTGGTAAAGGCAAATAAATACTTGCACATGACCGCATGGCAACAATCTACGACACCACCTTGTTTCTGCTGTCGCAATTTGATACAAGAGTAAACCACGATGCGATCAAAAAGATTGCATACTTAGGTAACTAACTAGCACATAAACAAGAGTTACGCGCTGCAGTGCCAACTAGCACCTGGCTGGTTGTTATCCTTTTGAGAATGAGTAATCCAAGGGTAAGCTTATGATCATCCGCCACTTCCAATATCTGACCTTGTGGATGTGCCCTGGCGAATGGGTCGTTTGGCGAAATCTGCGATCCCATTTCCTTCTTTGATTTCTAGTTGCCTCTTGTTTGCGATTTTACAAGGATCAAGTTGAAGCTTTTGTCAGTCAAGGCACAAACAAACAGACAAAGACAAAAGCGGCAATGCAGTGTCTTGAATTTTTCACTTTACTTAGGAACAAAACATGAAGAAAATTGCTTCTAGTAAACATGATTTCTTCACATGATGTATCCGTTTGATATCTCCTTTTCTGTGAGTCGATGACTGAAGGACGGGCGATCACGTGCATCCCATCGCAGGTTACCCCTTAAACTCAATACAATGGGTGAGGAGGTTCTAAACCAAATGGAGTTACATGCAGACTTGTCAAGCCATAGCGCAAGATACTACTGACTTTCGTGTTCGATGTACTTGAGCATAACCTCACTTAGCCCATGGCTTTCAACACCATTACTGACAAAAATGTGACCTTCTTAGCTGTTTTTACCTGATAGCATGATAGCAAGGGTATGCTGCGCAGATAGCCCCTTTCGTATTGCATGTGCATCTTTCAGTAATATCAAAGAGATCATGTAATGCACCATTTATGATAGATTGCTTTTTATCTTCAATCATTTGTTTATTCATGCACCTAGTACTAATGGGACAAATGTGTAGAACTAGATATCTTCCCGTTCTACCCTAAAGGTTTGTTACCATGTAAAGCATGACCTAGGCCCCTCCTGATGAAGCATACCGAACCACTTGTTAGCTGCCTTAACAAGAATCCCAAATAGTCAACCTCCATAGACCCATTCACCCTGTAGAATTTATTCAATATTTGTTTGGAATTATGTCCAAGACAAGCACAAACCAGGCTATGCGCTGTGAAAGAAATAGCCTAATTCGCTGTATAGTAATTGGTTTGCATTGCTTTCCACGCCATCGTCTTGAGAAGCGATTGAATTCCACAAATATTGCCAATGGCTTGACAGACTCCAAAAACACATTCATCTGTAATTTACTGTCTCGAAGTGTAATTAACCACAATTGTAGCTCATATGGGCTGTCTGTGGTAAGAAATGCTCTCGCCATCTCAGTTTATGCGAGAGTCCAGCTGTTCCCTCAGGCCTCACCATCAAAGAACCCTCCTAAGCCACAAAAAGGATGATATACGGTATCTACTCATCAATCAGTAGCTGTAGCTGAGTTATGATTAAGTAGTTTCGACTTTTACATCTCTGCACCCATAGCTCATATGAGTATCAGTGCTGGATGACAGGTTCACGGAGCCTTCGTTGTATGGTTTCGAATTTTAGACGTCTGCTCCTACATCAGAAATGGGTTCACGGCCCTATGCGACTTGAATTAGGCTCGCTTATCCCTTATATCCGTCAATTTCGCAGAGTTACAGTCACTCATTGCCTCCGAAGACCCGACCTCAAGCCCTACCCCTTATTCCCCATGACACACGGGAAGCCATCGAGAGCCGTTCCCTCAACACCGGTTAGAATGAAGGACAGAATGTCACTTCAAATGAAAGACGCGATCACTAGGGAAGGCATTGAGGACATAAATGAACTGTATTCCTGCACATAGCACGTGGCTACTATCGTATGCATTCCACTCCGCACCAATAACCACCTTCGAAGATAGATGTCGAACATCCCAAAATTCCTTATACCAGTCATCTCACCATATCCACTGTTACATGTGCATCGCTACATGTTTGTTGCTACATGCTCCTATCGATCAATCAACGCGGCCTTTGCTTAGAGACGAATGACACCAGGGGGCCAGTTAGCTTGATCAAGGTCGATCTTGCCATTCTCATCGATGATCTGGAAGTCATCCTTCTTTCCGTTAGAGTTACCAGTGTTGGAGTTCTTGTTGTTGTCGTTGGAGGTCACGTTACCACGGCGCTACATGGATTCACGCTCTTCCGCAAGGGCCTGGGAAAGAAGGTAGTTGTTGTAGTCAGGGCTTTCAAGGGCAGCCTGGGCTTCGATCCACCCACAGTTGAAGGGCTGCCAGAAGGGCTCAACGAGTTCGGTAACATACTCGCGCATCTTGGTGGCTGGAATGGACCAGCGGAGATACTCTAGGTAGCGGGTGGCCTGCTCTTTCATCTTAGCGATGTTGTTGATCTCACCCTGAGAGTACAGGTGGACGGCAAGTTCAAGAGCATCGGCCAACTCGTCCTGACTGCCGATTTCATCAAACGAGGGGAAGCGGATCTTCCCAGTGTACAGGAACTGAACGAAAGCAGTGCGAGCCTCAGGAGGAACAGGAGGAACTTGGATAATTCCCCACCGGGTGAAACGACGAAGGAAGTCCGGGCTAGTGGCATCGATCATTTGGGCATGAACTCTCTCAACACCATGGCTGCCCCCGCAACCAAAGTAGATAGTCACCATCAAGCTATCGGAACTCTAGGTCAGTACTGTTCAACTAACTAAGAAACCATTTTCATGAGAACTTACGCCTCGAGGATAGGGTCGTCAAATCGCTGGACATTGTTTGGCTGAATGGGGTATCCTAGGTTGTTGAGCTCTGAAAAATAACCTCCTGGAGGATTGGCCTGGCCCTGGGCACTCATTTCCACTGCTTCTTTTTGTAAGAAAGGTCAGTGCTCTGGATCTAACTTTGCTAACCAGGTAATGGTAAAGCACATGAAGAAATAAAGCACTCACTACTTTTGCGGTTGATTTGGAAGGCCGGAAAGTTGATGCAGGAATATTGGGGAGAAAGCAGAGGGAAGAATACTAAGGCATACGGGAAATAACATTGGATATTCGTGCTGGCAGATGTTCGGCGTGTGACGAGAAGGCCCCGTCAGGCCGTCAGGGGAACGGCCGCTAACGTGAGGCCACGAGCCTTCTGAAAATGGTATTGGTGCACCGCTGTTTAGATTGAATGCTTTGGGGCCTTCTGTGAATCTATCTTATCAGTGCATAGACCAGGAACGGCAGGGCACAGCAATGTATGTACCTCTCACAATCACTAGAACCAAGTACACTCCCGTCTATCTCATCAACTAGTCATCCTTACGTTACAACCCTTTCATATCGTTCATCTGAGTCCGACCACGTTATGATCCTACCCTGATACTGCCTGAGGAAGAAACGAACGGCTCATTGCGCAAGAGTATGCGATGACTTGAGATTGGCAGTCAAGGTAAATGAATCTGAACAAACGTTCCAAACGATCCATATAACCCCTAACGTCTAACACGCTCTTCTAAGTTGAAGAAGAATCATTCGACCTTGTGAAATCTATTGTCGAGCCCCAAGTCGCCTTTGCATACTAACGCCCCCAGCCCTTGCACCCCTTCGAGACGGAACCTTCATACCCCGAGACCGAGATGAGAACGTATGTCTCTCTGTTGGACTCAATGCTTTCCAAACTACCGATTAACAATTGAAATTCTCCTGGAATCATGCTTGACATCCAACTCTTGATGTCCTTAGGAAGTAGCAAAAGACCATGTGGTTTTAGGAACCGCCCAGTCTGGTATTAGGATGCAATACAAGAGCGCAACTTTGCCTCTCTATCAAGAAACCTGTTGAATACTCTTGTTAGTCTCCATATGATAGGACCTACAGTTAATGGTCACTGTACCTTGTGCATGACTGACGTGCCAACCAGCAGCATCAAGAATCACACAGTACCCGTTTTAAGACTTATCTAACCACAGATAATGATCAATACGTTAAAGAGTAAGTGTGGATTATATCAACTTCTTTAATCCCATCTAATTACCTTACAGACTCTACCACAATCGCTTCAGGAGTAACTCTCCGTGCCTCCACGCGGCTGGCAGACAATCGCAATTAACAACGAACGAGTCAAAGGAAGATCAAAAGGGTAGCCAATGGAACTGTTGACTGACACGAAAGTTGTATAGTAGAATGAAACATCAATCATCGACAGAGCCAAACGCCGATCTATAGGTAATTGTCGAAGGAAAACTCAAGACAAGCTATTGCCCCTGAGTCTCACAAAGAGAGCACTGTTGAAGTCTGCAAGCGTCGATCCAGTGACTGAAGAAAGAAATCGCAATTCTCTAGCCTGGACCGTCGCCGAACTACTTCATGGGTACCTGCAACCCATTCGTGTCCTTGCTGTGGCCCTCATCATTCAAATATCATCATTCAAGGGCTAGGGTCCGGGGGACAAAAAGCAGACTTACAACAAGCCTCTCTTGTGAAGCATGATGCTGCATCTTCTCAACAAGGTCAAGGTGGTGGTAGAAGACAGAGAAACCTTCGGTTTATATCAGAATACCAGCGCCCCTATGTTTGTGCAATGCCGATGCTTATAGTCATGGAAGACCCAGCATCCCTAGTGATCAAACTCAACGAGTTAAACAACTTTATGGAGCCCTCGGACAAGAGTCTCTGAAGATTTGGGTTCAAGACAGCACCGGAGAGTTTCGCCCTCTTTGAGCAATGAAAGGTCCGTAGTCAAGCCCAGACACAATTCATCGGAGTAGTATCCTGTATAGAAGACTGCTAGAACACATCGTCAATCATGAGCGCTCTCCGACTCATTCTGGGCTTGAAGTTTCATCACAAAGACGCGCTTCGCTGCTCACTACCACGATCGACTAATTAGTCCCTGTTCAGTTAGTTCAGCAACGATCTGCGACTATACAGATCAGAAATTCTTGGTCAATTGGCCTTCCCTCAAGATAGAGAGTTTGATTCATCGCCACTTTCGAAACGGGAGACATTGCCCATTGCTCATTGCACCAGGGTTGATGAAGTAGATGCCCATAAGTGAGCATTTCCGTATTTCAAGTCCTGATAAAATGCCTGCCTAATGGGTAAGCTCTGGATAATTGTCAAGGCTCTCAGACTGGTACTAAGAAACATTGTTGGCTCTCTCTACACGATCCCCTGAGAGTCCATCTTAGGAGTCAGAGGTCGAGACGAGCCCCCATGGTCAATACCATCAAGAGACTTGGAGTACAGTTGGAAGAGTACTTGTGTGTAAATAGAACCTGGAAGCTATGAAACATTCCAAGGCGCTACAAGGAGAAACAGGATTTTTGAGGATGGTTGAGGGAGAAAAGGCGAGGGCGGCTAAAGAGACAATTCAGGGGGCCGATGGTAAGGGTAACTAACTTCTATCCCAAAAGCTCTGTAAGAGAATTGAAGTCGTAAATGAAGCTAACAAGAATCTCGGGCGACGTTGAATAAAGTGGGCTTCGCTCACGAAACGGCGCCGGTCGCTGGAAAGGCAATATGACTCCTAATGCGCCTCCAGTGCTGTAGTTGTTGTCGATAAGGAGTTGCCAACGAACGATAGCTCTTTCGTATGTGGTTGCTCTCAGTATACTCCTTAGATATCGTGAACCTGATCTCTGCGCCTAGAACGGATGAATAGATGAGCGGAATGAGTCAAAGCGGGATCTGTCCTTGGTCTGAACCTATAGTTGAATGACAGTAGCGAAAAGATGACTAGAACTCACAAAATCTGCTCATTTTCAGGAACAAGGGTGCTGATAGCTGTTGTATGATCTGTTTCCCGCTTACTACTGAGTTGAAGTCCATCTGGGGTTGCTCAAGGACGTTCAAAGCCTGGGATCTTTGAACTGACAGACTTTAGAATATCGCAAGTGCTCTAATCGGGAGAGTTTCCCACTATAAGGTGCAATTTGACCCAAGTTCCAGTTTCAAAGGTACGAACCAGCGGCTAAACCAGCCTGACAACGTTGAGCAAGCCAGTATTGCAAGGGCCTTCGTTCTAGGAGTCGGGAGACCATAGATAGGAACAGGAAAGGTCTAGGGCCGCCCAATCCGCTCAGTGGTTAAGCCATTTTTTGAGGTCTCTGTAGGGGATGGGCCGATGCTGAGATGTTATTATATCAATGAGTCCGAGGGATGATAATCCTGTTGGAAGAGGGCCAAAAAGAGGAAGAACAAGATTGAAGATGTTGAGAGTAGGCTTACAGGACTCGAGCGCTGTCAGGAGTCCTGCAGAGAGCGAGAGAAGACATGTGACAGGTTGGCATTGTCTGTTGAAAGGGGGTAATGAGGAGTGAGACGACAAGCCGCAAGCTGCTGGTGCTTATTCAATGTAGCCTGATAAAAATCACTCGTGAGTTCAGAGTCCAGGTGAAGGTGATCAAGGAAGAACGAGACTCAGCTTTACACATGAAGTGGAATAGGGAGAATCGACGATGCCCTGTGTATAGGCGAGGAGGACTAAGAGGCCGAGTTTTGTGAAAGATCTGGCACAGCTGAACAGTTGCGTACAAAGGCGCTAAGAAGATATGAGGACGAGGTTTTGAACCTGGCAAGCCCAGTAACTAATGACAGGTGGCTCAAAGGCCAAGCGGGCAACTAAATCAACTAGCGGAGCTGCGAGTGGCCGCCCGGCCAAAGCTCGACAGGACTAAAAGCGCGGAGCCCGGGGGAGTGACTCTTCTGTTTACGTATCACAAGAGAGCTGGACTCTCAAATCCTATCCTTGAATTTTTCCCCGCTGCGCCCCAAACTTGAACACACGCGGCTTCCTGCATCACAAAGGAGACAAAGATCAAACGCATCTGGCTCAACATGCCTGACCAACCCAAGGGTCAAAGTTCTGCCGCTCAGATGGCCAGCCCTCAGCAATCTACGCGCAATGGGAGTGGAAATGAGCTCTCCGAAAAGAACGTTCAAGGACTTCCGAGCACCTCTCGGCATGACGCCGCAGCCAGAAGACAACGCTAGTCTGTATCATGTAATCTTCCATAGTCCATGACTGTGACTGATCGTCAAACCTAGCAATGTGTTTGATCCACCTATTATCGTCGAGTGGCATCACGGCAGAAGTCACATCGCCATGTCTGATATCAAGCGTCATCCTGGCCTCGGTGCCAAGATCGTCAACGGTCGGCTGGAGTGGCCTGGCCCAATCAAGCGACAGTCCAGCATTATTATGCACTACATTCAGTATGGAACCTACATGTGCCAGAGCAACGGGGTTGAGCTCCAGAGTTTCGATGAGGAGCAGGACTTCCAGGATGCTATCCATGTTCACTATGAATCACTGTGCTTCAACCTTCCCGGACTTGCACAATTGGCCCTGACCGAAATTGAACGACTAGGAGATCCTATACCCCTATCTAAGATTGTTTCAACCTTCGCTATCCGCCCCCGCTGGGTCCAGAAGAACGCTGTCTGGGTTCAGGCTTACATCGCCCGACGTGCCAGTGAGAAGAACGTCACCACTGCTAGAAGTGACTACAATGGACTCGACCTTCGAACCAATGATCCTCTGCTTGATGGATTGATCGTGGCTATTGGAAACGTCCGCTTCCCAGGGGGGTCTGTCGACAGGAGAACCTTCTAACTTGACGAAATCATAGCCTGGCAGTAAGACGCATTGCTGCAACGCTCGACGCTTACTCGAGGACCGAGGAGACCCCGACAAATGACTCTATGAGACATGAAAGACAAAGGATTCTGTTACAGGCGGGAGGGGAATGGCAGAATAGTGAGTATAAACATACACTTTCACGAAGGCCTTTGCTTCTGACACAATCACAGACCTGAATCGATCGATGGAACTTGGAATTAATATTGTACTGATTATTGGAGGAACATGGCTATTCGAACATTGCATTAAAGGACATGCAGCGCTATTTACAGGCTGCACGAAGATCATGTTGCTGTGATGTGTTGATCTGTCTTCGTAAGCACGCATTGATCTCCCCCCCTTATCGTTAGTGGATCGCTATTTAGTGTGATCACCTTTTGGAGGTCATATCAATGCTGAGTAGAGTAGTTAACCATGCCACCTGGCAGCGTGGAAGTTCCCAAGATATCGCTTTGAGATTCTCAAAGCGTGGTAATTACATTACATGTTGCAGTAAACTAGTGTAAATGTTGCTCACCAAAGCTAATAAGTGAACAATCCCACAATGGGATTGACCAGTTCTAATAGCTATCACAAGGTCTTATTTATAGGCGAAATCTCTGGTTTAAACAAAGCATCACCTTCACAAGTAAACTCTAGTTATACCAGCAAAGCTTGACTGGGAGCACCTATTCTGAAGAGCTATTTATATGTTTATCAAGGTAGAGATGAATCCATATGTTTGGACTTGACGCCATTTAGAGCCAGGCCAAGCTCTGGCAGTGAATCATTGCCCAAGACCCACCCACATACGTTTTGATCCTACGTCCGTTTCCCTCCTCTCCGTTTTTTACTCTTCTGCATTATCTTGTCGCAGCCGGTTCGTACATAGTTGTGTCGATAGTATGGTCACTTTGCTGATGGAACTCCACGAATAGACTCGAAGCAATGAAGCGAGTAAAACGAGAAGAGAGAGACCTTCCTCTAGAATCCATACCAGAGGTACCGAAAGCACCACCTCGTCACTGGAGCGATGGCATCCCTACCAACCCGTGAGTATTCTGGGCACCAACACTATCTTTGTAAGATCTTGAATAGTGACCCTTGAACCAGGCTGCCCCAGTACAACTTCATGATGATGAGGTTTGAGGACGGTTCGGCGATATGGATTGAAAGCTATCTCGTGGATCAATACCCACAGCTCTGGCTGGCCTTCAAGAACGGCTTTCTTGACTTCCGCTGGCTCAATAGACGAGAAATGGATACATTTGTGGATTTCCTACGCAAAGGGACCTGGAAGAGACTGCCACCAATTGGATTCAACGAGGAGGAGAAGCACTGGTGTGCCATCACTGAGTGCCTATCCATCTATGGTATTGCCGCCCAGTACCAGATGGATCCTCTTGCCCAACTTGCCATGCTCGACTTCATCAAGTACGCGGAGGAATGCAGCATTTTTGAACTTGTAGACATTCTTGATGCGGCCAACTGGACACTGAATCACCGCCAAGTTGGGCTGGCCAACTACCTGGCTGAAAGAGCTACCCTGATTGATGAGACTATTGATGAGGAGGAGCTCGCCGAGTTCCGTCTGAGAAACCGATTCGCCCAGACTTTCGCCAATGTCTTTCTCACCAGCATTGCAGAGACCAAGATCAAGCTTCAGAAGTATGAGGAGAAGTACGGACCTTTGGACTAGATCTAGCATCAACGGCATGCCGCTCGGCCTCACAACCTCACGCTCATTGATGAGATGACCTGCAATCCCCAACAAGCGTTACGTATTCCAACTGGGTGAATGATAGAAGAATACCACCAGAAAGAAGGAATCGCCAAGTTTTTGGAAGGTTAATGTCGTTGCGCTATGAAGCATATACAAAGAGATCCCCAGCGGACTTGGGGACTGAGGCTAGTTCTTGTATCACACTCAATTGGACTGTTGAAGTCTGTTGTTGCTATAAATTCGAAACGATCAATTCCAGCTGTCAATAGAAGATAGATCAAAGATGTTGACAAGCTGATACGTCCTTTCACACCAGTGCAGCTTGACCGTGCTCAATAAACTTACCAACGCTCAACTACAAATGCAATTATGTGATTGGAATGGTTTAGACTTCCAACATTGTCAAGAATTCATTGGCTAGAGTTGTTTTGGGATTCACAGCTTTGTACCCTCGTACCATAGTCGCCAGCATTCTCTTGCCTTCCGACTCTTGTCGCTCCTGAGGTGATTCGATGGAAGTCATTGCACATGCTCTTCGAGCTGCTAAATTCTAGCCAACGCCTCTTGGTTTCCATTGCTCTTTCTTATAACCTCGTTGACGACTTTTCTTAGTGTGTAGTTGAAAATTTGTGGTGGTGTGTGTTGGTGTATCTCCTATATCTGCCCCCAACAAAACGGTTCACCGTTGTAAATCTGTCTTTCGAGTTGTATTGATTCCTTATGGAGAGCTATTAATGTTATATCATGGAGCTCTTGCAACTAGGATGAGAAGTGTAGCAAATCTATAAAGAACGGCAGCGTACCTAGTCCAATATCAGTGGAAGAGAGTCCAGCAACACTCAGAAATACTGACAAGGCCAGTAAAATATGGATTCCTTGTATACTGTAGCTTTGAAGCTGCCAGTGTCAAGCATTGATCAGGTAGATTGTGGGTCTTGGAATGGTCAGGTGCGTTCTCCTCTTCTAGTACCTAGAGTCTGAATTCTCATCTGAACTATGACACCCACATCCCTTTTCAACATTCGTCTTGGGATCACTCGTTCTGAAGATATTTGAAGCCTGGTACGATATATCCCCGTCTAGAGAATGTTGAGTCTTATGTTGATATATTTGGAAGTCAAACTTAGAGTGACAGCTCAAGAGGGGCGATCACGTCCAGAGACCCATCGCATTTTACATCGCCCACGCCTCAAAGACTTCAGAAAAAGAGGCAAAATGGATGGACCTATCTTCCATGAAGGGCTCAGAGAGTCGTAAGTTTGGAACTATTTCTTTCTTGCCGTCAACTGACCCTTCAAAGTCCCTATTTTGGGCTTGCTATCATGATAGCGTTTGGAGACAACATCTTCGCTTCAGTGCCCATCAACCTGATTCAAAAGCACCCTAAGTTTGCTCGATATATCACGTCTACTATTGTCAACGGTGTCTCCCAATTCACCAACGTCAACAAGAGAGTAGCCCATGTCATCCTTCACTTTCTTTTCAAGGGCGAATACCAGCTTCTCCCCAAGACAGACGAAATCAAGGAGGAGTCACTTCATCGAGAATTCTCCGAGAGCATGCATGTCTATCTGGAGGCAATCGAGATTGGACTTGACGGACTCGCGAATCTAGTCTTGGCTAGCATTGAGCAAGAGGGCCACAAGATGACATTAACTGACATCATCTTGATCATGGACAAGCGGTTCCACGAGGACAAGGTTCGAGGATGTTTGCTGAAGGAGTATATCCTTCGTCGTGCAGCTGCGGACGATGAGGAAGTCACAGCAGACGAGCTCCGAAAGGTTCGCAACTATCCTTTTGAGAAGAAGAACATGGTCAGCATCCTTCTCGAGGCCAACTTGGAATTAAAGTCTAAGCTGCAGAGACTACAACACGGGGTTTCGATGAACTAATTGAAGGATGTTCGAATGAAAGGGCAAGGGTAGAATGAGGACTCCCCCGAATGGTCACGGTATTAGTCGATAAGGCCAATTATTGCCCTGACCGCCTACTTGGTTCTGAGGGCTATTCCGAGCTTCCTGCTTTTTCTAGATAGCGAACGAGATAGGCTACACTATAAGCCAGAGAAATTGACAAAGGGCGCTCAGTATCACTGCCCCAAGAGCCTATACTAAAGCCGTATCTATGTTTAAATTTGACAGCTTTGTCACCTGACATCTCTGGCGGAATGGGAGAGCCTCACAAAAGATCAAAGTCCCCTCTCATTCAACACTAACAGGCCCTCATTCTTCATGGCATTCGCCTGTAGTATCGGCGCCTTTCGAGAAGTCATCCCGAGCCTTCGGCTTCCCTCAGTTGGCCGTCCACAGCAAAAGCTGGGCAATGACGATCCAAAGGCATATTTCCAGGTACGGAAGGTCGCTCTAATAGGCTCATGTCCCACAAAGTTCTGTATATAGAAGCGTAGAGATGAATACTCTTAGCCGTTTGTAGTCGGGTTGAGGTGGGTCGTGTTACTGGCGAAGTTCGGGGTTATTCCTTGGAAAGCTTTTGGCCGCGCCAATTAACAAACGTAGTTTCTCAGTATCGGGAGATTCGGCCTGGCCGACATAACGGAGGAAAAGAAGACTGGCACTATTAGTTATAGGTTGTTAATGCTTAGTGTTTCTTGACAAGAGTCAGGGGCAGATGACTTACATCGATATGGCCAAGAGAGCAAAAGTGGAGTTCGCTTTTCGTTTCTGTAAGGAGGCATATTGAGTAATGCGTGTCAAAGATAGCCTATTGTGATGTAAGTATTAGTATTATGTATGAGAATGTCGAAATGGACCTAAAATGACGATGAAGTGCCATTGAAGGCCATTCAGTATGACTGAAGTATACGTAGTCGCAGAAACCAACGTAGCTGAGAGAGGAGAGAAGGGGGACAGGTGAATCAAAGGGTTTGAGCGATGCTATAGCAGCCAAGGTCTAGATCGTGGCACCTGTTAAGATGCAACTTGCGGCTCTGGGTGCCAATTGGGTGAGTGCCTTGTTTCTAACCAGCTTGTGGCCATGAATGCTAAGCTACCTTTTCATCCGACTGAGTGCTACAAGATGAATGTACCCGTGATGGTGGTCTCGGTGATGCATATCACTCAGCCGTCCTTTTGGGCACCGCCATTTGGTTTCCTGGGCAGATACCCGTGTTGCCTTGCCTGTCTTGATGTGTTTCGGAAGTAAAGCAAGAATAGGGACGAAGAGACTAGCTGAGAAGGTCCTTCGGCCAGTTTAGACCTCTGTGCATTCTTCTTGGGTCCTGTTCGTATGGTGAGTGTGTGCTCATAGGTAGTTGATTACATTCACGTCAAGCTCATCGATGCGGCCCTTGAGTCGCATCGCCACGACGGAATTTGACTGAGCGGGGTAGAAACATGAGCAGAATCAATCTGACAGGAGAAGGGAACTGCTAAGTAGATGCTCTCTTAGGTTAGGGACATGCTGGATGGTGGCTGCGTCATTTCTAGGATGATGGTACCCTTCGCAAGAAGCAGAATAGCGGCTCAGGAACCTTTTATATGGCGGAAGGAGAAATCAAGTCGAGTATCGTCTTAATTAAGGGTGGTACATGTCTTAAAGCTGCATACGCTGGGTTTCGGCCGGTCATTCTTGGGTTGTAGTCGAGTGTCGCAGGCTGGTGCTCATTTGGGGGCCTCAACCAGGTCCAGTCTCAACACCACGGCAGTTGTCACAGCTGAAAGGATGATGAAGACATCTAATGGGCTTAAAGTGCTGCACTGACATGTCGGTTGTTCGATGTCGCTTTCGGGAGTCTGGCACGGTCTCATTCCCAGTGCGCATTCATGAGTCCATAGGATGTGTTCCGCACGTACTGTCGCGAATAGCCAATATATGACCGAATAAAAGCACCTTCTCGTATGAATGTTACGTTGAGGATGGGAGAATTATGCCTCATAGGACGTATCGGACTCCGCTCGAGAGACAGGGCCGTAGAGTGGGAGTTGGGAATCTGATGTCGGTGCATTCCAAGCCAGAGGTGTACAAGTTGGCTTCCCTCCGTTTCCTAGCCCCACTGGCACGTTCTGCAATCAAGCAAAGTTGGCCACCTACAGTGGACTTATGCGCTCTATCCAGGCTCCTTTTCATTCTCCTACTCTTGAGCTTTTCTGTAACAAGAGTGCGCCTCTGGATCTTGAAGGCCTGTAATATATGCCATGCCTTCCTTGCCAAGATCTTACGAGACACAACAAGAACGAATGCAGATCGATTATCGGTTCAAGCTTGTCTGAAAGTACTAGGGCATGCAACACCCGTAGCCCATTTTTAATATGGTTCTTACTTGGAGGTCTGATTCCAGTGGGTGGCTTGCTCGAATAACCAGTGGTGAGTTGCTTGTCCTCTATTATTATTGTCCTAAATGGCAATCTGCTTGTCACTGGGACTGGACCTGAAACGTCGTAAATTTGTTTCAACGAACTAATGCACAGATCAATACCTTCGCACTTCAGATACTCCGCCAACTACCCCGTCCACCCCACGCAAAAAGGTCTCTTCTCTAGCGTTGTTCCGGAGCTCTCGAGTTTGTTATTCTTATTCTCAAATAACTGACGATACCTGATTATCAAGACTGAGTCACCCCTCTACCAGACTGGAGGCACTTTGTTCCTTTGTTGTCGCTTAAGCTACGGGTAGCAGACACAATGAGACGCAAGAGGATGATATCGAGAGCCTTCTAGTGTTCTACGAGCAGAGTGATGCAGTGCCTGGATTCCCGTCGCTGATCTTGAGAACCAGAGAACGGAGTTGAAGAGTCCTTTGCAAGAGCATGCGAGCTATGTACCACGTAAGGAGCTTTCTCTCGTGGGAGAAAGAGCGTAATTGGTCTTGCGTAACAACATGACCAAAGCCGTCAACTTTCTTCATGCAGGGTAGAAACAAGCAAGTTGATCCTACCCAAACCGTCCACGTGACATGCATGAGGCATATCTACCTACTTAGGTACCTAGCCAATGAGCTACGAAAACATGGCGTCTTGGGTTTCCACAGTTCCTTTTGCCTGTGACGCCTAGACATACAATCCTCATATTACTCCGCACCAAACCGCCAAACACGCCTTTCACGCAACGTCCAAGTTTGCTCCGAAACAAAATGTCAATCATCCATACCGTCCTCTTTCAATTCAAATCAAGTGTTGGTTCTACTGATATAAAAAAGGTATGTAACACACGAAAGAGGCCTTGAAAGTCTGAATCAACTGACAAACAAAATTCACTTAGACATGCGATCGATTTCTTTCACTGAAAGATGAATGCCTCCATCCTACAAGCAACAAGCCATACATACTCTCGCTCCAAGGGGGCAAGGACAACTCTCCAGAAGGAATGCAGGTAATGTTGCTCGCAAAGGCGATTGTGCAAACTTCCGGCTGACCAATGACAGGATGGGTTAACACATGGCTTTGTTGTGTTCTTCAACTCAACCGAAGATCGTGATTACTACGTCAAGACAGACCCAGCTCATCAGGCTTTCATTGCTGAAGTCGGCAGTGTCCTTGAGAAGGCAGTCGTACTTGACTTCGCAAATGGCGTATACTAGAGACAAACTTGACCGACACTATGGACGAATCTATGCCCCCTCCTGGATCAATTCAACTTCTTGTAACTTAAAAATATTTCCATTGTGGCGTATATTGTATGCAATAGAGCTCGAGCGGGCGTATTGCAACTGGTCGTCATTTGGTATAGGAAGAGCCTCGAGATGCCAGTACCAGCTGAGACGTTCATGGGGATCTTTGCTCTATTATGGAGAAGTTAGCGAGTGACCTCATCCTCCCATATTGGGGCTCAAGTCTGAATTCAGTACCAACCCATTTTACCCCTGAGATTGGGGTGAGACCTAACAAGATTTCCACCCACCTTCTTTCCATTTACAAGCTTCCAGACTCCTTTATCAGACCCAACACCATTCAAATCACATTTGATCGATATACTCGCCATTGTAAGCCACTGAATTGTAGCTGGCACGAGATCCTGCACAAAGACTGCGCTGTCGTTGAATGGGTGTGACTCAAATTTGACATGCTGTTCCCGTGCCACTGATCTGAAAGAGCTTGCGCAGCCAACACCAGTAATGCTTTCTCGGTATACTGACTCTAACATATGTCCCAATTGAGCGGCTGGCGTGTTGGCTGAGGAGATTGAACTCCGTGTGGGGATGGGCACTAATTGATTGACTTCAGTAGTGAGAGTAAATGCTGCTCGAATTGCTTGCGGCCGGGGACCCGCAAGCCAATCCTGACTGACACGCACGAGAGTTGCCGTGTGGACTCAGATGATTTGTCTGATATCACTGAGATGACCAAGACTTTCCAGGATACTTCCCTACTTAGGTAGCGATCAATCCTGGTGTTGTATGTTAAGGATTAAGACCCTAGGTACCTTGACCATGCATGGGATAGGCTGTAATTTCCCACCAGCATGAAAGAGCTTGATGCCAGGAACGACAATCGTATAAGACCATAGTCTGAGAAATGGACAGTTTGTTTATGAGACTCAATGGCGTACTTTCGTCGTGCTCTGGCAGTCTTTTAAAACTTCTACAATTGTTGTGTCCTCCAATCCTGACGTGAATTACATGATTCTGAGAGACCAGCAGATGTCAGAAGGTGCCTGGCTACTTTAGCACGTTGTATTAGTGGCAGAAAATTCGAGCTACCGCTACAGTGCACCAAACCCCCTAAAGCCAATGTCTGGGTAGTGTCCATTATTGAATATTTCCTTTTCACGACCCACTTGCCTCCAGGTAAACTCGAGATCATGGTCCTGCTGGACGAGAATTAGTCAGAGTCTTCATGGCACTTGACAGAATACATCTCGGCTCCACAAAGGTCCTTCCACTACGATCTGGCTCTTCTCCAAACAGGTTACTACTGTTGAGTTCCTATTGTCATCTTGAGTCTTCAGGTGATGGATAGAATCATCCTCGGCTGGCGGTCTTTGAACCACTGGAAATTTATCAACATCGACGACAAGGAGCACATTTTCCATCCCGACAAAGGCGACTTCTCTCTTGTTCCGGACGAGAATCGGGATATACAGCAGAAGGTCACTGACGAGAAGCTTATTTCTCTCTCTAGGAACCCTCAATGCGTCGCGTTCAGGACGCCCAGCGCCGCTATCACTGCTGCCAAGGATAAGAAGTAAGGCCAGCTCTCCTACGATGAATAAGATGTTAACCCTTTTACTCAGATCAAACTCTAGCTCCCCCCTTATCAGTCTTCCCCAGAAGATTATTGAACACATTGCCGCTGGTCTGGCCAACCTCGACGACGGCGACTCTCTGATCAGGCTCTCTCTCACTTGTGGATATTTCTTCCGCCTTCTCGCGCGAGACGTCCAGGCTTTGATGCAAGCTGATATGGGAAAGTGGTGTAACGATCGTATTGTATTTGCTGGCGGAATCGCTCTTGGTATACCTAACCGCGTGGGGACTCCCAAGGAAGAAGAGGTGGAGTGGTTTGAGGGCAACTACAACAGCCTTGTCGACATGGACACCCAAGCTATAGCGGACTGGGTACCTGAGGGTCGCTTATACCCCAACCAGATCTTGGATAATCCGGGGAATCTGATTTACTCGACCAGAGCCAGCCTATTGACGAACAAATCGGAAGGCGGGTTGCTGCTACTGAACCGTCTTCTACCGCTTCTTAGCCAACGCCCTGATCATATAACAAGAGAGGGGGCCTACCAGTCCTGCGAAACCTTACCACAAATGAATATGTACGCTGCACTGAAGACTTGATTCGTAACTTGAACCTACGGGAAGCACTTATGATCTTCATCGCATTCGCTAGAGACGATAGCGATATCCCCACTGTAAGATCATAGGTTGGCCATCGCTTCGACATCTCCCCTGCGTGGATGGTTCAAGTTACTAGATGGATTGACCGAACCCCGGAGGCTCAGGCTTAGCTCACATCACGCGAGCATGACTACGAGCATTGGAGGAACTCAATTCGCTTTCCACGACAGCATCCTCGCGCTACTTGATTCCATCAACGAATGCAGATTCAGATCGGCGCGAAACAACCTGAGATTGGTAGGCAAGAAGCTGAGCACGACGGACACGAGACCCAGAACGCAGCTTAGCTCACTATTCAACAACAGTATCGTGCCAGAAGACTGTCCGCTCCAAAGATATTGCTTTAAAAGGATCTGCAGAGCTGGATGGTACCGTTTGCTGTTCAAAGATCATGCTATAAAACAACGGGTGTTTTAGATAGTTGAAAGTAGGTTACGGGATGGGAGGAAGGTAAATAACATCGGATAGTCAATAAAGGTTTCACCAGCTACTACGATTTAAACGGCTTACATTGTTGCATTTTGATAGTGCAGCCCGTGAGGAAATATCGTACATCACGCAGTGCTGGCCTATTGCGAGTCGCTAGGGTTTCAATGGGCGTTTTACTGGAACACGATCTTGGCCTCACGGGAGATCTTGAAAATGAACATTTACGTGAGCACATTCATGGTAGTGTTTGTTTATCAACCCTTTAATTGACTATATCATTGTGCCAGCGGCTACATGATTCCTTAAACCTAGCTTAACTAGCTCACAGGGCTACCAAGATAACATAGACCTCAAACTACATCGGCATGTCCCTAATTTGGATGATCGAGTCGGAATGCTTCCAAGCTCACAAAAGGCCTTGGGTGCCGTGAGCAGTACCCTCCCAGAACCTGACCATTTTGGCCATGAAGTCGCTGGTGAGAACGAGCTCCGTATTCTCCACGAGCTTCTGGCTGGGGTAGTAGTTGCGATCCGGCTGGATTCCGTCCTCGACGAAACCCATGATCTGGGTGCGAGCAGCGTGGATGGCCTTCTCCTAGTTGTGATTCATAACACGCAGAAACTCGCGGGAGTCATAGTTGTCAACCGCAGCCTTGCAAGCCACCTCCCAATTCATGTAGCTCCACAGATCAACATCCCTCTCATGAACGCGTTGTCCATTTCTATCCTCCCACTCAGCGTGGATGGTCATTCTCTTGCTGTCGAGAATGAGTGCGAGATAGCACAGGTCGAACTGGTTACGTCCCGATTCGTCCAGGCGGCCGTCTTCATGGAGGATAGGACTAATGTCATGCTTGAGAGCACCAACGTTGACAGCGTAGTCAGTGAGCCTCTTCGGGCGGATGACAGGCATGGGGCCGACTCCTTTCTCGGTGTCCCAGTCGTAGAAAATAGCAGCGAGAAAGTAGTTCAGATCACCAAACGTGACAAAGTACCTTCTGGCACGAGCACCAGGGTTGGCCCGATCGAATCGGACGAGGTTGCGAGAAATACATTCAACCTCGGCAGCGCTGAGTTGAGAAGCAAGGTAGATCTCGGTTCCCCCAGCACGAGCTGTGGCGTAGGCCTCAGAAGTGTAGATGTAGCCGCTCATCAGAGCATCACCGCCATCCGGGAGTCTCTCAGGGTATTCCTCTCGAGCAAACTCCTCGACTAGTTGATAGTTAGATAGATCCTTAAATGGCCCTCAGATGAGTTATCCCTTACTGTCTTCGTCGAGAACATTGGCCACAGCAACGTAGATACGTCGGGGAGAAGGTGTTTCGAGGCGGAGCGCCTGAAGGGTGGTAAATGACATTCCGGAGCTTTCTAGACTTTGTGGAAGTTTGTTGTTGGTAAAAGGTGTTCTTAAAAGATGCCTCGAAGTTTGTGGTGCTTCGAAGATGTGGGTGAAGGAGAAAGGTGTGAGGAGCAGAATCCCAGTTGAGATAGACGGGACGCTGACGAAACGGCCTTCCGGTTGCCAGTGGGGTTTGTTTACAATGCGCTGTTGACTACGTATTCAACACAGTAGGAAGTGTCTAACAATGCCACGGCACTGCTCAAACTTCACTGCAGGGGTAACGCTCTTCAAAAGCGGGCTGCTCGTTACAGCAGCGTAGTGCTGAGTCCGGAAAGTTGGAACTCCTTTCTTATTGTTGATATACAGAAGAGGTACATAATAAAAGTACATTTGCTGAACCCTTTTGTTCCTTCGGGTTGAACCGTAAAGTACAGTGCCCTAAAGCGCTGAGATCATCGGCATATCCATGGTCTGCTGATGGGTTGGTACGGGCAACAATGGGCATCAGCCTCCCCAGGTCAAGATATAACGCTCCCTAGTAAAAGCTCCAAATTCGTTAAAGCTTCTTTCTTGCTTATCTGAGCCTCATCCTCATTATTATTGGGATATCTTCGTGTTCTGTCTCTGGGTCGACGTGATTCGGAGTATCCATTATACCGGGGGCTGGGCCAGGGGCTTATAGAACGGGCTTGCAGCGTCCGTCATTCCCTTACATTATCTACCAAATTAATTAAAATTGCATGTCCGCAATCTCTCTATAGTTGTGTGAAAATATGAGTATGAAGTTAGCATACATCCAGTTGCACATGGCAGCTCCTCCTCTTCTGTTTGTAAGTGCTACGGGGCACATGCTAAGACTTCAGTGATGCCGAGTGAATCTACTTGAATATCTTAAATTGTGCTACTAAAACTACATATTGTCAAGTATTTGCTCACAGTCAGCAATCTTAAGATCTGGAAACTTCATCCACCTCTCCTTGAGACTTGCTCTTTTATTCTGCTCTCCCCCATTAGCCCTAGATGAAATGGCGAAGACTGAGCACTTGATCCAGAGTTCTTGACTCCTCTCGAGCCCATTCGGAACTCCTACGGATGCTGCCGGTATCAGCGTTCTTTGCCGTATCAGGTTGGTGTTTGAATCTGGCTTTAGGGCACAGCTATCTACTGTAGCCTCTTTTTGATCAACAAGAGCTTCAACCAAAATACCACTTAATCCGTCTTTAGATGAGATGATAGTCGATCTTTCGTCCGAGAATTGACCCTCAAACTTACCGAGGGCTGCAACGTTAGGTATTTGTAGCATTGGTAAGCTCATACCATTTTCTTCCTTACGACCATAAATCGCAAATCCACCTTCAACGGTGTGAAGCGATGGTATGGATCCATGGCATCGTATGCGGTGCATTCTAACATGCCAATCCGGCCATTGGTCTGTTGGTGGAATCAAGATGGTGTCAACACTCAAGGCCCGGTCTCCCCATGGATACCATCTGACACTTGTAATCGAAACTTGCAACTTCGCACCTTTGTCCGTCTTGGTCGAAAGAGTTCCAAACTTCACTTCATCACACTTCCATTTAACCGCCCATGTTTCTCCGCCGTCTCGACTCAGTGCTAATTGATTATCCGGAGCAATCTGTTGGATGAGTGGCCCAGTGGGAACAGAGAAGCCAAAGGCAGATGAATAGGCAAACTTGCAGTATTTGGCTTGGTTTGCCTTCATTGGCCAAGCGACGAACTGACCGGGAGCAAGCATGAAGTGATGGTTGCCGAGCGGGTGATTGCATACGATTTGCTCGGGGGCTCGGATGTTTTGCGTTGGGGGGTCAAAGGAAGGATAAGGGAGGGCATTGGAAGTCCAGAACTCGTCATCTCCAGCTAAACCGACGGCTATGAGTGTCTTGAGACACCAGTAAACTGATTGGGGAGAGTTGTAGTCTTCTGCCATGTACATATTACTATTTCGATGTCAGTGACGGTGGTGGGGCAGAAGCATGAGTCAACTTACGGATATAGCCATCCAATGTTGAGAGTGCCATCCGTAGAAAATATGTCTGCTGAATTACTTGCCCACCATCTCAAATGGCGGGAAAGGAAGCCTTTGATGGCCCCAGGGGAGTCAAGGGGCTTAGGCATGTTTCCAACTTTGGCAAATGCAAGAGCCCCAAAGAAGCCTCCAGAAGCAAACCGATATGTTAGAGATCGACCGAAAGGAATTGAAGATCCTGTGCGATGTTAGCTGATACAAACCGTTTGTTTGTTTGTTTGGTCCTTGCCTTGGGAGTCAAAGTATCTCCAAATCTGCTGTCCAAAGTCGCGGGCTCGTTGCCGATACATCTCGCACCTCGATTCATCAATGTCAGCAGCGAATTTGGAGTAAAGCACCTGGCTAAATTGAATAGCGAAGCTTCCAGAGTAGTAGTCTGCCTGTCTTCCGACTCCGATGGCGTCTCGACGCCCGGTCTTGACGGCTACCGCACGTTCCTGGTTCGCTTGATCATCTGTCTGCCAGGGTCCATCTGCTGACCACCCATATCCAATGTAGAAGCTATCCAGTATCTCCAGGTCTTCATCCATCTCTTTCTGGACTTGAGATTGGGGTATGCCACAGGTTTTGACCAGAGCAAGGTTGCAGAACACGCGGAACCAGCGCCAGTTTGTCGGAGGCATCTTCTTTCCGTTGATGGAACTCAGCCAAGAGACGATGTTCTTCTTCTGATACTTGCTCAAGGGATCATAGAATCGTTTCGGTGCTGCAATCAATGCGAAAGCAATCATCTCGGCTTCCACCATCCTCTGGTCCATATCGTTCATCGCACCCCAATACTCTGGATGTTGTGGATCGGTTCCCGCGATAAAACCATCGATCCATGGTTGAACAAGCTCATCGACACGAACTGCAAGCTCTTTGTTGGAGATGGTGTCATATCCGTAAAGCAATGGTGCGATGGCCCATAATGGCCGTGCAAACCCTTCCAACTGAGCAGCCGACTCGTCGAAGTGTGCACCTGTGGCAACAGGGATGCGGATCCGAGACTTATCTGGGGAGAAGTACTTTTTTAAAGGACTGATCAAGGCAATAATGGCTTCAATAAAGTGATCTCGGCTTTCGAAGGGATTGTCGGAGAATCCTGGTAGCGGGGGCATGTTGAGACAGGGGCTTGAGAAACTTGGAAATTCTTGGGTTTGTGTAACCTAGGCAAGCGTGAAAACAGAAACACAAACTCAACTCCCTTGGGCAGACTACACCATAATTATCAACACCTCCATTTTTGTCCCAAGACGAGATAAATGCGACTTCAAAACAGTTGGATTGACCCAATTTCGGGCGTCGGGCTATTCACTTCCGAAAACACCATCAGCTAATGGAGACCTTCAACTATTGGCTCGCTTACAACATCCTCCCCATGGGGAAACCGCCCTTTGGTCAGGGATCGACACGCGAACGCCTCCTCATCCTCCAAGCTCTCCTCTTATTACATAACTATGCAACTCCTCGGGCAGCGGGCAAACTCTAGAATCACACAATCACTATTGAGATGGATCATCAGAATACGCAGTCATCCGGAGCTAGCAATAGACTTGCAGCTGGTGATGCCGAGGTCCCTTCGTGTCAGGGATGTCGACGACGAAAGCTCCGCTGTTCGAGAGATAAGCCAACATGCAATCACTGTGAGAGATTAGGTGAGGTAAGGGCCAGGAAGGATGGGCTATGGAGACTGACGTGCATAGACTCGCCTTGCGTGTACGATCTAAAGAAGAACAAACCAGGTATCAAGACGGGTGCCATTGAAGGTCTCAATCGGCGAGTTGGTACGTCCAGCATTAAAAAGTCCGCTCATTACTCATAAATATCAGAGGCTCTTGAGAACACGGTATACGATAATGCGCAACGTGGTAACACAAGCGGGTCGTCGGAGTCTTCACAAATCATCGGAGCATTTTCTAGCCTTATCCAGGAACTTCGAAGCCTTGTATCAAGCCCTGGGGGTTCATTGCCACTACGCCCTATTCGAGCATCAGCTCAAGATCATCATGCGACAGCTGAATCTGTGTCTCTGTCCTCTCCAATCGATGTCCAGTACCATCCCCGAAAAAGACGAAGGGTTGATAGCTGTGGCAATCCGAACATAGAGCTAGCCAGCCAGCTGAATGAGCTTGGAAGCACCACAAGCCAGCTGCCTCCACCGGAGCTGCTTGAAGAGGTCATCAACGCATACTTCATTTCGATTCAGCCATGGATACCTATACTACACGAGACTCGCTTCAGGAGCCGCTTCTATAACCATGAGCAGCTTCCTTGTCTCACAGTTCTCCTGCACGCGATTGTTGTTGCTGCTATACGATTTGTCGATTCCAGGACTGAAAGAGTATCGGAAGAGGAGGTTGAGAACTGGATTTCCAAGTCCAGGAGCATTGTCCTTCTATCTGCAATGGACGGTATGTCGGTAGAGAACCTGCAGGCATTGAGCATAATAGCATTTACAGATGTAAGTCCTCTCTTCCTCACTTATCCAGATGAGCTAATTGAGGCTTGTAGATGGGCAATGGAGATATGTCCAGAGCTTGGCCCATCATTGGTTCACTTACAAGAACTGTTGAGTATCTTCAACTCAGTGTTGAAAATGACGACCGGCAACAGGGGCCCCTTCTGAGTCCTTTGACATCTCTACCACCATCACAGAGCTGGACACAAGATGAGGAGCGAAGAAGAGTGTTTTGGAGTATCTTCAATCTTGACAGGTACGTGTAGCAACTGATGATTATAGACACAGCTAACCGTATGCCAGGCTCTGCTCTGTCATGACTGGGTAGGACAGCTCGCGAAGCACTCGAATTAGGCTTCTGCTAACATATGCAGCTGGAACACTAGTTTAACATCCGACGACGTCCGCCGAAGACTCCCAGCCGATGGAGGTCTTTGGCACAAAGAAGAGACCGTCTTGACGCCGTACTTTGGGATTTGGGACCGATCTGCTGCAAAGATGGGAAACTCGATAGTTTTTCTTCCGGCCCATTATCCCAGCCCAGAACAAGTTACCGATGCGCCTCCCGAAACACCTTCGACCAGCACCACAGCACCGAAAGGTAACGATACAGTCGACATGACAACCGTGGGCGCGTTTGCCTACTGCATTGAGGCAACTGAGTCTTTGAGCCGAGTCACGACTTACTTTCTGCAACAGAGGATCAATTTCCGTGACCGACAGGAAGTCGGTAATTGGCTTACCAGATTCAAAGAGCTTGACCTACGCCTTGTTCAGTACGTCCTCACAAGGTGTCTTAGGATTAGCGGCTAACATTGTAGACAGCTGGAAAATGTTCCTCCCCCAGAAATGGAAAGACTCCAACATTTCTCGAAGACCCACCGTCATCAACATGGATCCGAACTTGACGCTGGCTCATATCACCCATAACACATCTATGATCTTACTCCATCAGCAGATCGCATATCCAGCGCCTCAATGGACCAGCATAGTCAGAATGCCGAGTGCTCACAGCGCTGAGACTTGCCAGATTGCCGCTGCGGAAACAGCAACGATCACTCGGAAATACCTCAAGTACACACCAGACGTTAGTCCTGTGAATACCCAATTCGCATTTTGTGTCTTTATCAGTGCTCGTGCACTACTTGGTAAGCAGCCCAGTCTAAGTCAACGCGCTGATTCTCTCTGACAAAGTCTTAGTGCACTGGAAGTTTTACAAAACCGATCTAGCCCCTGAATTTTGGGTTTTGGTCGAAAGTCTCGACGATTTCGCTAAGCGTTGGAACGGCCCATGCTTCCAATCGAAATCAAAAGCCTCATTAGCGGGAAACTACAGTACCCAACTGCGTGCCCTCTACAAAGCTTGTGATGAGGATCCAGATTATTCTCCAGACGTACTTGGTTATTCCACGGATGGTTTCCTGACTCAAGCATCCAGTCATTTCCATCGGAGCGGGGCCGAAAATCGAAAGAGTGATTCTGGCCATAATGAATCAATATCTGAACCGTTGCCAAGTTCAGTCGAAGCCAGGCCACCCAACTCCGCAGTACCAGTGGATCCTACTCTGACGCAAGAACCAAACAATCAACTGAACTTCCTGTCACAAATATCTCCAATGAACCCTGGGGTGGAACATAACTCCCCAGATGAACTGTCTGCTATTTCGACGGTTCTTATGGACCAGGATTTCATGCAACTAGATCGAGTAATCAGTTTTGACGATATGATGTTTACAGCCCAGACCATCGATGATCAAGGGGCTCCCTTCACGATCAATAACTGGGCACTGGGTTGATTTTGATACTTAGTACACTCATTACGCTTGATTTAGTCTTGTAGAGCATGCTCTATCATAGAATTTTGCAAATGTATATAATCTTAGGCAAGACCCATTTTAAGCAGCCTGTTCCCAAACTCAATCAAATAATAGTCCGCATAAACAAGCCCATGATCCCAGTATCTCTTATAGTCCTTCGCGTTGTGATTTGCTGTGGCATTTTTCAAAATGGCCTCAAAGTGAGTTCCCGGTTCCAAATCTTGAACTTCAAAGGCCCCATTCTCATTTAGCGCGATTCTCGACTTCTCTGGCGCTAAGGAGAAGTCCAGGGTGTCTCTGACAATTTGAACTGCCATCGATCTATACCTATCGCCCAGATCGTATGATCCGTTTGCGGCTAGAGCTTGTGACAGGACAAGCATGCCATTTGCTGCGATGATACCCGCTGAGGAATCTCTCAGGGGTGCAGAGGTGTCAACAGGGGCATCAAAGTCCCAAAGCGGAACATATCTGCCCTTTGTGCGATTTTCACCCTTGACAGGAATCTCAACGCAGTCCTGAGACTTGAGAAGCCTGAAAATGAAGTATTCAGCCAGTCCAATAGCTGCATCGAGGAAATCGGTGTCTTTTGTCCAATTGTACGTTTGTGAGTATCCAAGAATTCCCCAAGCCTGTCCACGGGCCCAAGTTGAGTTCGCTGCATAGCCTTGGCCGGTTCTCTTCTCTTTAACGGCTCCATTTTTGGGATCGAAATTGACCACATGGAATGTGCTGTACATGGTTCGACCAATGGATTCATCTTTCTCTTCTCGCAGTAAGGCCTTCATGAGCGCCTTAGCGTGAGTTGTCGCCGCTTCTGCCATCTCGGTCTGACCAGTCTGTGCTGCTGCGTAGTATAGCAAATCTAGATTGCACATCGAGTCGATTATTACCAAAAAGTCATCCGTCATACTCGAAATGTCAACGCCGTTCTGAGACAGGACATCCCATGATCTGATAGCGCCAACATTGGAGTTATATCTCGTGTAAAGCGATCGTGCTGCAGTGATGATGGATTCGAGGGCTTTTGAATCGTGCAATGTCTCCCAACGGACTCTCATGGATGGCTGGATCATGAAAGACATGTCGTGGGTATCCTTTCTCTCCGCATACTCGTGGAGCGGGTCAGACCAAGCTCGCCCGACACTGAGTAGTTGCTGAAGGAGTTGTTGCTTGTTCGAGTCTCCAGCCGAAGCCTGTGGGAATTTGATGAGGCGCTCGATTAACGAGTACACCGAGCCGGGGAAGAAGCCACATGTCCAGAAGAGCTTCTCACGAAGAGCGTATTTTCCGGCATCAGACCCAGTCTGAGGTACATATTCTGGGTAAGCTAGTGGTGGGTCCTAGTCGTGTAAGCGAATATCTATTGAAGAGGAGGATGTTCTCACGTTATTTACTAGGCCTGACTCTGCAACATGGAGTATCTTTGCGGTCACGTTGTCTTCAAATAGTTCTCGAAGTGCTAAGGTTATCGATTGTGCTTGGGGAGTGACAAACAATTCGCCTTTCTTCAACGGAGTGGCATTATGGGAGTGGCCATTAATACCATTAGAGTTCGTCATGACTACCAATTCTACGCAGTTCGTTCCTGCAGTCTTGATTATGGAACTTCTTTTTTCGTCTATTGTTTCTTCCTTTTAACATCCTCATTAGCCATTGATCTACACTAGCCTTCCACCAAACGACCTCCGCAACCTCCGAGCTTCCGAGAGTATTAGTCCGACATTTGACCCGATGCCCGATGCCCGATAAACCGTTAACCATTTTGGGGATCTCTTCTCTCTGGTGATAGATAGACTGCTAGGATATCGAAAGATAATGCTAAACCTTCCCTTTGTTTTATTTCCCGTCAAATTCCCGTTCTGCAAGCACATGACAGAATGTAACAAGCTAGAGGTTCCCATTTACCTAGCAAGCAGAACTTTATTTTCGTGATGACTAGACTATCCATATTTTATAGCAGAGAAATGAATAATAAAACCGTCCTTCCCATTTACGTAGGTTGGTACGACCTTGAAAGCAGCTATTCTGATCAAATTTGAGAACAAACAGAAACGCGAGAAGCTGTAGGGTACGAAATTCTCCAATCAGTGCTAGCCTCAAAATGCAACTCAACATAGCTATAGACGGTAGCCAACTCAAGTCTATTAGGTATCAGAATGCTGATTGATGAATATACTAAAGCTTGAAATTCCATTCTGCAACTTGATTAAGTCTAAACTTATCCCAATGAGTTTGCCACTGGAAGTGGTGGTTCCCGAATGCAGAGTTGCTGCCTCAGGCTTTACCGTCCCACTTAAATCAATACCATTTGTTGAATTCTCACTTTTGTTAATTAGTTCAAATGAGTCTAATAACTTATCATGAGGCGCGCTCCCTTTCGGCAGGTCGTATTGCGACCATGGGCTCGCGGTTTACACAGGAAGAAATACTTCCCCCCCACGGACGAAGAGCTTCTACCAGGCTACAATCCGCAAGATTACATAGACATAGGAACAGGTCAGGTTTTCAACGACCAGTACAAGATCATCTCCAAGCTAGGATGGGGAGCCAGTTCTACAGTCTGGCTTGCCGAGGATCAAGAAGTGTGAGTTCCCTACATGCATATGCCTTGTCAACTGAGTTTAACGATCTTGGGAGTGGCGGGCGTCGTTATATCGCTCTGAAAGCCATAAATTATGAAAGCTCTGCATACAAACGGAGTCTCAACGAGATTGTACTTACAACAGATTTCTTTTCTCGCAAGACGTCTCACCCTGGTCGTCAGTTCATTCGTGCACCCCTCTATTGGTTCGAGAAGAGTGGACCGCCTTTCAAACCAAATATTTGTCTGGCTCTGGAACCTCTACGAGGAAACATTCTCGCAGTAGGATCCACTGGAAGTAAAAGGCCCTCCTTGACATCGCAGAGACTCAGAACGATTCTGCCTAGTATTCTTCAAGCTCTTGATTACTTACACTCTGAGCTCAAACTCATACATACAGGTGAGATTGGCCCAATGTTGTTTGCGCATAATTTCTAAGAGATTCAGACCTTAGAATAGATCATCTCATGGTTCCTTTTGAGGGTCCTAGTGTTCTGGAAGAACATGTTGAGAAGAATTTGACCAAGCCATTTGGCCCCTGGAGGAAATCCCATAGGCGAGTTTTTCGAGCACAAAACCCTGAGAGGGCCTTCGGACCAATGACAGCTCCAATACCTTATGTCAAGCTGGGTAACTTTTCTCGCGCCCAGGAGTTCGATGGCTACAACATGGGACACATCCAGGCTCCCAATTATCAAGCCCCGGAGGTACAGCTCAAAGGAACCTGGTCTTTTCCTGCTGATATCTGGAACCTCGGCCTCATAGTGTGTGAATTGCTTGGCAGGAACCCAATGAATGGGACCGATAAGTACGGAGAATATCATGAGCGGGTACGAATGGCTCAAATGGTTCGCTTGTTGGGTCCTTTACCGGCCGAACTTTATGACCGGAGCTGGCCGAGTGTCCGCTCAAGCTACTTTTCAAAAGATTGTAAGTCGCCTGCTTGTAAAGCAAAATAGTTTGGTTGCTGATATTGACTAGGTCAATTTCTGCATCGCCATCTCTTACCTCCCGAGTCTTACTCCTTTGATGGCCAACCATTTTCGATCGAGATAGGAGAAGAACGTAGACTCTTTCTTAACTTTATTCAACGCATGTTGAAATGGCTCCCGGAGGAGCGTCCCACGGCTAAGCAGCTGCTTAAAGATCCGTACCTAAGTTATAAGGACCCCAACGATGTCGAAATCCAGGAGGATAGAATTAAGAAGTCGAAGAAGGATTAAAAGCCCAATACAGCGATTAAAGGAAGGCTGAGAGTGGTAAGAGCTTATTAAAATAATAGTCTGGTATTTAGACCCCAAGATTGCATAGAGTTTGGGTATTGGATTCTAGCATGGAAGACAGAACTGTACACCGTTGACCTGACGATTCTCTGGTGCACTTTGCGTTGGGTTGCTTAAATAGGCAACGACTGGAGAGGGAAGAGGCGCCAGTATGAATTGGGACACGGGAGGCATTCAGAAGAAAAGGGTAGCTATTATGGCGGCATCTATACTAATTGTCTAAAAGTGTAATCTAGGCGGATCCATACATTCTGTTATGATATTAGAATTCTAAACGTTTTGTTGGTGTTTTCTGGCTAAGCCAGGTTGCAGGCCCCCCCTACTCGGCCTTCTTGGAGGTCTTGGTTCGGAGTTTCATCAGGAGATAAACCAGGGCATACGAGCTGAAGACAAAAGCCGCTGTAATACCAGCATTTCTCCAGGCGTATGAGTACTCATTGATGTTCAGAGTGCGCAAGTAATCTTCGCCCTTACTGTATGAGCACACCATACATTGATCGGTCGCTTCAGGATTGACCAGCTTGCTAGGGACATGGGTAAGCCACTCTCTGAGATATTCACCACAGGTAGTGCCGTTGGGAGGGGAGAAACGAGCAAACTCGCTTTCCTTGCACTTGACATCAGAGCCCCAGATATCAAAGGCTAGCATGCTGCTCATCAAGTAGTTGAAGGGGTTGATATAGTACATCCAGTAGCGCCAGAAAACCTGGAGACCAGCGTACGGTACCAAAACTCCGCAGAAAGAGACCAAAATCGTAATAAGGAGAGGATTAACGAGCGTAGCGAACACCTCGTTAGGTGCGTAAGCGGCGATGAACTGACCGATGCCAGTGTAGATGAACTCATACATGAGCATGACGAAGAATGTTCCCCCGGCGCGAGAAGATGTCGCCGGGAAGCCCACGGTATAGTACCAGCAGATATAGTAGATGACAGCACAGACAACTAAATAAGGTAGCTCTGATACGATGAGACCAGTCACGAAGGCGATCCAAGAGTACATCTTGGACTTCTTCTCTCGCGTCTCAAAGATATCTCGGCGATAGATAAACAAAGGTTGAAGCTGAGCCATTACGCCAGGGGCGACAAAAATGAAGTTGAAGATGGTGAAGAGCTTTAGCTGGAGTTCACCAACCGAAGAACCAATCTGCCAGAACGTGAAGCCGTTGAAGAGGGCCAAGATGAGGTGCAGTGCAAATTTGTTGTTAACGTAGTCCACGTTGCGGTACAAGGACACGTTCATGCGGTGGGTCACGAGCTTGGTCTGCTCCCAAAGAGAAGTCGCAAACTCTTGACCGTCGTCAAGTGTTCCGGGTGGCTTGGATGCAGCTTCGCTGATGATGTGGTCGAGTTCCTTCTCAACAGCCTCGTGCTCAGAGGAGGAGAGCCAGATTTGGTTCCAGTCCTTCCCCTGTGAGAGATGGCCAGAAACAACATCAATCATGTGTTCTGCGGGGTTAACCTGCTCGGGACAAGGAGCACCATAACGACCAAAGTAGTCAGTAACTGTCTTTCCATGTTCGCCAATGTCGCCGAAATATACCGTCTTGCCGCCCTTTGCGAGAAGAAGAAGGGTATCAAATTGAGAAAAGAGTTGCGCGGAAGGCTGATGGATAGTGACAAGAATAGCTTGTCCATGTGCAGCCAACTTACGCAGGAAGCGGACAGTGTTGTAGGCCGATTGTCCATCGAGACCAGAGGTAGGCTCGTCAAGGAATATCAGGATGCTGGGCTTGGACACGAGTTCCACGCCTATGGTGACACGTTTGCGCTGCTCAACACTAAGACCGGCGCCAACTTGCCCAATCAGGGTATCTGCAAGGTCATGGAGCTCCAGAAGGTCAATGATGGTGTCGACATATTTGAGTTTCTCCTCACGAGGAGTGTCACGGCTTTGACGGAGAAGGGCAGAGAATTCGAGGGCTTCACGGACAGTTGCAAACTTCTCATGGACATCAAGCTGCTCACAATAGCCAGCAGACCGCTGAAATGACACGGGAAGAGGGCGGCCATCAACCATAACGGAGCCGTGGATGGTACCCTCGGTCTTTCTTTGAGCCAGGACATCGAGAAGAGTGGTCTTTCCGGCACCTGAAGAACCCATGAGAGCTCCTAACATACCGGGCTTGACCCATCCCTGAACGTTGTCAAGAAGGACCCGATCGCCTTGAGGTGTCTTGACAGTGTAGGTTAGGTTCTTCCAAGTAAAGACTGAGGTGTTGCGAACGAGGCTGCCGCCATCGCCGCTAGTATCGGAGTCATCCCCGGACAGAACGCCACCATCGCTGCTGCTGCGGACCTTCTTTTCACCTTTTGTCTGGCCTTCTTCATCAGATTGACGGAGAGTAGCCGTGACGTGTGCATTCTCACGAGGAATGACCAGACTTGGTCCGTCTTCAGAAGAAGCGTGCCACTTGGTGGTGAAGAATATTGTGATAATAACGAAGAAAAACCACCAGGCCCAGATGATACCAAAGTTTCTCCACACATGGCTATGACTATAGGAAAGCGATGCCAGATAATCATCGCCAGTGACATAGTTCTGACCAGCTTTGGCGCCTCCAACGCCGGCACAAGCTTGGTTACTGTGAAAGCCTGGGCCACTGGGGACAAGATTATTACCAACGCAAGGAATGATCTTGTTGTGAAACTCATTGGAAAGTAGTGCATCGAAGCCGTATGCCAGAGGATTGATCCAGAATATCCAGACAAACCAGTCGTGCATCAGCGGCTTCTGGATGAGATAGCCTGAGTAGATGATGGTGGCGGTGATAACTAAACCCGAAGCCTTGGAAGCAGCGTCAAAATTACTAAATGCTGAACCAATGGCTCGAAAGAGGGCAGTGATGCACTAAAGAACATGTTAGAAAATGACCTTCTTAGAGGCAAAGGATTTACTTACAATAGTGATTGAAACAAGAAGTACCCAGAAGGTGAAGAAATGCCCAGCGGTAGCGGTAAGACCAACCATGAAATACTCCACAACCGAAAAGGTGGTGACTTGCAATAAAATGATCGGTATATCAGCTGCAATCTGTGCAATACAGAATGCAGCAGGATGGTACATGGCGAAGGACTTGTGTTTGAGCAAGACAGGACGACCAGTGAATGAGTCGGTAACTTCGCTCATAGAGATCAAGGAATTTGAAAGAAGAGCAACAAAAACGGCGCCTGACTTGATTAACAGCCCACTGGAGTCGGAAGATGCGTTGTAAAAGAGAGAACCGGCGATCAAAGCCTGTGCAATCATAGAGATTTGTTTGATCAAGAAGGTTGCCTTGTCTCCAAGAACGATCTGATACTGACGAATCACACAGGCCTTAGTTTGCTCCATGAAGCCAACGGTCATGGGACTGTTGTCGGAGAGGTTCTTGTCTTTATTATAGCGTACACCTTCTTTGAAGGACTTGGTCCTCTCATGAGCAACCTCGGTTGTTGGATAATTGTACTCGGATCGCATGCGCTCGTAAATCGGGGACTTCTCGTACTCTACTCTCAGAGCATCTGCCGTTCGCGGGAAGCGGTTCTGGTAGTCAGGCTGAATCTGTCGTTCGGTGGGAACAGTGACACCAGTCAAGTAGTCGGCCACGTTGGCTCCATGTTGGCAAATGAATCCCATGCTCTCCATGAAGGGCTTGGCTTCCTCAAGAGGACCGTAGTAGACTTGTTTTCCATCGTCAAGAACGAGGACCTTATCGAAAAGATCGTAAATACCATTGCCGGCTTGGTAAAGGGTGACGATGGAGGCGAGACCTAGAACGTCTGTCATAGCGCGGATGGCCTTGGTGTATTCTAGAGCTCTGGATGTAGTTAGATATCGTTCGAAACATTGTTATGGGGGCTACTTACGTGCTAGCATCGAGGCCTCGGGTTGAGTTGTCCCAACAGTAGACCGACCCCTGAGTTGCCAAAGTTTCGATGATGGAAACTCGCTTCCTTTCACCACCAGATACACCGCGGATGAACGCGTCTCCAACCTTGGTATCGATGGTATGCTCGATACTCATAGACTTGAGAAGGAAATCTCGGGCCTCAACCCTCAGCTCCTCATGTGAGCTCACGCCACCGGGTAGATGGAAAGGTACTTTCAGACGAGATGCAAAGTCCATGGTTTGGCGGACTGTGAGCGCAGGGTAGAAAATTTCCTCCTCGTTGTTCATGACGATTTGACCACGGTAGGATTTGGCTTCTTCAGCAGTCATCGATCCGTAGTGAACATCCCCCTTGATATAGGCGTATCCTCTTCGCTTATTTGCGATCATATTGAGAAGTGTGGTACAGCCTGAGCCAGGACGGCCAAGAACAAGGAGCATCTCTCCAGGTTTGACGCAGCCATGGCTGTTATCGAGAATGGTCTTGAGGGGGGCCTTTTGGCGAGACTCTCTGATGAGCTTGGGAAGGTTATACTGAGACAAGACGTTCTCGTGTATGGCGGCGTCTGCAGCAATCACATCGACACTGAGATTATTCCAAGTTACGCCAAGCTCTCTGTCAGGGAAGCCAGATGCCTTATCTCTCTCCTTGTACCCGACAACCTCAGACTTCATTGCCCATTCGGTGTCATCGTGAGGGCTTTCTTTCATGGGTGTCGGTTCATAGACCGTTTGCGAGTCATTGCTATCAGAGTCCATTTTGTTCGTATTGCTTTGTAGGTCGACTGCAAAGTCGTCCGGGCTAAGGAGTACCTAGTAGCCGTAACCGCCGTGAATGCACACCGAGCTTCCCTGTTCGATTCTTAACAAAGCTTTGAGAAGAGTGGTAATATTATGACTATAAAAGTCATTTTGTTGATACGAAGGCCACCAGCTTATTATAACAACATTCTGTTTTACTCGGCTTCGGACTTGGAACCTGACGGGCTTTTCCCATGTCCGACAGCCGACCCAAAAAAACAAACTGGCCAATGAACTTGGTAAGCCTGGTTCTTTTTGGACAGGTATTTCATTCTGAGCGGGTTCTTTGATCCACTTGGATCTGACGGAAGTTGATTGTTGGATCCCAGTAAGAACAAAGTGTGCCGAATGTCAACCAATCTGCCGCTTAGTAATTAGTAAACTGGCGTCGAATTGACGTTTGGGCCATTTCAAGTGCACGCGTCAACACCAGGTTCGCATGTGAAACGGAGAGCGGCTCTTTACAATATTCCATCACGCATGATGATTAACCTTATATTGCAAAACAGGAAAGTCAGAAAAGTCCTGCTGATCCTTGCTTGCGACTGCGGAGAATTCTTGAGTTGCGAAAGACCGACATGGATTAGACCCGCACTCGCATTCGTCAAGACAACCAAAATCTGGCGAGATTCTGAGAGTCAATGGCGTAACAAGGATGGATACACAATAAGCTCAAGCTGAATCGGCAATTTATTCGCCGCCTGGCCTGACCTGTCAAATCACCGGCAACATTGACTACTTGGGTGGACTAACTTAGCTTTCAATGCGCATCTACGGAGAACTGGAACAAAATAATTGATGGCTGTTCATAAAAACGGGCTGGAGGAAGGGGACATCTCCAATCCTCCGCTTAGTCAATATCCCCGGCAGTTTGGACAGAAGACCCTGCTCTTGTCGATGCTTAGACTGCGATATTCGCGCGTTGGATCCCTGTTCAAGGTTTGACACTCCCTCCAACAACGTTAGCGCTGACCTCGGGTTACTTTGGCAGTAAGCAAGTTCCGCTTAATCAGCGGAAGTTCCCAATTGATCGACCATAATCCTCCGAGCCATCCTCCCTCTTTTACGAATCTTTCGGTCATAGACACTCTGACGACATTGTTTGATCTTTGGGGTGTTAGTTTTAATTTGCTTCTTATATTCTCTTTTGAGTCATATGCATACATCATATCGTCGTTATTGTGTTCTTTCGGCGATCTGTTTGCAGGACCCGTATATCCAAGCATTTCCAATTTCAACTGAACTAATCAATTTACTCCTCTGTCGTCTCGCTATAGTTGCATATAGGCTTTGGATTAGCAATCATGGTTCAAAAGCGGGCTTGTGATGCTTGTCACAGGAGAAAGGTACGTCACGATGCCCCATTTCCGTTTGATCCCCGGGCCCTTGCATGCCCCTTAGTGATCTGTCTCATTCTTTGGTCGCACTGGCTTTTATCCATTAAGACTGTTGATGCAACAGTGTATCGCCTTGGTGGGCTCAGAGTGTTTGTCATAGGGCTCAGAGATTGGAACTTGTCCCTCCATTAACATAAACCATTAGCCTTAGTATGCAGTTGGCTAATAGATCTATCCTTAACCTTCTAGATCCAATGCGACTCAACTAGCTCAGATACACCCTGCAACTGGTGTGAGCACCATGGCCTTGAATGTACATTCAACCGCGCTAGAGGACGTAAAAAGAAGGCTAGGACAAGGTCAGCCATATGTGGCATTCCAAAACATAACCTCTTTCATTGATTAACACTGGAGCTAGACAAACCTCAGACCAGAGTCTTTCAGAGCGTTTGAAACGCATCGAGGATACTCTTTCACAGACACTCGCCCAGCATAAGGATCCTGTAGCTAGTGTAGCCAAACCGTTAACTCCAAGCTCCCTCACCACAGACTCCCATCAGAGTTTAGATCCTCCCAACAGACAGCCTGCCCATGAAATTCCCCAAAGGTCTAGCAGGCCTTCTTCCTCTTTCTTGAACACTAGCTCAGCTGCGGGCTCTCCAGGCCTTTCCCATGACTCAGGACTTTTACATCACATCCCATCTCCTTCAGGCGGCTTCACCAGTGCTGTTTCATATGGTCAAATTCATTATGCTGGCTGCTACTTTGGCCATATCAGTATAAATCATGGGATTCCAACTCTTTCAGAAGAAGGAAGGCAATGGATTACCTCAAAATCTGGTCAGGACGTCCTGTTTAATCCAGGTACCCAAGACCTCTCCCAGTCATCCCCTTTGTCTGCCTCTCACTTTTATCACAATCCACGCGAATTATACGAGCTCCCCGACAGAGGCACCACCGACAAAGTATTCCAAGCATTCATTCACTCATCATTCAGCTTGGTCTTTCCGATCGTAGACCGAGTTCTGTTCAAGGATACCATAAACCTTGCATATCAACCATACACTGGCGAAAGCCCGACTTTGGAGCAACTCAGCGCCAAGGTTGGGGTCATGGCATTTATTTCGATCATGGCCCTCTTTCAAGGGCACTCTACAGACATGCCATATCTTGATACCGAGCTATATGCTATGAAAGCACGTTATTTACTTACAAACGTTCTTGAGGTGGCTAGTATCACAACTCTACAAGTAGCTTTCAAGGTGGTGAGTCTTCTACGCCCATAAATAGGTTAAGAAGGCATACTAAAGAAATCCAGTCTTTGCATGAAATATTTTCAGGGCGTCTTCGATCCGGTGCCGTATTTCATGCAATTGCGTGTCGCATGATCTTTGACCTTGGTGGACATATGTACACATCCTGTAAGCCAGGAAACTCCCAGATTACTCGCCCTGAACGAGAACGTCGACAACTTCGACTCCTGTTTTGGCTTTGTTATATTTTCGACAAAGATATCGCTTTGAGGACTGGACAACCATCTCTCATGTCTGACGACTATTGTGATCTTACTCTCCCGGACAACTACCTTGACTGCTACACATACCTTCCAAGTCTTGATGATAACCTTTCCCATTTATCTGTCGATGACGCACGCCTTATGCCCCATCTTCCTGGAGACCCTCGCCTGAGTCAGATCAAAAATAAGACCAGCCGCATATTGTACTCGGCGCAAGCTGCCAAAAAGACACCTGCTCAATTGCTCCGCGATATTAGAGAGCTGGATGAAGAGCTTGAGGCTTGGAGACAGACTATCCCATCCGAGTTCCGCCCTGCTCTCACAATAACCAACGAGTCTCAGGTCGCTCTTGAAGGAATGATTTTGCCGAGAAGCATGCGACATATTACGCTCCATCTGGACTATCATCACCTTATGACTACAATTCATCGAGCCAGCGGAAGATGTATGGAACCCGACTCTGACAATACTCACGACATTCCGGACTGGGCACCAGGCGTCGAGTCCAGCATGGCTCTTGCTTTGGAAGCCAGTCGATCGACACTCGTGTATTTAAGGCCAGCAATGTGTGGACTCGCCGGTGAAGCATTCTGGTAGGCAACATCCCTTTCGACGTGATCACGAGCGCGTCCAACTAACTCGAGCTCAGGATAATTGTCTATTACCCCACAGCTGCCATGATGACTTTATTCTTCAACATCCTTACACATCCACTTCACGAGAGAGCTGAGCAAGACCTTGAACTTCTTGAGGCAGCGGCTGATCTTGTCAACAGTCTTCCAGTGCGACGGCTGACCCCACTCGAAGTTTTGCATATGAAGATGGTGAATGACTTTGTAGTCGAGCTGGTTAGGCTCGGAAGAAGTGCAATCTGCAAAGCATCCATGGAAAGAGATGAACGACTTGAAAAGCAAATCATGAACATGGATTAGATTGACGTTCATATGAGTTTCCATGAAGATTTTAGGATCAGTTTCCGGTATGGACTTTATGACATGATTTGATTAATGTTATTTAAATTGTTAGAAGGCAGGAAGAGACAAGATTTATGTTAGAATTTGAATGACAAGAGGTTTCAATCTGGAACTGTTGATTGCGGCCGTGGCTTGGATGGCTGCGTCTACCTATCAGAATTATCTTGGCCTGAGGCAGATTTCGCAAAACAGTTTGGGACCGCGTACAAAGTGGTCCCGAGATGCAAAAATGGTAGCATGGGGCGCTCTGGGACTCCAATCATAGTCCTCTTGGAAGCAAGTATCTTGAACGACTTCCTCGTCCAAGGGGACAGACGCAATGGCACTCATGTACTGGCTACGCTCCGCCATGTGCACCGGTCTTGGATTAACCCTTTCCCTTCACGACATAGGATATGAGCTTCTGCAAGAGATGTGGGGTAAGCTGGGGATGGGGATGAACTCAACGCCGTGGGCGAATATCTCCGTGTCTTCTCGACGTGCATCAGGCATTTGTGGACAGACGTCAGGCGATCTTTGATGAATAGCAAGGAGTGGCTAGGCTTCGAGAACTGAAATACTCCGACCTCGATGATGGCCAAATTCGTCTGCTTATATTGGAGCTAATGATATTGACTTGCCAGCACACCAATACAGTACCTTATCAGACACTTGCCTTACCCATAACAAGATCCGACTAAAATCAAAACCATTACATCTTTAGATGTAATAGACAGAGTACACAAGTAGCCCCAAACCTTTGACTAACGCTCCTGCATCTACGACACTCGTAAAGCTCCGGAATATTATGCATCGGTGCTCGTTGAATTAATCAATATGATCCTGAGGAGAGTGGTGATCACCTGAAAAGAATGAAAGAGATATAAACCAGAGCTCAGGCATTTGCCAGTTTTGCCCGATGGTGTGTAGGCGAGGCGATTTTAGCATGCACTCCTGCGTCACGAGGGCAAAAGGGAAGATAATGGAGATATTGGGACTGGAGGAACTGCCGCAATGTATGCCAAATTGGACAAAAGTTGGAAGTCATGACTCTTTTGTTCGCGACCTGGACCGTGTTCCCTTCCAGGCCGATGCTGGTCTCGCTCTGATTCCGCATGATCCACCTAATATCACTGAAGAAAAGGACCTGGTCGTGTTTGGAGCTTTTGTGGACGTTATCAAGGAGGTTAAATCCACTTTGAGGCTTAAGAGAAGCAGTGTGGCTTTAGGATCTACCCCCAATCTTGTTAAAAGTACACTTACAGACAAACAATGGCTTGAAAAGTGCCAGCATTTAGTTTCCTCCGTACAACTCGATCCACAGAGCGACTGTAGAGATTTGTTCTATGTGACTACCTCTGCAGAACTGACCTTGGAAAGGCATGCGACCCCTCAGGTGGACTCAAGAAGAATCGGCATAAGGTCAGTATCAGGTAAAAGCTGCCATCAATCTTAGGATAAGTTTACCTAAATATTAGGATAACCCTCCCCAAGACTTTAGGGCTTACATTGAACGGACTCTTGGTTTGTGGGTTATTTTCCGACCGCCTAGAGCACTCAGTTGAGGAGGAAGAAATGGCTCGGGGAAGGGCAGAGGTTGATCTATTATAGGATCACCATTGTCCGGGAGAGCATCACTCGAAAACGGATCCCATGGGACCATTGACATGATCATCATCCATCACAAAGGGATGGGATAGCTAGTGAGGTAGTGAAATAGGTACTGAATTAGTTGAAGTCCTGGATCGATGATATCAGCGTTCGTATGGCAGTTTGGATGTAAAATCTGGAGTAACCTTTAGGCTGACACTAATGTAGATAGCTTCATATTCCTTAGACTAGTTTATTAGGTAGGCGCGATTGTGTCCTCCATTATTTCATTTCTTAGTGTCGGAAAAGAGGAACCGCCTGGAGGGCTCGCGGATGAGACTTTTTGCTCATGATGATAGGTCTAAGTTTTCATCCAAAAGTCTCAGACCAGGCATCTGTGAGGGGGTTGACTATAGCCATTATTGTGTGGAAAAGTGTCTTTTATAAAGTTCAGGGCTCGGAACTCGTTCACCCATCAACATGAATCATCAGCATGCGCCTGACTCTGGGATGAAGAAACATCAACATGAGGAGGTACAATCAAATGACATGTTAATAAGTTTAGAAGTAAAGAAAGAAAGAAATAAAGCTGTTGTTTCTGTTCTAACAACCAAGTATTGAAAGTGGTCAGGTGATCGGGTTTACATCTTGCTCTTCTCATGTCCAGCGCTACCCTCATTTCTGTTAGCAATGCTACCCCTGAAGGCTGGAAATAATATACTAAAGATTTGAAAGACATCTTCAACATTCTCGAAGCCTGAAAATCACTAGACGTCGAAATGGATGAGGACCAAGCCTTTTTTTAATACGCAGTATCGGTAGACATAATGGGCTTCAAGTCACCGTCCAAGAGAGCAAGCTGCCATATCATTTCTTGCGAGGTGTGGTTTGCATCACGCCGTCGTAGCTGAAACTTTGCCGAATTAGAGTTGATACTTGGAAAATGCTGCCTGGTGTTGTGAGTGGGGTCCGCAAAGCTTCAGGAACACAAATATCCTGGTAAAAAATCAAAAGTTCCTATAATTAAGTCTTGTTGCTTGGAACAAAAAGGGAAACCTGGGGTCAGATTTCCAGCTCCACTACGAGGAACAAAATGACACCAGGGACCTCGGACAAACTTGCCCGTATTCCGCACCCTCTAATGACCCACTGAATGACACATACACTACTCCCGTTTGCCATACAAATGAGACTGTGATACTTCTTTTTCCCCTTTTGAAGGGAGCCTATATATCCATCGCTCACTATCAGAATCGTCTTCAAGAACCATTAGTTTGAAAATGCCGTCAACAGCCTTCCATGATGGGCTGCTGTTGGTGCCTTGGGATCCCAACTCTTCAGATCATGTCGACCGAATCTATCAACAAAGAGTGCAATGCGGTTGGGACAAACATCTGGTTGAGGGATGGAAAGCAAAACAGATTTCAGGCAGCAAGTCAATCTTCTGGATCGTGAGTTATTTGACTGACAATGCTTCCATTCTATCAGCAACTAAAGTTTAACCACCTAGACACTGCGACCTGAGGACCCCGCAACTCTCGAATGCCTCCAATTGCATTTTGACGCATTCCCTTCAGTATGTCTCCATATTCACGGACCGAAATCAAGGTGGTTGACATATCTCAGGACAAATCCCCATTGATCGATACCGCTGAAACCCTCAGAGCCAAGCCTCGCACACCTACGCACTCGAAGATCTACCCCGTTGGCCACATCTCACTCGATGACAGCAATGAGAAACTAGGGGGCCTTGTACTTGATCTCCCTAAGAAAGGAGTTTATTTCATCAAGACTTTCTATGTTTCAACGGCCCTTCGAAGTAAAGGCATCGGGCGAGCTGCAATGGACATTGTTGAATCAATGGCAGTTGAAGAACCACTTTGTGCCAAGACACTTGCTCTTGACACTGTAGAGAGGGAAATGCAAAAGAGGCTATATCGAGAGAGTACTGGCAAGGATATTGGTGTAAGTTCGGTCATTCTTACCTGAGATAACTGGGCTAATCCTCTTCTAGACAACAAATCAGGATTGGTATGAGCGAAGAGGGTATAGATTGATTCATACGGAGCCGGCATTCTACGCCGATGATGAGGAGCCTCCGGTTGATGCTGTCTTTCTACGAAGAGATATTGCATAAGCTAGAACTGCTCGTAAGAGTCTCTCGGTTCTGTAAGAAAACCATCTCCTTTCCTGTAAATGGCAAGGTTTCATCTATCATCCAACTAGATATTGATATAGGATGGATCTACCCTCCCTTCAACCGTGATATTCATTGAACAGCGGAAGTGTCTTGGGCCTTGAACCCTGATATGGTCGTGAATTCTCTCCTTCTTCTTGGTATTAAGTCAGGTTTTTTCCCACAAATCAAAGCATTACACCCCGAAAGCTACACTAAACTAACCACACGGTATCTACTCATCAATCAGTACACTGTATCACAATCGTCTATTCCAAACATGACTGGAAAAAGAGCGTCTTAGGAATAAGAAATGCCCGTCGACAAACCCGCATAATTAGGTCGCTTTTGGCTAATTTGGCCTTTGCATTATCAAAGTGATAAGACGACGCACCAAACCACAGGTGTCTATTCATGTGCTTGGGTTGTAATCCTAATTGGCCAGATCTGGTGGAACTCAAGAGCATCCAAATCGACATACTACATCTCATTGTTTCACGCTATACCGCATTGCATTGACTCCCATAGCTATCACTGTATATTTCTCAGTACTAGATATTTGTTGAAAATATCTCACAATCATGATTTGTGTTGCTACACTTACATCAGAATCCTCACAGTTCCCCTCTTGAATCAACAGTCAAATTAATGGCCCTGAGGAAGCTCATAAGCCCATTCGGGTTTTCCAGCCCACAAAGGAAAAGAGTTTGCATTAGGTTGATAGTGTTCTTCTGTCAAAAAGCGGTCAACTTTGGATTGAACACAGCCTTTCTGCTTGAGCTGACGATGCTCGAATCGATCTTCTACCCAGTCCATCCAGATAGACCTGGTTGCATACATGCCAGGGAAGTGGCCAACTCCCGGGACACCCATAAACTCCAGATCTCCAGGGTAGTTCTCACAAGTCGCTTTGGAAGTCGCTAAAGATGCATTGTAATGCACTGCTGGGTCTTTATCGCCATGGATAACAAGCATAGGCCCCTTCCAAGGCCGCTCTCCTGGGTCAACCATCTTCCTCAGAACTGCAACCGCCCATGTGTTCATCCAATCAGGTTGGACAATTTCCTCTTCGGGTTGGAAGAGAAAGTTGCTGACGCTCATAGATCCTTCGATCTGGTTGAAGAGATTAACTCGGTCGATACCCAAAGGTGTAAGCCAGTCGCTCAGCTTGAATTTGGGATAGACTTTGGTCAGATACTTGCCAACCCAAGTAGTAATAGAGGCAGCTGGCAAAGAGAATCCATCGGTAGGTGGAGCAAACAGAAGTGTACCGAGATGACCCTTGACAAGATCTTTGAACTTGCCCTTCTTCTCTCCGAGGAGTTCGGAGACGCCCCAACCGATAGCACCGCCCTGACTGTGTCCAATGTTGACATACTCGCTTGTCAGACGCTCTGGGAAGGCTACTCTGGCAGCCCTCAAAGCATTGAGTGCATCTGTGCCGCCAGCCTGATAGATTCCATATTCGTGAGGAATGGATGTTCCAGTCCACGAGGTTCCAACGCCGAGACCAGCATAGTCAGGAGCCACAACAGCATAGCCTGCCAGAGTCAGGGCGTATGGTACGAAGTCCTGGTAGAAGAGACTACGGTGTGTAGATGGAGCTGCTGTGGGATACCAACCGGATGTGCCGTGCGTCCAGAGTACTGTAGGGACTTTGTTGCCTTTGGCACTGCTGAACTTCTTGGTGGTGTATGGCCAAAGGATATAGGCTGAGGCAGGTATGAGGGTACCATTGATATTTGTGGTCGAGTAAAGGAAACGAGACATTGCAGTTGCGGCGGGGATGGTGTAGGGCTTCGGGTCAGTTGTTTCTTGGAGCTTTATAAGTTGGCCGGGATGCTTCGGGATTTTCAGATCAGAAGGGAGGCTGTAAAAGTCATCCTCATGGGGGCCACCATTGGCAAGGAGAGTCCGATCAAAGTTGACGATGTTGTTGATTTGGTCTCCCTGCTGCTGGGTCAAATTGGCCAGCTTGAGCTGTTCATTCGAGAGCTTAAATGTGGAGTTCCATGAAGTCGTTTGAAGAGCTGCTTCCAGGCTTTGGCCGACTGCGAGAGCTGCAGAGGCCACAAGAATCATATGTTTGAGCTTAAACGCCATTCTTAATTGACGATGGCTTGAAGTGATGAGTTTCCACGATTGATGGACGGTAGATTGGGGACTTTATATATGTTTTAGTACGTATATATTCAAACACCACTGAAAGAGGTGTGTGCTCCATCTATACCGAATACGAATGACTGTCATGACGGTTCTTGCCGTCTTGGAATTTGAAATCAATATCAGTACACTCGCATGAATCGATCTATGAAATAAACTTGTTCCCTCGAAAATCATAAGTGCATTGCTGTGTCGTGTGGATCGTACTCGGCTCACAAGCGTACTTGGGCGTATTGGAGGCGTATTCAACCCCTAGTCACAAGAATGGCGCATGGTGTTTGCCGACTCGGTGCCGTGTCTAATCAGATTTTATTGAGCCTATTGATACAACGTAATCTTGGTTACAGTACCCTGAATGCTGATTAAGCCGTAAACCAGAGGACTTCAAATTGATCCGGCGATTTGAGTTACCATGTCAGGAACTTGGAGGAGAATTAAGTTGACTGATCTTCTCGTTCTTTTCCACATCATAGAATCCATAATTGGAGACCTATGAATTAATTATCTTCAAGAAACGTTCCATGAACCCCATGTTAGCTCCCTTAAAGGTAGCCTCTGTGTGCACTATTCGATGTGAAATCTTCCGAAGCGCCATACGCCTGTGAAGGATTTGAAAACAATACACTTTTCGTATGGTATCATTTAATTCATTTAGCGGGCATTGGAAAATGCTTCGTCCATGTTCAATGTTTTAGTATTGGCTTCGCTACTGCTGATCCTAACCCCAGTTCAGCGATTGTTGACTTGCGACTTGGCTGTTGCAGGCAATACAGCAGAGTGCGTTTTGCGGTTAGAGATTGAGTAGCCATGTGAAACAGGCGGAAATAGTTTAGGTTCCCGAAATAATAACTATCCAACTATTGATAACCTAGAGGCATTCTTTATACCTCGCGCCACTTCGACAAGGTTTGTATAAGTAAAGGGGCCATCAAGATGTGTTAGTCTGCCAAACCTATGTGATGGTCTATGATCTATACATTTACCAGTTTACGGGATTCTTCATAATGTACATGGAGTTTGAGATATAATCGATCCTGGGTTAATAGGGGCGACCGAAATAAAGACTACCCTTCGGGTCAGCTCCCCATTAGAATCATAGTTGGGAAAAAAGGAGTTTGACACATTAACTTCAACTTCATTCATGATACTTCAACTCAATACGCTTGCGTAAATATTTGTCTTTGAGACTGTTTTCCATGACTCAAATGTTTGCGCACTCAAGTATATATTAGACTGCTCCTGCCTACCGATGCCTGATGTCTTTTGTCAACCCCCTCACCTTCTTCTCCACTGCCACCAGTATCTCCAAAGCAAAACGTCATTCTCGCGCCATTTTCAGACCGCCAAGCTTCATCATCCTCTCCAAGGTAACCCCAGAAGAAGGCAATTATCCTATAAAAAAATTTATCTTACCTGATTTCTCCAGATGCCTACATTCGGTGGTCATACCGCTGTAGTCAGCCCTCTAACGGTGCGCGTTCAAGTTATCAACCAGGATGGCGACCGCATCCCTTACAATTTCACTGGGGCGTTTTGGCCTCCCGTTCGACGAACAGACGCCATGCGCGTCACAATGAAATACGAAGATGACTCTCAGCTTGAGTTTGAGAAGTGGTATCGATTTCAGGCTAGTTCCGACAATGGCAAGTTATCCATGAACCTGGACTCAGGGGTCGAAATTAAGAGCCATAAACATGCCGATCCAGCTCCTGACCTTCCAAAAATCACCGGCTGGGGAAAGTGGACCAAAGTCGATCCTATGGAACGGCCTGAGCCTGTAAAGAGCTGTTGGGAATTTCCAACGATTGTGCCAGCTTATTTAGGGCGCTGGTCACCTCTACAGGCCCTACCCTTCTTTTCAAATCTCCGAGGTTAAGTTCGTATGAATATTTCCCGATTAAGGTTTCCTTTCAAAGAATCCAATCAGGGTAGAACTTGAAGGTCAAAAACTCCATTTTCGATTCCTGGCACGGCAATCCGACTCTTATGGTCAAACTTGAACATTATATTGTTCTAGGTGACATGAACTCAAGTCAGCTTCAAGGTTAACTCCAATACCAATACACTTTATAAATACCCCAGTATGGATTGAATACGAAAAAAAAGGGAATGATGCGGTATCTATGTTTCAAAACACCTCTATAAAGTCGGAATCAGAGTGGCCAAACACCTTAGTGGCTAACTACAATAGCTACTTTCGTCACGGGTTAGATAGCAACGGATTCCCAAAATGATCTTGTTACTAACATTACTCAACTTATAGATCAATTCAATGAACTTTTATGGGCAAACTCAGTGATTTGAACCCGGCGCATCTGGTCCTGCAACCATATTTGTTCGCGTGAGGTATATAGATTCCGAAACAGTCCTGGTTAAGAATCCAGACATTCCAAGTCTATCAACTCCTCCACGAGCTCTCACCATCTTCATAACACCTGCTCCGTGGCTCCAGTAAGCATTTATATCACCCTCGAGAAACTATAACATTCGAGTTAGCCTCCATTCATCACAAGTGATGTTTTTAACGTACAGCTTCAGACGCCATCAGCATGGCTAGTGCAATAGTTGCATCTGTCGCAATAACCTCAGAATCGATTGCCTCCTTGGCCATCTTGATACACATTAGATGGTATTGAATCTTCTTCACGCCAAATTTACTTGAAAGGCTGTTATTCGTAGCGTTGACGTAGTTTCGGCAAGCCACTTGGAAGACAGCAGCCATTAACTCTGGTCTAGACATGGCATTTGGTACCCAAGTGTACTTCATTAGGTGATGGAAATTTTCCTCATCTTCTTGAACGTAGCATTGCCTGTAGCCGTAGATTATGACATAGTTGAGGTCTATGAAAGACAATGATTAGCCATCTGGTTTGGACTATGACAAGGTTAGGTATCCATGTGCCTACAAAAGTCAAATAGATACTGTTCATCATCAGAAAGTGGCCTTGCAAATGTCGTGTATGCGTCACTGCGAGCACCCCCAATGAGCTGGATGGGGCTGGTGGAGCGACCGCGATGTTGTTTATATGCTTCTAGGTTTTTTGGTATAATTTTTCGATAGCGGTCACTGCTGAGTAGTTGCTTGGCAGATGCTAATTCATCTTCGTCGGCATCCTCAAACTCGAGATAATGCCTGATGGGTCCTGTCAGGGGTTGTTGGGCGGACGCGTCCTCGACATCTTTCCTTTTCTCTTTCTGGAGCGCTCTAGCTAGCTTCGCTGCATGGGACCTGATTAGTTTGATACTATTCGCATTAGTGATCTCATCCGGGTGCGCCGTATTGATAAATTGGAGCGTCCCAGGCTGGAATTTCTGCTGTTCGCTAGAGGTTTGGTTCTTTGGCTGCCTACCGCGGCCCCTTCTTTTTACAAGGGTTACCGGCTTATTAACCAGTGATAGCTTTTCTTTATTCTTTTGGGCATTATCCATCTTTCACGATGCGAATCAATATGAAAAAAAAGATAGAGGAAAAGAATGAAAGAAGGTTATGCGGATTGTATGTTAAAATCCAGTCTTACTCAGCGGGGACCAAACCTAGGGCAACGTTACTCGCACGGGTACCCGTGCAAATACCAGGATCTTATGTCAGCACCATAGATTGCCCAAAAATGCCTTATTGAAGCAATTATATGCCTCTTATGATGGATATAGTGATAGAGAAGCAATTAAGTTATTAATTTATACCTAGTTATAGCTATAAATACTAACCTGCTACTGCCTTACTGTCTCCCGTGCTACATCCACTCAACTTGGCCCCTTCTATTTATATCTGTAATGTGCATCCCACTCTGTGCAGCTGTGTAGATAGTTGGAATATGCATATTCATTCTAACTGCAGCTGTTGGCCAGGTCATTCCTGATACCCCATTTTAGTCAGCCGACTGTTAGAATCAGCCAATGCTAACTTAGTGAGTACCTAGCAAACTCAGCTACCCTACTTGTCCAGACTTTTGGCTTTGACCAAGTAATCAACCACCTCAGTGATGCTGGTCTCCAAACCGATCCAATCACGCCCAGCCCATTTCCGGAGCAAGCCAGGAGCGATATCGTTTTCGATAGTGTATGTTAGTTTTGGGTCTCCCGAAATAAAGTTATCAACAAATTTCTTATTTGGGTAATTCTTTCGCAGAATGTCTAGACAATCATTCCAGGTGTAAGATTTCGCAAGAACCTGAATTCGTTGACCTTGAACATCAGGATCAATAGCGGCAGCAACGTGAAGTATGGCAAGATCAGTAACGTGACTATAATACACTTCTCATAATTAGTAAAATCTCTGATGAGTAGAAAAAAGAATACTTGCTGGCCGGGTTCTGAAGCCTCTCAGTGTTGCCCAAATACAGCTGCTCGATGAGCTGAGGTGGTACAGAACGAAGGTGTTTTTCATGTTTGGGATCACCCAAAATAACACACGGGCTGATCGAGTTGACGACCCAAGGGAGCTTTTCGTTGTTAACATATTTCCAAACTGCCTTTTCAGCCTCGACCTTGGCGGCAATATAGACTGGCAAGATTCTATCAGCCTCATATGGTGGCGGAGCCCACGCTGCCTGTACCGCACCATCATTCCAGGTATCAAGGTTAGTGATAGTATCAGTGACCCCTGGAACTGGAAACGTTGCGGCCCAAAATGTTGAGGTAAAGACAAAGCGCTTGACCGATGGTTCTTTGGCTGCAGATCGGCAAACAGAAAGGGCCGACTCGATAGTGGTTGGAATGCCGATATTGGGATCAGGGACCAGGTCGCCGATGACAGCTACGTGAATGATAGCCGCTACATCTTTGACTGCCTTGTCGAAGTCATGGGGCTTGCTTGTATCAGCCACGACGAGCTCGAAATGACCACTCTTGGCGTATGGAGAAACGAGTTCATGTTCCACCAGCCATTGGTTTGATTCAAGGTCACGAACAGTGCCGCGGACCTTGAAACCTCTTTTCAGTAGCTCAAAGACGATGTGACTTCCTGTGTGACCATTTGCGGCAGTAACCAGGACGAAGGAGCCTCGGGGGATGGCTGTAGAGTATTCAGACATAGTGATAAGTTTCTTAGTATGTAGGATGGAAAAAAGAGTTGTGTAAGTGGTTCGAGATATCGATATTCAAAAGCAGGCGGTCGTTGCAGAATTTATATTCATGGCTGTACAAGTTCTCGCTCTTTCCCAGCGAAGCTACCGTGTGAAGTCATTCCTTCACGGCCTCATCTATAATCTAAATATGACTTCCTACAAATGATCTTAAAGATTTAGCAGAACAGCAAATTCCTGTTTGGGCAAAAGAATCAGAGTTTACTTTTTGAATGCAAGGCATTGATGAAATAACTCTCGTCTACTGAGGAACCAATGACATGGCCGTTTCACTACGTAGAAGCCCGAGCAAGTTCCTTTTTGGATCTAGTTTGGCCAGGAAATGTCACTGAAACCAAATGCGTCAGCGGTGACCTAAGCGCTATATCCGAGAGTTCAAATCTCTAGTCGATTTTCTCGGGGTTAACAAGTGTTCGGAAAGACTGCCGATGTCTTTCTCTCATGAGCCGACAATAAAAGATTCACTGTTACGATATTATTCTATAAGATGCCCTAAGCTTTGTAAGATACGATCACAAGTTTAGGATACCTTGCCGACTGACTGACAGCAGCACGTAGAGCAATTCCGCTTCCCGATAGCCTCTTTGAACCGTTTATTTTCTTATCTCATTTCTAAGTGAGTGATCATAGACACCCAATATTCACAGGTGCGAAACAAAGTCCTACCAGTTGACCATGTCATACAGAGATTCTGGTGCTGCCCTCAAGGTGGCTACTTGCGAAGACATTGCGGTCTGTACAATGTACTTAATCGATGTATCGATATGCTTCTTCCTATCCGCAACTTCAGTCGAAACATCGTGCTCTAACTTCTGTGGACTTGATCTAAAAATGGCAAAGCTATCATACTGTTTCGAACCATTCATCCCACATTCACTATGTTGGTGTTCAGCTCAACAACCTTGCTGGGATCGTGCATTTTGTAAATAATTTTCAGTATTTGCTGATGTTCTATGTCAACCACAGGTTCCTGAAACACTTTTTCCTGGCATGCTAGACATTGTCGGACAAAGCCACCAGCTTTTACATGCTTTATTGATAGTTGCAGGCATGACATATCTCACGTCAGGATATTCAGGAGTTGACATTCAACAGCCATTGTCAGGTTTAAGTGTCAATAAGCTCATTGGTAAGGTTGAAAGCCCAAACTAATTCCATGCGTTGAAAAAGCGCACAGCCTGGTAGAATGCTTCCTCTTTAGCGAACACTTGCTGCGGATTCGATGTATTCGCACGCACAGCAAATCCATGGTTGGTACCGCTATACAACACCGAAGTGAAAGGCTTGCCAATTTTTGTAAGAATAGCGTCGGCCTCAGCTTGCCTCGCCTGAGGGAAGATTTCATCCTGAGCTATACGTGAGTCAGTTTCTGATCTTCAAATGCCTCCAGAGTGTGTAACTCACCTGCACCAGCGATAGACACGGGTTTTGTGACAGCTTCGATCTCATCGGTGGCCAAGAGACTGGGGTGAGCAGCAAACCCTACGTCAACCTTTGCATTATTCAATGAGCGGAATACGTATCGTCCACCGTAGCAGTACCCTGTTGCGGCGACTGTGCTGACTTTCAGCTCTTCGTGTAAGTATGTAAGTGCTTTGGTGACGATGGGATCCGTTACAGAGGGAGGATGCTTGGCCAGGAACTTGGTGATATTAAAGTCGGGAGTTTCTTTTGCTGGTGAGCCATTGAATAGGTCTGGTGCAACAGCAAAAAATCCCTCTTTAGCAAATCTATCAACCAATCTACACAAAGTTAACAGAGGAACTAAGAGAGCTCAGACACTCTTACTCTCGGTTTTCTTTGAGCTGGATACCGTAGACATCCGTCAGAAGAAGCACTCCAGTTCTTTTTCCAGGCTTTTTGTAACCTAGAAACTTTCCAGGCTTCGAGACATAGAGAGTCACTATTTCAAGAGTCAATTATGAGTTCGCCGTACGTAATGAACGCGGATACTAACATCCTTGATATTTGATGGTTTCACCCCTCAGGCGACTGACAGCCGACTCTTCCGCCATCACCCCGCTCGGGGACATGGTCGAGAAGAGAGAGATAAGGACCGCGAAAGGCTGGAAGAATTTCATGGTGAGTTTGGAGAGACCGATGATGCGTAGCACTGGAGGGAACAAACAAGAGATGAGTTTATATAACCTGTGAGGGGAACTTGCCTGATGAATAGCTCAGCAATTAACAGCCTAAAGAGCAATCGACTGTCGTCATTATCCCTGCTATGATGCTCACGTTCCTGGATTGGACGCTTGATAAACACCGTGGCGCCTCGGAGCGGGGTCGGGGAATTATGCTTATTCAATACAACCTTAAAGTTGTATTGAGTCAAGTCTTGTGAATTATTCACCACCAATCAACTCGTGCGCATGCGTGAACTCAATGCTCCCTTCGCATTCAGCTAAATAGGAGTTATTTCCGACATATTTCAATTATTGGTAACCACACAGAGCAATGCGATATTGAACCGGCCAGAATCCATTCCTCAATGCCTGAACATGATATCAGAAACATTCAACCAACCACTCCAATTATTGTATAAGACATTTCATTTTGATTTATCTTCCCTTGACTCTTTAGGCCCTGATATTGGTTATATATATATATACTAGTAAGTTCATCGATCCGAGGATGTCGCCATGAATCGTTGGCTGCAAGTCTTACTACTTCAGACAACCCAGGTCTTATCAAACAGGAGTCTTGAAATGCAATTTGACCACTGAACTAGATTTAAGAAACTTACGTAGATCTGCTTAGTGTCTAAGGTAGACGAAACTACTTTAGAATGCCTAATTAGGAAGAGGGCCTTATTATCAAGTAGCATATCTGAGTCACGACAAAGATAGTCATTCTTCTGCGTGGTAAGTCTACCTTGTTCCAAAAGCTACAATATCCAATAATCCTTCAATATCACATTATCCTGTAATCCCAAATATCTAATCAACCGTGAACATCGTTGTTCAATAATTTAATTTATTGCTTGCACTCTGATACCTGAGTGTTTGTGATTCATTGACTAAATATGTACATGGATGGACAAGGCGTTTGGCCAATCCACTCTCAAGGTAGAGGAATAGACTGCTTGTGGCCAATGAAGAGACCTTCTGGATCAACCTTGGCCTTGAGCTTCTTAAGATGCTCAAAGTTAGCACCATAGAGACGTGAGCTCCACTCCTTCTCAGTAAGCTCAGTATCAGCATAGTTGACGAAGCCGCGGAGCTTAGCACCGCCCTTGACTAGAGCATCTTCGAAGGGCTTCATCTGGCCTCTCATATAAGAAATGCCGTCGGAGGGATAAGACCCAAAGCCAACAGCATTGGCATCCCAGCGGATCAGCCAGAGGTTCTTTCCATGAGCGTATGCGGTGTCGCTGTCCTTGATACTGCGGGATACACCGCCCCACAGATCCATATAACCGAACTTTGTCATATCAGTACGGTTGAATGCCAGAGTGGTGCTCTCAAAGAGAATTTGAGCTTGCTCAAGTGTAAGAGGGTGGTCGGTGGTGGTGGTAAGAGACTGAGTGTAAAAGGCTCGACCACCAAGAGCTCCACCATTGGGTTGGTTCATGCCAGGCCCCGCAACAGCAACTTCAAGATCCCACCACGGAAGAACAGTCTTGTTCAATGAGAAATTTTCAGAATTAATGGCTTTCAGTTTGTTGACAAGAGGACGAACGACATCGTCGAACTTTTCAGGATCGCCATAGAAATATCCAATGCCATCGTAGGGTTGCGCCATTATATTCCATCTGAAGGCAAAGGTATCAGGGCACTCCTTGCTGGTAGCGTAGTCTTGGATAGCCACAAGTGACCTGGCGCCGTCTTTAGGGCTGAGGTTTCCCATAGAGAGGGTAAAGCTGAGGGCCTTGTCGAAAAGAGGCTTGAAAGTCTTGGTGGTCATGGAAAGGACAATGCCGTATGAGGCACCGGCACCCTGAACGGCCCAGAGAAGTTCTGAGCCCTTACGAGCCTTGACAATAGTACCGTTGTAAAGCATAAGCTCAGCCTCAACAATATTGTCCATGGGAGTACCAAGGTGACGTGAGGTAGTACCAAAGCCGCCTCCCATGCTTGAGCCAGTGACACCAACATGGGACCCGCGGACATGAGGAACATGACGGCCAGCAGTATCCCAAAGATACTTCTGAACGGGACCGACGTGAGTACCACCGCCAAAGGTCAGAAGGGTGGTTTTGGAGTCATACTTGACTTCATCAAAAGCGGCCATGTTGATGACCAAGTTTCCGGGCTTTCCAAACCCATTACCCTGGAATGAGTGTGCAGGACCAAGGGCATTGGCATGGACGCCTGCCTCTCGCGCACATTCTAGTGCAAGTGCAACCTCATCGCGAGACTCTGGGAACGCGATTGCTGCGGGATCAGGTCGTAGACGCTTTTGGAACATAACAGCCTCTCTAGACCATTCACTATCACTGTCAATGACATTTCGCACACCAGCCTTGTCGAGGCACTTAGTCAACACCTCTCCCTTGTCCTGAGCAAAAGCTAGCGTAAATAAAGAGGCGGCGACAAGCCGACGAAGAGAGCGTGGGGTTTCCATGTTTGCGGAGCTGATGATGACCAACGCTTGGGAATCTGAGAATGGGGCAGATCCATCGGCTTATTTATGGTTCAATGCCCTGACTTAATTCTAAGTTTCTGGTGCTGTAGTGAGCAGTAAGCTTGAACTTACAGCCCCTGTCTGAGAAGATCTTCGCTTATAACAGGCTAATATGCAGTGTTCCTACAGGATGGCTATCACTGCACAAAATGTTTCTGTAGCATTTTCATCCAACTCAGGAATAGTCATGATTGCTAAAGTTAAGGTATTGTAACCTCCAAACGGTCCTTTTCTGAAATGGGAAGATGTCTCAAGCGGTAAATCTTCTAAGCCACAGTTTACAGGCAATAGATTCCTTCCAACGCACACATGCACGTTTTAATGGAGACCTGCCATGGTTCGGGGAGCCATGTTCCGACTTTTCTATATTTTGGACCTTCTTTTTCCCGGTCATGCTCCGGTTTCTACGGATAAGAACACAGAGGTGACCCTTTGAGGTATTATGTTGCAATACATGTGGACTTTTCCGTCTGAAACGATTCAGCCTGTTGGGTAAAACGGAAATCCACCTTAGAAGGGATTGCTGAATGCGGTATAAGAAGGAATATCATCGTGGTAAAATCCCAGGCGGTTCTGTTCAATGTCGTTAGCGTAGGACGTTTAGAATAGGCGCAATTGCGATTTGGAGAAACATTTCCGGCGACAACAAGGTACCGATTGCTCCGATGAGACGGCCCTGACAGATGGGTCAGCAAATGACCAGGATACCAAGAGCCTGTCTGCCAACATAAAGTTAGACACTTAGACCCTAAGGTTTTAGGTAAAGAATCCTAAACATTATTATACCTAGCCTAATCTTACCTAAAATGCTCCGTATTCCTAGTGGTATGCAGCCCACCTACCTGAGCTAATAATGTATTATGCTTATTCTTCGTGGGAAGTCTGAAATTTTCCACGACCCATAGTATTAAATCCCATGTATTATGCAGGGGTTGTGTGTCACTGTGAGATACCACGTCTTGGCTTACAGTAGGTGTAATATCAATCGACGTCAATTGGCGAGAATAAAAGCTGGTGTATTACAATTAAAGAAGAAAAATACAGAATGTAAGAAGGCCAGGTGACAGCCATATATCAACTTTTGAATCAACTTGTAAATCTAAAAGTAACAAAAAAAGAAGAAGAAGAAAAGAGAAAAGATCTATCACTCTTGAGCCTCCCTATCTAGAGACTGGGCCTGGCACATATCTGCATACACACCTCCCCTTGCCTGAAGTTCCTCATGCGTTCCCTGTTCTTTAACCTTTCCACCAACAAGCACAAAGATGACATCAGCGCTTCGGATAGTTGACAGTCGATGAGCAACCGCAATCACACTGCAGCCGCTTTCCTTCCTTGTCTTCTCAAGAGCTTCCTGAACAAGCTGCTCCGAATGTGTATCTAGCGCCGAAGTTGCCTCGTCAAGAAGAAGTAGCTTAGGCTTCCGGATAAGGGCGCGGGCTATGGCGATTCGCTGCCGTTGACCCCCTGAGAATTCTGTGCCGCGTGCACCGCATGGAGTGTTGAACCCTTCAGGGAGGGATGAAACAAAGTCAAGGACATTGGCTTGTCGAGCAGCTTCGTGAAGTCGGTCATCCGATGAATCGGCAAGGTCATTGTCAAGTCCCATTAAGATGTTCTCACTGACGGTTCCTTGATACAGGACAGGTGCCTGCTGCACCATGGACATTTCGTTGCGGAAAAGACGGGGAGAAATTCTCTTGATATCTTGCTTACCGACATAAATCTTGCCGGAGGTTGGATCGTAGTATCGCTCAAGCAGGGAAATCAAGGTTGACTTCCCGCAGCCGCTAGGTCCAACAACTGCCACAAATTGAGATGGTTTGATCTGCGGAGATTAATATATGAAGCAGAATCATGAGGCAGCAACTTACATCCATTGATAAGCCGTGGAGAACTTTTGTACTTCGACTCTTATACTTGAAATGAACGTCTTCAACACCAATAGGTTGATCAAAATCAGGCCCCTGGTCTTTGTTCTCATCAGTCTCTCGAATGACTGGGTGCTCCTCTCGCAGGTTGAAAAGGTAGTTCGCTGCACCCTTTGCCCTTGTGAGACTTCCCAGATTACCAAAGAGCTGTGCACCAGCTTGACCTGCAAACAACACTCCCATAAAGATAAGGAAGAATTGCTCTGCAGTGTACTCTCCTGAAGTGATGAGTCGCGAGCCGTACCAGAAGCCAAGAGTCATCACAAGGAACTCAACCGATTGTGAAAAGGCGTAGGCAATCATGGAGATCGAGAAAGACTTGACAGATTGAACCACAACGCTCGATAGAGTATCTGAATAGGCCTGAATAAAGTCCGACTCTGCAGTCAAAGATGCGACTGTTCTGAGGGCGGAAACAGCTTCACTGGCAAGACTGGCGCTCTCTCGGAATCTCGCCTCGTTATTCTCGTGCAGTCTAGATTCAAGCCGGATTTTGAAGTAGCCAGAGCCCATAAGAAGAGGTAAACCTGCAAAGACCATGACAAGAGCAAGTTTCCAACCATAAGAAATTGCCAGGATTGAGCTTGCCGTCAAATTGACGACCATGACCAGGATGACAAAGATATTCAACCCAAGGAGTTCCTGCAGGCTTGTGGGGACAGACGAGAGGGTCGAAGCCAGTGCGCCAGATGAATTCTCGGTTCGGTCGAAGAAATCGATATCCATAACAATCATGCGGCTAAATAACTCGAGGCGGTACTGATGAGAAATGGATTGGGCGACGTGATTAGCCATGTAGCCAATTACGAAATAGGCAACGAGATTTCCGAGGGCGATGACGAAGAACATTAGGGCGTAGAAGTTGGCATCTTTAGCAGAAGGGTCGCTGGAAGAGAAGGCCGTGATGAGTCGAGAAAAAAGGACTGCTTGGCCTGGCCAGGTAGCGGCAGCGACACTGCAGCCTATTGCCGCCACGATGATGTGAGGGAGCAGGGCCTTCTGTTCCTTCAGAATGAGGAATATGCTTGCCAGTATAGATCGGTCCTTAGGCTTAGATTCCCCATCTTTGAGTACAGTGGATTTCTCGGTCTGGGCTGTCATGACACGCTGTACAGCATCGTCCGTGTCAACTTCTGTAGGCCTCTCCTTGCCACTCATGTCGGCTTGAGCTTCATGTTCAGGAACAGCTAGGTCTTGTGCGCGAATGAGCCTTGCATAGTGCGCATCAAGCGCGATCAGCTCCTCATGGGTTCCCTGTTCCATAACCTCTCCAGCTGAAATGACAACTATATTGTCGGCATCCTTGATAGTTGACAGTCGGTGCGCAATCACAATCGTTGTCCGTTCCTGTGAAGCCCTTGACAGAGCCTTCTGAACAATTCTTTCGGCGTTGGGATCAAGGGCGCTGGTCGCTTCATCTAGGAGCAAGATCTTAGGGTTGGAGACAACGCTTCGTGCAATGGCAACTCGTTGCTTCTGGCCTCCACTAAGGGTGCCGCCACGCTCGCCGAGATAAGTGTCGTATCCCTGAAGCTTGTTAAAGGAGTCGTTGTACGCAGGGGGGTTGCTTACTTGTTCCAGTTTCTGAATAAATTCGTGCGCATAGCTGGCCTCACAGGCGTTCTGGACCAGCTTCCGTTGCTGATCAATACTGAGAGTCTTTTGGGCCTCTGATAGTCCCTTAGCTACATTCTCAAACACAGTTCCTCGGAAGAGTACTGGTTCCTGTAAAGTGTTAGTTCGACCAAACCCAACAATGAGAATACCGTCACTCGCCTGTTGAACCAGCGCCATTTGAGATCGGAGCCATTTAACGTTGAGTATCGACACATCTGTACCATCTAGGAGGATTCGTCCTGATGACGGCAGGTACCATCTCTCTAACAGCCCAATAATTGTACTCTTTCCGCAACCGCTTGTGCCCACGAACGCTGTAGTCTTGCCTGCTGGGATGTTCAAGCTGATGTTCTTGAGAACCTGCGTATCGGGGCGTGATGGATAGGAGAAAGAGACGTTTTCGACTTCTAAATGGCCCCTAGATGTCTCGGAGTCAGGGATCTCTCCCTTTTCTGCGAGAGGATCCAATAGAGATGGCTTGTCGAAGATCCTAAAGAGCTCGGAAGCCGCGGCAGCTCCATTCGCAAGGGCGGGAACTTGAGGGTATAGAAGGTTGATCGACGATGATGCAAGAAGAACGGAGAGAACAACGCTAAATGGAAGAAGCAAATTAGTACAGATTCTAAAGTTAGGATTCCGTGATCTTACGTGAAGACGGTACCGACAGAGTCGATCTCGCCACTCTGATACATGCGGAAACCCTGCCAGAAGGCCAAAGCGTTTCCGGCGTACATGCAGAAATAGGTTGATGAACTCATAACGCCGTACATGAAAGACTTCTTCTTGCCATACACTTGGGCTTCCTTGAGATAATCCTCATATCGAACCGTCATTCTTCCTTGGGCCCAAAAGGCGTGAACCGTTCGGATTGAAGCCATGACCTCTTGGGCGAATGCATTTGCTTGAGAGTAAATACCCTGAACCTTTGCCTCTATAGGTGCGTCAAGGGTCATGCCGATGCCAATGATGATAAAAAAGAGAGGTACGACAGTCAGGGTGATTAGAGCCAGCTTCCATTGAACTGCAATGGCGACAATGAATGCCGAGACAAACATGGCGAGTCCCTGCACAAGGAGTGATAGCTTCTCAGCGATACCTTGGTTGATTCTCGTGACGTTGGTGGTCATCATAACAGCAGGAGACCCAACATTAGCCGTGTCGAAAAACCATATTTCCGTCCTTAGCAAATGTTCAAGGAACTTTTGTCGCAAAACTCGAGTCGTACGGATGCCGGACACAGTTATGCAAGTAGTGGCTAGGTAGCTGAGGACAAACTTGCCAACAAAGACATATACGAACCAGAGGACGAACGAGTTGACTTCATCCTGAAACTTATCCTTACCGATTTGGCCGCTCCCAAAGTCGCTAAATTTTCCCGTGAATTGTCCAAATACGATCGTCATCAACGGGAGAGTTGCTCCACTGGCAATAGAGCAGACGAGGCTGATAGTGTTGAGTATCAAGTCGTATCGATCGGCAAAACGAAAGACGCGCTACAATATGTAAGCAATGAGCATGTTTACCTCGAGAGAAGACACAATACCCATAAATCTCCAAGTTCAGCCTGTTTTTCAACCTCATCTTTTTGTGTAGTGCTGGCTGAATCCTCCACGAGTATGTTCTTTTCGTTTTCGTCCATTCTTAATGTTGTTAGTGCGTCTGTTTGGAAATGAAAATAAATAAAAGAGAAGGGCAACAGAAGAAAAGGCCTTGAAGCCTGAAAGAACGCTAAAGCAAGGGAATTGAATTGTTGGGATTGTGGGATGTGAACATGATGGCGTTGCTGATACTTAAACTGATTGTCTATTAGCAAGTTCGAACTAACATCCGCAAGCGGGTCATCATAGAATGGCTCATGCTGACTGCATTTCGATAATTTTCCTTGCCAAGACCTGAATCCGCTGCCTGGTTGATTCCTTGTCTGACAAGGCCCACGGGGATGCGCGGATAGCCAATCGATATGATCTGCACTAACAAATTAGGGGTTCGGGACAACGGCAGATCGGAATCCGGGCCTCCGAGGGGGCGAGGAGTCAGCATCCATCCTCCCGCAGCAACACAACCTTTGACCTCACATTTCCCTTGTGATACAGCAATTGATTTGTATGTGTCATGTCTGGAGAGGAGACAATCTTGGCTAGGCGAGCCCGCCTTTCGCAGGTCCCGCGAGCGGAACGTATTCCCGCCTCCCCCAAGCGCTAGGGTTAATACTAACTGGTCAAAGTGTGAAGCATGCAAGGTCCGCAAGGTAATTGCTGTTAGCCATTAGGCTCATGTTTTTCTTTACTTTCTTTTAACTATAGCTTTTTTAGATTCGCTGCGACAGAGCTCATCCTTGCGGAAACTGTCGAGCTGCAGGTATTACCTGTCAACAAGCCCATGTTCAATCAGAGCGCCCCCGGCCAGCAGGAGATAATCGTATAACTCAACTGTACGCCCATTAGAGACTTTACCAATTACTTCACTAACAAGGTCAAAGGGAAGACTACGTCGCCACTCTTGAAGCTCGATTGGCCAAAGTTGAACTACGTCTAGATAACCAACCTGCACAGCCATCTCCTTCAACGTCTGCAGCAGCCTCCGCGACCACGGGTTCGAAACAGGTCTCATCTGTTTCCCCTGCTACTTCTTCTGACCCTGGTGTCTATGATGTGGCACCATGTCCAGGCGGTGCCTTATACGAGGGAACTTCATCCTTTATTCACCAATCCGCGCAAGCTAGCGAAGAGGTTCAACGTTCCGCAGCTGCGGGAACACCAGAAGCAGCACAAACCATCAACGCGTCGTTTAGCGAGCTGAACTCAATCCTCCATGCCCAAAATGATGAGAAGACACCCGTATCTGGGTTTAGTCCATCAATGCCGGAGATGACACCTCTCCCAGCTTCAGTTGTTCTTACTATCCTGCGTAAGATTAAAGGTAGGTTTATTCCTTCCTACCTATTGTCTTCTTGAAGCACATTCTAACTATTTTCTCAGCTAACCCAACTCGATTCCTCCCGGGACAGGCTGTTACTGACGTACGGCTAGTAAGTATCGTGGAAGCAATATCAAGCGATGCATTGGCTAATACATCGAAGATTGAACATTACTGTCAGAAAGTCTACTTCCCAACCGAGCCGGTAACGCTGGGACACATTACTAGCGTCAATGGCATAATGCGGTTAATCCTCCGAGAATTCATCATCACAAAAGACAGCCTCGCTCAGGAATATGACTTGGAGCAATTGAAGGCGCAGGCGGAACGGAACTTTAATCGGGGCCTTGAAACCTTTGAACTTTTGACGGTGCCCAGTTTTGAAAACGTTCTTGCTATCACTACCGCTGTCCGTAATATGGTTCTCTCCCTCAGAAGATATACATCTAACAATTTGTTTTATTACCTCTGTAGGTCCTAAAAATCCAAAACGAATCGGCACCGATCCTGGCTCGATCTCTAGTCAACGCAGGCCTCGGTCATTGCCAAATGCTGGGCTACCACCGAGAAGTCACGTATCAAAATGATCGGAGTGGTTTTGCTGAGAACAAACGTCGGCTATTCTGGACTCTATATGTTTTTGACAAAACAAACTCTCTTCATTTTGGCAATGCGTCCAGGGTACAAGACTTTGAAGTTGATGCTCATTACCCAACCACACCAGACGACCCAGCCGAGAAGCCTTGGACCGAACTCTTCCGTCTTGCTGTCAGACTAGCCAAAATTCAAGGTCTGATCTTCGATAAGTTATATTCTGTAACTGGGCTGCAGTCTCCAGCTGCTGACCGCAGGCAATGGATCGATGCGTTGGTAGCTGATATGCATCAATGGCGGTATGACTTGGACCATGTACGCTCATATACAAAGAACCAGGTCCTTTCTCCCTAACAACTACTAATATTGGACACAGATTGATGGAAGCACAGTACGCTTCGTCGAGCTTCTCAAGTTGTCAATGACACATTGGGACATTATGTACTACTCAACCCTTACTATTCTGTTACGAGCCCCAGCACTGCCGGGTGTTTCTACAGACATGACATCTCAATGCTTCCAAGCAGCAAGGCTGTCTCTCCGAAGTCATCTCCTGGCATTCTCAGGCTATGGTGGGGATAGGATGTTTTCCAAAGCCGATTATATCGACTGGTAAGTTGACCCGTATCGATTGAGGCCCATTACTTACACAGTGAGGGCCCTTCACAACGCATCATTCACACCTTTCGTCGTCATATTCCTGCACTCTATAGCAGCCTCTAGTCTTGAAGATGTAGAGCTTCTGGAGCAAGTCGTTGACACATTCCGAAGTGCTCGAGAAATCAATGCTGGCGCTGAGAAGCTCTATCAAATCTGCTCCACCTTCGCAGGACTTGCTCGCCGTATGGTGGAATCACGAAATACATCAGTGGGCATGTATGATCAAAACACTGATTCACTGCAGGTAGCCGGTGTTTCCGAGAATGTCCCGCTTGCTTGGACTGAAGTGACCGCTCCGCCATCAGAGCAACAGGCTGGAGCTGAAGGTTTCCCCGACTTTCTCAATGACGATATGACAACAATCTTGGCCGACTGGATTAACGGACAGCCTCCTGCGTCGGATATGTTTGCAATGGATTTTGGAGAGTAGGGGAGTAATTGCGAACAAGCGTGATGGATTCCCGTATTGCCAAAAATGATGGCTTGGCGTACTACAGCACGTAACGTCTCAATGATCTCCATTTCAAATCAGGCAGTCAAATGAACTGAGGAAAGGATCCTTCAAGGCAACGGCGATTTTTGATGTTGCATCTTGGGTATCTATCTTTCAGATCAAATTTACGACTGGTGCCTTCGTTTTGTGACAGCCCTTGTCTTCTGACTAATGCTCAAGGCTACTCTGACAAGAATAAGCGCATTTGCCTACATTGGCAATACATTAGAATTTGCAGAGGTTTTATTTGTCTGCCTGATCAGGCAGAGCTGATAGACACTCGGAGACTACTAGGAATAGAACAGTATAGGTCAGGGCTGGAATACAGAATTGCTCTGAGTATCTAATATGCGTAGTGCATGTCTATATAAGTAGCATGTTAGAATCTGAACAGCCATTCACTCTACAGTTTTCCTTACTTGTGCTTTGTTCGAAACAGCATTCAATCTTGTGTTTGTGATAGATTGTTGAATTTTCACCATGACGGTATGTATGCAAATACTTATCCTTTTTGAAATCAACTGACCGACTGTTTTATTGAAGTCTGCTTCGGGGTAAGAGACTATTCGTTTTATGAGCGCTTGGGTCTTTGGTTGATTTACACTTAATAGCGTTTCGATTGATCAGGACTGCATCACTGCAGCCAATGACCTCCGGTTTTCCAAAGGATCTAACAAAATCAAATTCATCATTTTCAAAATTAGCGACGACGAACAGCGCGTTGTGGTTGACGAGATATCTCACGATATTAATTATGACACCTTTCGTCAGAAGCTCCTCTCGGAGCCAGCTCCACGCTATGCCATCTATGATGTTGATTACGATCTTGGAGAAGATGGAAAGAGGTGAGTTCTATTACTTCTTCAACTTTTATGTAGCTCACAAGCTCTTAAGAACCAAAACGGTTTTCCTTTCATGGGTTCCGATGAACTCAAATATCAAGGTCTGTTTGTCACATGTCTCACAAGTCTGATCACGTTACTAAAATAATAATCAGCTTCGCATGCTCTACGCCAGTACTATGGAGTATCTGAAGAAAGCGGTCAACATTGGCGTTTTTATTCATGCTGATAATCCGGAAGATATTGAATGGGAAGAGGTGGTAAAAGTTGCAAGTGGTGGCAAAGCCAAATGAGGCCTGCATGCAAGCCTCCGAATCATATTTCTTGGTGTTTTAATGCCTCTTGGTTTTATGTCCTTCTAAATTCAATCTAGACAGGGATCTGAAACAATCAAGCTTTTTTTCCAAAGGGGGCTGATCTTGCTTGATCTTGATCTTGATCTTTTGATTGAACTAACAGCCAAAACGTGGCCAATGCCGATGCTAGTGCTGCACGATGTGATAAAATGACGTTATCAACAACACAACATCTTTCATCTTCCCATGACAGGATTGGATTGGTCCTTTTGTACCATGCACACTCGCCACGCGTAATCGAAACCAGTGTGGCTGGAAACCTGGAATCTCTCCTCTTGGTCCTACAACCGACAACGTCATTCTTTATACAAGATGTTGTAAACTTTATTTATTTGTTTTTATTATCGCGCCGAGTCTCTAGGTTCTTGCCGTTTTAGACGAAATCATCGGCTACTTGTACCAAATCGCCAAGATGCCTCGTACACTATTGCTTTGTTTTATTCACGGATTCAAGGTAAACCATACCAAGACGCGTAATACACTAATACTTACATCTTCAAGGGTACCGATAATACCTTTCATGAATTTCCTTATGTAAGTGGCGGATACTGAAGCGAAAAGCCCTGGTAGCTTACTATCCAAGGACCTCAAAAAGGCAGTCGCCAAAGATCTCCCAGATGACAAGGTCGAATCTGTCGTCTACCCCAAATATGAGACGACTGGAGAATTAGCCCAGGCCTCGGAAGCCTTTCTTGAATGGTGGGTTGTCATGAATTAATCAAAAACATCCAGCAAGCTTATGGTGAACCTAGGCTGAGGGAACGGGTGATGGACATTCGAAAAAAGAAGTCCGAGAAGCCATGGCCTCCTCATGACAGAGATGTAGGCGTCGTTCTTGTTGCCCACTCAATGGGGTATGTACTTCACTATCACTTCCTCCTGAATAATCTAACACATGCCCAGAGGCTTTGTCGCTGCAGACACTCTTTTCCTTGCAATCAACGATAGAGCCAACAATGGAGACGAAAATGATCCATTGTTCCCTCTGATTCAAGGCATTCTGACATTTGACACTCCTTACAATGGTCTTGCTCGTTCTATGTTCGTCTATGGCGCCTTCTCCAATTATCAAAAAGTCAGCGGCGTCTTCAACGTCATGACGGCTATATCTGCCGCTGCACCCGCCAGTCTTGCTCGTCTCAGTGCTCGAAGAGCTGCAACTACTGCAGTCACTACCAGTACACGAGGACCTCAGTGGAAAACATGGCAGCTTGTTGCTGTCAGGACAGGTACAGTTGGCGCTATTGCAGCTGGTGGTGTTGCTGCGTACATGAACCGCGAGGCTATCATTCAGGGGATGAAGAGCGTCAAGAATATCAACAAGGAGTCAGTAGCCGAAGGGTACCGTCAGAGTATGGATGCCCTTGGGCAGGGTCTGGCTTACATCAACCGCGGAAACGTTGGAAAGTCGTTCGCTTGGCTTTCAGACCATGTCACATTTGTTGGTGCGCTGCTCAGACAGAAAGAGTTGAATCGTCGACTCGAGCGAATTGGCTCACTCAAGGGTGTCGGCATGCATGACTTTTACTGCTCTCTCGGAGAAAACGGATACTGGAGTGGAGGGTACTTTGTTCCCGAGCGAACGTTCTGTGCTGTACCTGAAGAGAGCCACTCTGCATACCCTATCTTCGACAGATGCGTGATGCCTCGGGCTGAGGATGAAATTGAAGCACATCTCAATATGTTCAGACCCGAGAGACATCGAGGCTACGAGGAGATGACAGACAAGTCAGCTGAACTTATCAAGGAATGGTTCCGGAGCGAGCAGAACGTTTTCGATGATCCCAAGTTTCGCGAGACACCCCCTGAGGAAACTGAAGAGACCGAGACTGCCAAGGAAATCCTCGAGAAAGATCCGGGAGAAAATGAGGGGGACGAAAAGACTAATGTCGTAAATAAGGAGGAGAATGATACTGAACTTCCAGACGAGTCCCCCTTGGACATCGCTAATGCTGCCTCACTTGTACCCCTCCCTGATGATAAGGGCGACAACCTTGTCGGTGATGCAGATATCGATGGCGCCGACACAGTTGAAAAGCGGACTTACCTCAACTACCTCTTCAGCGTGGCTCAGCAAACCGGCGCTGATGCAAGGGGTTGGCTACCAAGCAAGATCCCACAGATGCCCAATCTTCCCAGCATGCCGAATATGCCAAGTATGCCGAACCTACCGAATATGCCCAAGGTGCCCAGCTCCGTTTCGTCACTGGGCAATGTCTCTATGCCGAGTGTGAGGATGTGGGGAAAGAAGGATAACGATACTCAAGGTGATAGCAAAGAGACTCAAGAGGACGACAAGAAGGAGGACGTCGAAGTTCAAAAGGATGAGGCTACGGGGGAGAAAAAGGACACCCCCAGTAAGGAAGACGGAAAGGAAGAGCCCAAGGAAAAGATTGGTGATGATCCAGGGACCACCCAGAAGGTTGATGTCGAGAGTGAAAAGAAGTCGGACTAGGTGGCAAGGATGGTAATGTTGACTGATTATTCTGCTCCCTAATGATAGTTTCACGATTAACAGTCGTCACCTTGTGATTGTTCTGTATTCACAAGAAATTCCAGACTAGAATAATGAACGAGATTGTAGACACAACTATTTCAATTTCCAATTTCGGGCTCAAATCTTGTTCCGGTCAGGGTCCATTCCTTTTCAGTTTTCCCGACAAACCAAGTCATGTCATTCAGCAGTCAATAACAATTTTTCCCTTCCCGCGACTAACGCAACTTAACATGGACCCCTTCTTCTGTTCCTCATCCAACGCCATTCCTTTGTGCTCCACCTCTCCCTTGCAATAGTCCACCATACATGTGCCGCAGTTTCCTACGAGGCATGACGACTCAATCTCGAGTCCTGCATCGGAGAGAATTTGAAGAAGAGACCTCTCGCCTGGCACTTGAACTGTCTGGCCGGTAGACTTGATCTCCACCTCGAACGGTTCTCCGGTTCCTGTAGTAGCGTCGCCGAATTCTTCGAAATGGATGTTGGTTTTCGGAAAGCCAAGGTTGGTAGTCAGGGTGCGGCAGGCGTTCATGAGGGATGTAGGACCACAACAATAGACAGAAGATGTGGTTCCGTTAGAATCCATGGGCTTGGAAATGACCTGGTCTAGATTGAGCCGCTGGTGTTGATCTTTCGCGTAAATGGTGGTCTTATCGAGGGGTAAGCGATCTAAATATGCCGCTTCTTTGAGGCTTCGCACGGCGTAGTGGACCTCGATTTCGGTTGACTCTTGAGACAGCTTGTCGATTTCACCGATGAAGGCTGTGACACCAATGCCGCCAATGATGAAGATATGCTTGGAAACCTGTACGTTTCCCTTTCTGTTCTGGGCAGTGGGAGAGTTGTGTCCTGGGGCGACTTTAATGACATCTCCGGCATGCAGGTGGTCATGCAGATAGATAGATCCACCTCTTGAGTTGTCATCCCGAGCGATGCCCAGCTCAAAACGGCTTTGTGTACCTGATACGACAGAGTAGGCACGAGAAAGGCCTCCCTCAGGGCCAAACTGGATTCGAACGAAAGGAAATTGGCCAAACTGAGAGTCTTCATCTTTATCCTCGGCCTCAAACACAAACGATTTAACCCTTGGCGTCAAGTTTGTTTTGCTAACCAGTTTGTAAGCTCTCCATTCAACTGGAACTCGGTCACCTTCAAGACGACCGCTCATATCCTCAGTGCCATGATCAAGACGATCCTGGAAAATTCCAACCATCTCTTCAGACAGTGCGGGCAGAGTTGCAAGTTCTTGAAAGATCTCAGTGTTGTCCTTTTCATGGTAGAGATATCTCTGAACTCGCGCGAGCGACCAAGTTGGGTTGATACGTTTGACAAGCTTCATCTCATCGCCTTGCTCGATATAACCAGTCTCCAAAACACGGTAATACCATCCTGTGCGGCCACTTGCCTGCGTCATGGCTGAAATCTTCTTGTGCTGAAAGCGATGATTGAGTTTGTAGCATGGCTGTCTTGGCCCAGAAACCTGAATAAGCACATCCTGTCCTACACGGAAGATATCTCCAATGCAGACATTCGTCTCTGACATGTGTTTAGTCGACAGGTTCTCTCCAAAGCCACCAATCTTGAAGAGGTCTTCGCGGCCAGGCAGCTCAGCATTCCAGACGTCGTAGTGATCGGCACAGTACTGGTGAAGAGCCTTTTCAGGGCCGCCATGGTGAATAAATTGTTGCTCATCGCCCACGAGTCCAACAGGGGTTACTTCCCATTTTCCTTGCCGCGCTCGCTTGTTGATGCCGGTGCGGATATTTACACCGCCGAGCGGGCGGATTTTGCCTGTCCTCAGGCTAAGTACCTGTTCAGGGGGAGGGAGAGGGGCAAGACCTACAGCGGAGTTTCCAATTATAGGAGACATTTTGATTCTTTTGTTTTGAGTGTTGCTCTTGTATGTGGCAGTTATTGTTGTTGCTCAGAAGTTGAATGAAGTTGGGTGAGGTATTTGAGAAAATCCTGTCCAAAATCTGACGGGTAAGCATTTAGACTACTAGCATCCACTTAGCCTGATCAAGCAACTCCTTCGTGGGTTTATCTTATCGCTTCTACAGTCAACGCCACCACCTGTCACAAATCAGTAAACTGCAAGAGGAAGGAATCTAATAATGATTCTATATATTATGTATAATTTCATCGCGAGAGTTAAAATATAGATAGCAATGATGCTAACTATGACTTATTTTTAAAAGACACTATTCACATTATTGAAATTAGTAGTATCTATACAGATAGTGCTAAGAGAACTTCCTTCCACGCATGCTTTCTAAGCCTCTCGACTACGCAATAACTTAAACATCTTATCATCTTGTGTATTTGATATTACATGTATGTAGTACCTACCATTGATCTCGTTCTATCACTTTGTTCTAATATCATATTTAACAATAATGAAACCTTTCGATTCTCCTGTTTCAGCTGTATCACCCCTGGGTCTTATGATGCGCCTCCAGTGATAAAGACATTTGATGATATCTAATATCAAGGGGGGCCTCTGGCTATGTCGGTTTCCTCAGCACCAACCAAAACAAGCAGACTAAGTATTTTATCTCGGTTGTTGCTTGTCTAGCATATAAGAGTTGTGCCATTTCGTCTTTTTTCTTCGGCCAGATCCATCCAATTTGTGTCAACCACCAAGGTAATTCCTACATATACGATAAAGCTTCATATTCAGGCGTTTCTTCTAATTCCACTACCACGAAACAACCTTCTAGGACCTTTTCTCCACAGGTAGGCAGAAGTTCAAGTAGGCTTACAGGTGAAGGCTTCGGACAACTCGGGATATGTCATTGGTAGGATCTGTCGTGACTGGGGATATTCTAGCGTGGTTATCAGATTACGAAGCTCGCCTCTCGCCCGTAGCCATCGCTCACTTTCCCGACTCGATAGGTTATGCCTGTGTATACCTGTGGGTAGTTTGCTTTTACCGGGCGCAAAGCCTTAAAATATCTTCATCGAATGGCTCTTCGAGATATTCCTTGCATTCTGGCCATGATAAAAGTCAAATAGGCCCATTCATCGGCTATTGATTGTCGTTGGCGGACGAGGTGTCAAATATGTCGAGCAGACTCGTGAAGAACTCTAGACAGTCTATTATTCCACAGGTCTGGCACGTCTAAAGCTCATTTTCAGATGTAACAGGGTCAATTCGGCAACATAATTATGCCATTCTATTCTGATGATTCAAAATATCAACGTGCAAAGACTTGACGAGATGTTCAAGTGGGGTGAGAAGAGAGGGTTTATGTTCAAATGAGGCTGTGCCGCAAGGCAGACAGTAAGATTCATTTAGAGCCCTGGCTCCCTCTCCTTGCCATTGTTACAATGATCTGCAACTTCACTGCAACGTTCAATTATTTGAATAATAGGTGAAGTAGAAAACGATCTTGAAAACCTCCAGCTCTCTCAGAGAAAAAGAAATGCCCTCCAAAACATACATCCAACTCCATCCAAGCTATTCCAAATTACAATCATACCATAACTAGATCTTCCACCGCGATCCAACCCTAAAACGCCATAATTCAAAGTTTCAGGTGAAGAGTCAGAACTTCTCAGTGATTTATGCAGCTTGTTTGTTACTGTTCTTCATCCGCTCCCTCTCCTCCCTTGCCAAACAGGTTGGACATATGATAGAATCAGTATATGAGGTCGTGGCGACGCCGTAGCATCTCCCAACATAGTAGTTGGAAGTTCGACTGTCGAATGGCTGCTGCGATCTGAGCCCGCAACTCTCGATCGGGCCTTGAGTCGCAGTTGAGAAGCCGCATCGACTGCACTCTTCTCTCGTTTCTGTTTGCGTACACATGTTGAAGGTTTGGTGATGATTTATTCAGTTGGCTCAGATGCTTTGTGAGTTTTTATTTGCTTAGTAGAGGTTTGTTTTTGTGAAAAGACTTCAGATCATTGATGTGGCCAGAACAAGCTTGGGGGCTGTTGGACACCAACCCCCGATATATAGCTTGTCAGCTGGTTCGCAACGCGAACAATACGGGCCTGATTCTGCCTAAACGAGGCAGAAGAAAGTGCGGTTGAGGCGGTATGATTTGTCTACTTTGATTGCATGGTTACACAAGCACTTTTCTCACAAATGATACATTTTATCAGGCCTGCCCATTGAATAGCATCACAGGGACATTTTCCATGACTATTGTGTCATTAATTGATAGGCTTATCCCAAAGCCAGGTCATTGGTGCGGGTTTTAATGATCAGCTTCAAGGTTGTATCGCCTCGTAACATACATGAAGGTTTATTCTCGTTATAATTGCCAAACAAGGCTGATCTCCGCACATCCTCACTCGGATATCGCACTTCTCACCTAACGTCGCACAAAGAACCCCTCTCAATTACAAACTCGCATAGCAATGCCTACTTCCCTGTTTTCTTTTCACGCATTTCCAAAACCGTTCCTCTACAGGTATGGCGCTCCACCTTGAAAGCAACAAGGCCGTTTCAATCCCCGCCTCCGCGCTATCATCATCTGCCGACAAAAGGGACTTCACGGGTGGCAAATCAAATTCCAGGGGTATATCCTGCAACTCCTCCCGCTCGGAACCGAGTTGATTGACAAGCCGGCTGCCCTTGATCGGAAGCTCGCATCGTCTGGCTTTCCTATGGGATATATCTCACCACTTGTGATTTCAAATCACGCTCAATATAGTGAAACATCACTAAGTTACCCAGCTGCAGTTGCGGCCGAACTTCACAGCCCGCACAGTGTTACTTAGCAATAATCCTGCAGTGAAAGTGTTGCATGTAGGTATCCTCCAACAACTTCTATTTTCGCTCTATCCTGTTGGATAAAGCGGCTTTGGTCGCTACTCAATTTAAATTACTTCGGGGTTAAATGAGCATTAGGCAGGAATCTCGATAGAACTTCAAACAACACCGCAGGTTGCTGGGCGATTTATTGCAAAGATTGGTTGCGTAAAGCTTGGGGAATACTAAACATATTCCTATCTCGAACCATCAGCTCTCGTCAGTGTTAGTATCTATCGACAAAGTCACAGCTCCTCTAGACGGTTGCCATCAATGACAAAGGTTTCTACAGGTTGTCATGGCGCTATCGGAGCTTCCGTATCGATTTTCGTCTACGTTTTCTGTGTACCAAAGCTGCTGTGGCTTATTTACATCTTTTAACGACATAACTGAGAAGCAATCTCGGGGCATCCCGAAAGATAAAAACACAAGAACCGGATAGCTCACTAAGCAAGGCTATCATCCTGAATATATATCCATCCATCAACACAGTTATTGATAGAAGGGAGCCAAGTGACCAGGGGCTTTTCCAAAGAACTTGACGATTCCGAAAATCAAGTCTAGCAGAAGGCTCGTTGGCAACAAAGAGCTCTCAAATAGTAAGGGCTATCATATGTCTCGATGGGAGCTCCACAGATGAGATTGTCCTACTAATCGCCTAGCTGGTATCGAATCGGTTATGAGATCAGCAAATGATACAGCTTGTCTATGGAATCAAAACTCAAGTTCTAACTAGAACATATCGTCTAAGTATTCAACTTTGTTTTGCTCAAGATCAAATAAAGTGACCTGTCTACCTATCATCTTCTCGTGAATGTGGCGGTTTCTGCAAATCCATACACAAGGTCATACAGTTATCAACAACGAGGAAACTCAAAGGGTTTTATCTTGTCTCCGAGTCACGGTTGGATCAAGTCACCGCTCTTGATTCCTTAGAGCCGATGGGATATTCCTTACATCTTTTATCAAGGGTCTTAAGGTTATGTCTAGACTATTCAAAACTATGAGTGGGCTTAAACAAGAGGTCTGGGGATCGAAGCTGTATTAGAGCACTGAAACCTCATTAGATCACCGAAGTAAGGGGTCAGAAGAAATTTCAGTCAAAACATCCAACTAAATGTATTGCTATAACATCCAGACTGTTGTCAGTGGTGTCCTAGACATCTTGGGTGGCCGGAACAGAAGAAGCAATGCTATCGGTTGTATAAAATATCAGTGGCTTCGGATCTCGCGATTTTCACGTTGACTTATTGAAAAGATATATATATGAGAGAAAAAAAGTGTGAGAGAGTTCGCGTTGCCTTTAGGCATCTCGAAATCCGGATAATATTGACAATGTCTACGAGTTACATTCAGTGGTGTCACAAGAACGCTTACCATCACGCCCATAAGTCACAAGGCGCTTGTAGTCGGCTGCGCCGGACACAATCAACTACGTTCAATTGCCACGATAGCCAAGGACAGGAGGAATTAATTGCCGAGAATCTGTTAGGGGCATGTACCTCATTTATCCAGCTTCAGCCGATCTTTCCAGAATGCGAATCATCCGGCCACGAAAAGTGACATGCATGCATGCAGTTGGACAATTGCGGATGTGGAGCGCCAGCTCAGCGGAATCGGCCGAGATGAACAGATAACCCGCGGGATTTGGAGGAAATCGGGAGACGATACAAGTCAAGTAACGTGAAGTTGGTGAGAAAGAATAGCAACGTGGCATAATAGGGGAGAAAGGAATGCGGTGAAGAGGGAAACGAGACGAGACCTGCATGAATAATGCTAGTAAGTGGACTTCAGGCTGACAATAGCATTATGCGCTCCGCTCCGTTGCGTTGCGTTGTCAAAAGAGTAGGCAAATGCACATGATCTCCATTGGGAGATCTTTTGACTGTACCGCGTTTTATACTGTAGATCTCCAAGAATGGGGAACGGAATCGATTGATGGCACGACGTTCTGATACACAGCTGGGTAGAGTCGCATCCTGACACCAACGTACTTGATGTACCATGCAGTCGGAAGCGGTGGTGCTTTATCAGAAACACTCTTGCATGCGGCTGTCGGGATTTGAAACAGCCATTCACAATCTTGAATGAATGAATGACGGTGAGCTGCCCAAGGAGAGCTTAAGTATGTGCTTCTGTCAATCTGATTGACGCATTCACAAAGGATGGTCATCAAATAATTCTCTGTCAGCCAAAGTAAGCCGCGCCACCTGGCAGGCTCAGTAACTACCCCTCAAGGGTACTGTAAGTGATGAGCTGGCGGTAGCCCAAGGTTAAAAACATGGCATTGGCATTGCGGGAGCCAAAAGCGTTTTTGGACAACCTTAGTTGGGGTCCACGGTACTTTACTTCACTGTAAAGAATGGTGATGACGATGATGCTGATCCTATCGTGATGGTGGGTGGACGGCGGCAATTGCGTCACAGCTCCCACTGATCTGACCTTGGTTGTTCCTAAAGTATCAAGGCGCGAGGACATTTTGAAAGAAGAACAAGAGCCAGAGCTCAAAGATTGACTAAAGATTGACTCAAGACAACGCATAATAAGCCAATGCCAATAACCAAGACATGCATGAAAGCTCCCGCTACTCGAGGATGTGCGGTTCCCGACATTGGTCTGGGCTTCGATAGGGTACCTTGACGCTACTTGGCTCGCTACCTCGCAAACTAAGACAAAATTCGGCCTCTTCCTTGGACCATCTGTCCGCCGCTGAAGCCGATGGGAACCCTTGAGCAGCCTAACTAAGAGGCACAGCACAGACAACGTGTAGATACGGGTACCTGAGGAACCTGCAAAGTCACATTGGAAAAGATCAGAGCCAATTTGATGTGAAGTAATGATATGGCGAATAAACATTCGGGCAACTCAAGTAAAGCATCCAAACATCAGCTTTAACTACCTAAGGTAACAGATTACGATGAACGATTAATTTCCCCCTGTTCTTATTTTATAACCCCTGTTGCTGATTTTCATCTCCTGAATTCCACTGCACTGGGATGGCTGAGATTTTTAGTTCGACAGCAAGTGGGTACCTCAGAAGTACCATCGACCCCCGTAACACCCGTCCCGACGCCTCGTCTACCTAGTCCCTTCCCTCTCCATCTAAAACTTGACCCTTCTCTTCCATCCCCGACTGTTTCAACCACCTCAACCATCACCGCCTGTCAACTGGGAAACTTCCCTCGGCTCATCGATTTTGCCCTGCTCTCTCGGACTCACTTATACGCTTCTCCTTGCTTCAACCCTTCTCTCTCGGTTTTCCTCTCCTCGACTTGACCAGATCTCACTTTCGACTCGACGGGGCTGGGCTGAGCTCAGCCGAAACGCGAACGCGATGAACGCCATCCAACAAAAATGTCGGCCGAAACACCAGGTCCTCGTCCTTAAATGCTATCCCCGGACTACGAAAGGCGCTGTTGATGTGAAGCCGAACAGCAGTGAACTCAGCTATCTTCTCTATTATGCTACAAGTCGTCGTTCCAAAATCCAGAAGATCGGCGCCTTTCTTGAGAAGAAGACAGCTAGCGACGTATGGCGTCTGCGTATTGGGTATGTCGCATAGAATCAATTTCAAACGTCGACTGTCAGGTCCATCTTAGTCGAGGCCTTACTACAAAGTGCTTTTAACATTCGGAACTGGCTCATCATGACTCAAAACCCAGGATTGCTAATATGTGCCCCATCATAGAAATGTCCAAGTGACTCTTCAGATCCTGTCAGCTTTGATGGAAAAGCTGCACAAGGACTCTGTTCTGATTGCTCCCTTCGTCCTCAAGATTCTCGACACCGTCCTTCGATCCGACGACATCACCATGATTGAGTCCTCGCTCCCCACCTTCGCGGCCTTTTGCGATTATCATGACGCGGCTTTCCTAATGGCCGATCAAACCTATCTGCGCCAATACCAGGAAATTGTTGAACTATATGTTGAGCTTGCGTCGACGATCCCTAAACCCGGCAAAGAGTCACTTAACACCCCTATGAAAGTCCGATGGAGGAACGCAGGTCTTGAAGCGATCCGTAGTATCTCAACAGCCGACGCCCTCGCTTCAATAACAGGCAACCAAATGCATGTCATTATGCCTCGAATTCTTGAGAACTTGTGGTCTGAAACTCCCGATTTCCTCGAAACTCTACATCTGCGACTTGAAATGGAGGAAAAGGTCGACACCGAAAAGCAGCTTCGACGGAGGACGAGTATTGCTACTGTTGGAACTGACGGGGCAAACGATCCCAATCCCGTTGCTTTATCAGGAACTGCAGGCGATGTTGACAGGCTTGCTGAAGAAGAAGTCGGAGTCTTGGCTTTGCAATGTCTGAAGAGTATTTTTATTGTTCCGACTCGCGCCCAAATTCACAGCGCTACTGTCTCCCTTCTTGAATTTATCCAAGGAAAGGTCGAAGAGGGTCACTCCGTGGTCGAACTTCATGATGATCGGGAACGAGATGACGGGTGGGCCATTAGTATCTACGGCATTGTCTCCCGCTGGGCCCCAGTACAAGATAGATACACCATCCTCGTGGCAGCTCTGGAGACACTGTTGCGAATACCCGTGCAGGACACCACTCTCGACAAGCAGCTCGCATTGGTAACAATTATGAGCTCTCTTCTACGATCCGACGTCAACCTTATCGGATTAAGTATGATGGATGTTCTCCTTGGTCTTATCAAGCAGATGAGGAAGCTTTTCAGGCTACGAACTCCAACCAGCCAGAGCGACGATGGCAGCGGTGCTGCCGTTGAGTCCGAATCAGCTGTGCGTCAGAAGACTAAGCATCTTGTGGGCAGGCTTGAACTCTGCATCGGCGACTTGGCTACTCATGTCTATTACGCCGACCAGATCTCTGACATGATTTCAGCCATTATTCTTCGCCTCAAGCCATCACGATCTTCCAGCGTCAACTCTTCCCCGGGAGGTGAGAAGAATGGCAACAACGAAGCTGGACCAGGCGTCTCCACAATCGAATTGAGCGATAGCCAGCAACTCGATCATTATTTCTGTCTCAACACTGGCAGAGCATCCGGCCTCCGTGCCATCAAGGAGATACTCCTTGTTGCAAACCCTCAGAAGAAGCTCACTGGCAACATGGGCTTATCTCGCAACCCCGTGCCAATTCATATCTGGGAAGGAACCCATTGGCTTCTTCGTGACCCTGACGGCCACGTTCGCAAGGCCTATATGGATGCTCTCATCACATGGCTTGACCGAGAGACAACATTCGCGAATGAGATTGCCGTGGAAGAGAAGCTTCCTCGTTCTCGCTCATCTTTGAAACTCAGCAAGGGCACCCGTCGAGCTGTTTCAAATGCCTCCAACCGGGAGCGAGGAACGAAGCCACGCCAGTCACAATTCCTGGCTCTGCTGCATCTTGTCATCTACGACAATGCTCTGCAGTTCGTCGAGTACGAAAACGATCTCGTCATGCTCCACATTCTTCTCACCAGGCTGGTTTTGCAACTCGGTGTTAATGCTGCCCGATATGGCCTACCAATGATCTACCGATTACAGGAGGATGTTCAAGAGATCGACACGCCTTTGTATAAAGTACGGACTGCAGCGCTTTGCCACGGATATTTCTGGGCACTAACGGAGAAGTTTGACTTCAAAGATTCCGTGATTGGGGTGGCCATTGAGCAAGAGGTGGCACGTCGCAGAAGAAAGGGTTTCTGGGTTCAGGGTATTAACATGCCACCTCCAGATGCTGATCGTGTTGGAATTCCAGGCGAGGCACGCCCGCAGCCAGACTGGGATTCTTCTTCGCTTGAGAGAGAAGAACTTCTGCCATTTGATGACAGAGAATCTCTTGTGGAATATATCGTGTCGCATTACCACGATAGTCTTCAAGCTCCCCCCGGAAGCCCTGGCGCATCTCCAGGCAGGACACTTTCTGGGCCGATCCTGGGCTCAAGCATGACAGGACAAGGCGAGCCCGATTCGGAGCTACCAGCTGCATTCCGGGAGCAGATGCTGGCAGACTGGACCAGAGACGCAGCAGGAGCCATGCTTGCCTCCGCTGGAAAATCGGAATCTTTAACAGGATCTAAGACAGAAACCTCGGGTACACAGCGAGGCCACCTTACAGTAAAGACGAACGGAAACGGATTCGCCAACGGCAACGGACCTACATCACCTTATGGAAGTCAATATAATCTGATGCGACCTCACTCTTCGCATGGCCCTCGCGAGAAGGACAGAGAGGGAACAATTCCCACGCACCGGAAGAGCAGCCTGCGAAGTGCTGTCTCGCCAGCAGCCCTTTCGACAAGCAACCGAGGCACAGTTGCATCAGTGGATCAGCTAAAGCTCGTGCTATCAGGCAACCCTCCACCCAAGACAGCCGTCGCAGGGGATGATGACAGCGGAGACAGCATGGTTAGCTACGATTACAGCCCTTCAGAGATGAGCTTTAACCCTGCTTCGCAGAATGATCAGCCAGGTAGCCCAACAAGCAACAAGCGTCCTGGCACTTCTTCCAAGCGAGGACCTCTGAGCGCACATCCTCCCCTTGGAGGCGCCCCTAATCTTCATGACGACGACCAGGAAGACAAATCGGTTCCTCCTGTGCCACCACTGCCGGATGTGAACTTGCTGGGAGGCAAGAGGAGCCCGATCCAGTCAACTGAGACGTCTTATCAGGATAAATCGGCGCGACGCAGCCTGAACAGCAGAGGCGGAGACGGAATGCGCCCCAAGTCGGTACGCTCACAGGACACAAAGACGATGGATCTGCAGGATCTTCTTCGGGGGATCGATAGTCGGCCGAGCGAGGGAAGTTTGGGTAATGTAACGAGACCTCCGTACTAAGTTAGGACATATGGATATAATAGGAGTTTAGGAACGAGGGAATGGATGGTAATAGCGATGGATGATTTGATTTGTAGAATAGCGATACTAGTGTAATTTGCAAGAGCTTTGAGCAGAAAACAAAAAATGATATTCTCAGCACGCTATGGGCAATCCTTCGAGTGAGTTGTAGTCATGGATCGTCTCTGGTGGATTGATCAGCACTTTAAGAGTCTAATCGAGTTGATCCTCGCAATCCTGGCTACCTGGCTGGGAGGAATTTGCTTGATGGAGATATTGCAAGGGTTGAGCCGGTTTCAGATCGGCAACGTGCTAGTTTACGGCGCCTCTATCCATGAGGTGAGAGGCCTCGTGCAGAAATATACTATACGCTGAGGCCATTCAGATTGGCCATTTATATGGTTAGCGACGACACGAAACGGTAATGTCCGCACGATTGTTTATAATTGTTCATTTCATTACAATGTGAACTTCTGGAACATGACAGGCTAAGTAAGCTTGGCAGGCGATCATCTGTTGTCTTGACTCTCTACTTCGTACTCCGTAACATACCATGTCTTCACATCCCTGTTCAGCCATGGGGGCAGTGCAAGACACCATTTATTCGTCTTATTTCCCAGAGAGTGGTCCCTGACATCGAGGAATAGGAAAGTCCCCCGCAATTGAAGGGCTCTTCGAGACACCTCTCTCGTCTAGGTACTCCGTACTGAATCCTTGTTATAGTTCGCCTGTCCGTGAGGAAGGGGGCAGTGCTTGTTTTCTTACCGTTCTTTCATTTCTCACTCTTTCTCACGCCATTTTACTCTAATCTCGCAGTTTTTCGCATTTCTTAACTTTGACTCTGCTCATTTCAGTTCTTGCGATATTCTCTGTTGCAAGTCATCTGCCGAGAGTAAATAACGGGATGTTGCGCTCTTATGCATGACAGGTGTCTAATAATAATAAAGCGACAAAGCCAGAGTGGTGTTATACTCATCAAAACCAGCTCGATTGGATTTACCTCACGGAAGAAGTACGAGAAGGTCAATTAAGAATATTTACCCGGACTGTCGATTTCTGAGACGGAGTGACGGGCTCGAAACAAGGCGAATCTACACGAAACGAACACTGGGGGGAATATGGGTGCGCAACACGCCTGACAGCCAGACTTCTTTCTTTCTGTGACAACAAATAAACAGACGGGAGTTTATCTCCAGAGTTGGATGAGGTGGTGGTGAAACATTGACGGCTTTGAGGAAGACCGATCATTGTTGGCTTGTGCCACTACGACATTTATCTTTTCATCCCATCACGACCTCCTGAGTGAGAGTCACAACGCTCAATCATGGACGCCCCAAATCCTCGACATGGAAGTCACCCATCAGACTCGATTCCAGATGCCGCTTATCCTAACGACTCACCTTATCGACCTACCGATGCACCATCACCACAGCCGAACCCTCCCAGCGCATCGCCAACACCACCAGCTGGACATTTCGGCGCCAGTATTCCCGCCTACTCAAGTCCAACACCATCTCCATGGTCCCCTACGATACCCTCAAGCCCGCCACCTCCTTATGATCCGTCCCGTCCACCAGCGATATACTCCCCCCTCGCACCGCCATCGCCAATCTCTCCACCTCCGCCTCAATATCCGCCATCAACACCTTGGCCATACCCGCAGGGCAGCAGTGCTGGATCTACCATGAACGCGCCGTATAAGATGGGTCCCGTTGCTACGGCAAGAGCGCGACGAAAGAGAAAGATGCGAATACTTGCTTTGACCCTGTGTGCTGCGATGATATTCTTCTTTGCGTTGATTATGGGTATATTGATGGGTGTCGTCAAGGTACAATGGAAGAACGATGACGATGATTAAGCTGGCCGTATATACGTTATATCATTCATTATTACTTACTTTTCTTTTGTTAATACTCATAGGTTATTTGGTTTTGGATGCAACAATAGCATGGCGTATGAGCTTGGGGCTTTGTTCAATATTTTTATTAGAGGCCGTGAAGCGAATATGAAATACAACACATTTGTGTCGCTACTTTACAACTTATCCTGAAAAGCCCCTAATGATTGGCATTCCGAATTTTAACACTCGATGTGCTTAACAATACTCTTTTTGATGCGTGAACGGGCCGCACATATGATTCGATTTGAAGTTGATGGTGGGATCTTACCACCCAAGGAACCTTCGCGTTGTGACACATGACCAATCGATAAGAAGCCAACCGGTTAGGTAAGAATAAACTATTGAAGTCAATGTCCGACTATTTCTTTTAAACTTCAACAAACGGGTATCTTTTTCCACTACTAGTTTACGATTTTAAAGCTGTCGACTACCCTGTAGTCAAAAGAAGTCTGGGCAAGCATAGGTTAAGCACTACACATAAGGGAACCATCTCCTTGTAGCCAGGCATTGTACATAGGCTTAGATTGAGCGCCTGTTCTCATTCTTAGTTCTCTGCGGATGATGAGCGTCTTTTGGAAGAGACTCGTTGAGGAGGCGTTAACTTTCAGCCTCCTACATCAACTCTCTCATTTTCATTTGTGCATTTCCGACAGGAATGACAGCCAAGAACAATGTGGTGAGCTGATGAATGAACTGAAGTTAAGCAAGCAATGTGTTTGGCGATCTACTGGCTAGGAATCATTCCGCAGCTAGAAGCGGGAGCCAGATCCAAGATTAATTGATTGTAACTCAACGGGGAGGAAGGAAATTGCCCCGATTTGAGCAAAACCTTAAATGATCGGCAATTGAGAATAACCTGTATATATGGCTTCCCGTTGGCTGTTGACTTTTATTAATTGACTTTTGAGTTCTGTCACTTGATCATCTTCAGCCTTAAGCCTACTACAACTGCCTACCGTTTGACCCGGACCAGATCCTTGATAGAAGGATATGAAAGAGGGATGGAGTTCTGGAGAAACGCCAGCAAAGCTTAGTGGTCCGCCATTACCGCTGTGTTGGGTTGGGTTGGCCGACAATCCCCGACATGTCTGTCCTGCATCCATAACCAATATTTCCGTGAATATCTAGGGTTGGCGAAGAAGCAAGTATCATCTATTAGGCGAAGTCGAAGTCGTCTCTTGTCTCTTTGACTCAAGGGCGAAAAAGAGATAACAAGATGAGGAAACAACATGCACCGGAATGAGACGTTAGTTTCATCCTAACTTTTCTTTTCTTTTCTCATACACTAAGTCTCAAAGAGCATCGCCCTGCACTGCGCCATGAACTGATTTTTGACGTGTCGTTGCGCAGAGGCCAGACAGGGCTGAGAGATCTGAGAGCGGCTTGTTTGCAACGTCACTAGATTCGATCCTCGATTCGCAGGGTCCAGATGGGGGCCTGATACTATTTCTGGCCCACATCTGCAATTGATCATTCCAGGAGGAGAGAGGAAACAAAAACTTATACTTTAGTCAGATATGTATCCTTGTTGTTAAAACAAAACCCTCGAGACAAAAGCAATCGAGCTGGGCTAGCTAGGTGAGAGTAACAAGGCACACCTGACGTTACTCTGCAGTTTCGACCTGCAGAACAGCGCATCGTGGTCAAAAGCCGGTGCAGGTACAGAGCATTACATCCAAGGATGTTCCTGGCTCAATTGCTGAGCGATGTATGTGTGGTTGCCACATATCTGTATCCGTTTGTGTGTGTTGTATGAACCCGAACGTGCACCTGCATCTGGGCATCAATACGGAGGTGCAAGTCGTGAAGAGTTTTTCAGAACAACGTAAGGGTAAGAAAAAGCATTTAGACCTACAGTAGTATTGTGAATTAGATGACTTGGATTTGTTTCTGTTTGTCAGTTATTTACTTTTTCTTCAGCCTCGAACCGGCAATCTCCATTTACCCGAGCCTGGGCTCCCGTGCACCGTTGCACTTTGTACAGTAGAATACCAGTCAAATAGTGAGAGATGATGTGTACCTGCAGCACCTCATGTAGGGGAACATGAGGCAAAAGACTCGTAAACGCACTGAGGGCTGTTGTGGAGTGGTGGAGGTGTAATTAGAGGAGATGAGAGACAGGAGACGGGAGGTCAAACTTACACCCTCAAATGACTATTCATGATCGATTCGGCACATTTACTAAGGCAAACTAAACTAATTTTCCATGACGTCGGGTCCAAGTAAGCTGAAAATAGGTAGGATCAGTGCAGTGCATATGATATGGAGATGGAAATGACAATGGGAATAGAGAGCCAAGTTGTTCCGATGCAGGCACGTGGCAATATCGACGACGGCCTCAGCCAAGCGGTCGGTTACCCTCATCAACGTCAGAGTAAAAAAAGCCTGTATCCACTTTTATCATCATCATCATTTTGCTTGCATTTGCATCTGCACATCTGCAGCTGCATTTCATTTCATCGCAAATCATTTGCATCAATCACCTGCTAAGAGGAGGACCACTTCCGATGGTGACATCAGCTCATGTCGTTCCATTCCCAATCCTAAGCCTTCTTGGTGGTCCCGGCAGTCAAGTCAATTCAAGCCAACCCAAGTCAACCCAAGCAAGGATCACCTCAACTCCGGGTCCAGTAGCCAGCCTCTCCCGTCATGCTAGTTCACCACAATCAACGAATCCTCGCTCGAAGAGACACTGGGGTCTTGGTGATGTGGCCTTTACCTCTATCGACTCCCTCCCTCCCACACTCTCATGCCGAAGCCCTCTCTCAAGCTCGCTTTTTGCTCTTTGAGGCGGCCGCTCATCGATCGAAAGGGGAGGAAAGGATTATCTTGGCTGATCCAGTTCCAAGGTTCAGTCTCTCGCT